>CP136066.1:217793724-218350866 GCA_032622095.1 Siphonodentalium dalli
TTGATTTGCGCCCAAAATTCGAGGCCGACAACAATACTTCACTTGATGCTCATAGGGAGTGTATAGATAAGTACATACACCGAAAAATGTGGCAAAAGCCAAACAAAAGCGCGGTTCCAATGTGGAACAACCTGATGACGCAGAACCTAAGAAAATGACCAGGCA
This sequence comes from Siphonodentalium dalli, assembly GCA_032622095.1. Lineage (NCBI taxonomy): Eukaryota > Metazoa > Mollusca > Scaphopoda > Gadilida > Siphonodentaliidae > Siphonodentalium > Siphonodentalium dalli. The sequence goes on from CP136066.1 coordinate 217,793,890, forward strand.
TTCAGACGTCGGTAGCATCATGAAAGATTGTGTGTTTTGTGGGCTAGAATGTAAAGGGGAAAAAGATAAGAAAAATCCTTCTAGGTGGAGGCCTGCATACATCTTCCGACAAACCCAACTTACACATGGTGGTATGACTCCAAAAGAGGATATTCTCAGCAAGTGCGACGAACGTGCTGACAAATGGTCCGACGAAGTCCGGGTCCGAATAAGTCGAGCAGTAAGCGACTTACACGCATCAGACGCTCGATATCACTCTGATTGCCGTCAGTCATTCATGGGACAACGAGCGATACAAGCAGCCACAAAATCTGCCACAATATCCATGGCACTACCTGATATCGAACCGCCCCTTCAAGCTGTGGTAGATTTCATGAGAAGCAATAGCTCTCTTAGTTGGAGCTCTGTTGAGTTATATGAGAAGTATGTTCAAAATGGCGGAAGATTTTTGTCACGGAGACTACTTGTCTCTAAATTACCAGAGCTATTTGGCGAAGAATTTCTGCTTCTTAGTTCACCATCAATCGCGACAATAGTTGCAATGCGATCTCGAGTAGGTTCTCTCGTGAGGATTGTCAGTGATATTGATGATGATGTCCCCGCAGCCATGAAAACTCTGCGAACAGCAGTTTCTAAGGAGGTCGAAGACATTGAAATCGATGGAAACAATTATGAGTCCAGGTTATATAAAAATAAACTTTTCGAGTATACAAGTCAAACTGTCTTAGACTTTCTTGGCCGCCTGTCGCCAAAACTTGACAATACTCTCCCGGCGCTGATGATATGTAAGTTATGTAACATGATTACTTCTGCAGTCAAAGGGGTGCCTACACCGTTGCAAATAAGTTTAGCAGTAATGCTTCGCGATTCCAAGGAGTTGGTCAAATCAATGCATGACTTCGGTGTCACTTGCACATACGATGAGCTGTTGAGGTTTAAAAAATCGGCAGCGGTATTGGCCTCTAAGAGTAACAATCTAACTACAGTCACCAGTTCGGAAGATGGGTTGATACAGTTCGTAGTCGATAACTTTGATGCTGATATATCTTCCCAGAATGGAAAACTCAGTACACACTCATTGGCAGTCTTGATGACACAGCCTAACACGAAAGCGGAACCTATCTCCCCAATGATACCGAGAGTTAGTAAACATGATATGTCTAAACCCATTCATTACAATGTTGAAGCGTCCACGTTTGACGGATCTAAAAAGCCCGACATTCCCGCTCAATGTATTCGAAATGAAGTACCTCAGCTCAAGGTCTTGGCACGCATGGCTATTGCAGAGCGAAGGTTATTGGAAAGTGATGTTGGGTTTATGAAAGACGTCATAAAACATGCTGACTGTCCGGAGTTTAACGGTTACAATACCAGATGATCTCGCCAGAGTGGCCAGTCACCACAACCGGCGACGAAGGCAGTATATCTACCATTGATTCATATGCCCCCGGCTGATCCGGAAACAATTTTCACCGCCATGTTAGAAGCACTACGTCTAACTAAGTTGACTGGGCAGAAGTTCACGCTATTCACAGCTGATCAACAGCTGTATAAAGTGGCATTGAATGTTCTTTGGTCTGATCCGGATAAATTGAAAACCATCATACCCCGGTTTGGAGGCATGCATATGCTTATGAGCTTCGTCGGTGCTGTCGGCACATTGATGGACAATACAGGGTTATCAGAAATTCTTGAGTCAGTATTCGGTGTTGTGTCTAAGATGATGACTGGCAAGAAGTTTCCCATGAACGTACGTGCATTCCAGTTGTTGACCGAAGAGTTGCTGAGAGACATCTTAGCTCGGGAGAACATTGTCTGTCCTGAAGATTTGAATGAGATATCAGAGGACTTGTCTGAACGCAGCAAGACTTGCAAGGCATGGGTGGACTGCTTTATAAGGCCCGTTTTTTATCATGATGATGTACATTAGAGCTGAGCGTGAAGGCGACTGGCCATTACACTTGGTAGCGGTGAAACAAATGTTGCCATATTTCTTTGCATCGGGTCACGTGAACTATGCTAGGTACGGCTTATACTACTTGAGAGAGATGCAAAGAGTACCATCAGAAGTTCTACAGCACTTTTTGAAAGGGTCTCATGCAATGAGGCAAGTTGATGGGGTTTGGAACGGCATATGGAGCGATATGTTTATTGCAACCACATTCATGCGTTACGGCCATGGTAAGTCAGGCATTATAGGCATTACATTGAAACCAGAAACCTTGAAAGTGTGGGCTTTAAGCCTGCATAGCTGCGGCCAACTTATCAATGGTGTCGCTCAGTTGAGAGAGTCCGATGTCACTGCGCAGGCATTGCTTGAACACAAAGAGGATATGAAGGCACGAATTGCTGCTGATCACGCAGATCGTGAGGGTATCAGGAACAAACTCGCAACGGTCATACACCCACTGGACCCCACACAACACCCTGATGCAATAGTAAACGTAGTCAGTGGTCAGAATGCTACCAAACATGTAAATTTGAACATGACCATATCACTTGGCCGGCAAACATTGAATGATTTTGGGAACAAACTCCAGAGTGGGTTTTATGATAAGATATCAATGCCCGTTGAAACAATGGCAGTTATGAAAAAGTCAGTCAAGTTGGGTGACAACAAAACCTTTGACAGCAATCTTATTTACTCACGGGTAATGGGACTTCAAGCTAGCTCTAGAGACGTTAGTATAAATGACATACAATCATATGAATTGTCCCCAATTCCGACAGCTCTTTCCAATGAGAACGGTGATATGCGAATATCAAAATCTAAGTCCGATCTGAAATCACAAACTGCAGTTATGATTTCATCTGTGAAGACGTCAAAGAGAAATGCGTCATCTTCACAATAATAGATGGCTGTGCGCTACTGTGGATACCACATTGGCCTGCTCCCAGAAATTCTGTCCCCCAACAGTAAAAGATTATGTTAAGAAATTTCAGCAACAAGTGAAGCAGAGACTCATGTCTGGAGACACCTTCCTTGTATTTGACAGGTACAAAGACTTCAGTACTAAGTGTACCGCTAGAGCTAAGAGAAGTGGCGAGGCTTGTTGAAGGAAATTTACGTTGACTGCAACGTCCCCACTGCCATCTCAGAAATTGGTCCTGACTGTAACAGAAAATAAAAAAAGTTGATTGACATTATTGTGAATGAATTTAGATGTGACAAACAGTTCGCTGCTGACAACACCTGGTAACATGCGTTGTTTTGTAACTGGCCAAAATGCTGCTCCAATTGAAATAAACAAGGGTGTCGTTATTGACCGGCATGACATGGCAACTGATCATGAAGAAGCTGATAACATTATTGTACAACAAGCTCTTCAGGCTGCATCTGGCAATGCCAATGTGATAGTTCTTGCAGATGACACTGATGTATACGCGTTGCTTCTGCATCACTATCTGGACCAAAATGTGTCATGCAATATCTTCATGGAATCTCCCATAAAAGGAGAATCGCTTGTTGATATCGCAGCAACTGTTGATAAGCATAGAGGTATTATCCCAGACTTGCTTGCGGCTCATGGCATCTCTGGATGCGACACAGTTGGATGCTGTTTTGGAATTTGCAAAGGTCGCACGTTAAAAGTATTAAAATGCGGTGAAAACTCACTAGCCTCCGTTGGTGACGTTAATGCCCCGTGGTCTGTGGTACTCAACCAAGCTACTCAATTCATGTGTTCATATTACGGTTGCAAAGATACAAACACCATGTCTGAAGCGCGAATTAGTGTTTGGACATCGAAGATAGGGAAGAAGGGCGCTACCAAAGTTCCTAGTCTGTGTAGCCCACCTCCAACCACCGAAGCATTCACAGAGAACATCAAACGCGCACATTTCCAAGTGTGCATTTGGAAACACGCTTTAGACCTCGTCCCCCCCCCCCCCACAATTGGATGCTACACATTTTGGTTTTATCAAGGATGAAATTTCAAAATGTTTATCACCCGTGACTCTTCCAACTGGTGTACTGGTTGCCCCCGACACGGTTTTGCGCATGGTTCGGTGTTCCTGTTCGAGTACACAGCCTTGCAAAACTAACAGGTGTGGGTGTAGATCTTCTCGATTGGCATGCACAATATTTTGTGCTTGTAATGCAACAATTGGGTGTTGTAATGAACAGACGCATTCGGGGACAGATGGCAGAGCAGCTCAGTTGAACGAAGCAGATACAGACACAATTAAGACGTAGTTCAGTATAGGCCATATATAGGGTTTCAGCAATTGGGCTACTTGTTCATGTACATTTCTTCTACAACTCTGCCTGCAATTTCAATATCCAGAATACAAAATAAAGTCATATTACTTAACCAGTTCCAAACAGCATGAACTGATCTACAAGATATTTGTGAAAAAATGTCATATTTTAACTTCCGGTGGCCATTTTGGTAGCCATCTTGGATGGCGAGTTTCAATTTTGGCCCGAAATAGTGTCATTATGTCTTAGCTTCATGAAAATATATACATTTGTATACATTTTACTAGATTAGTCATTTGAATTTGCAACAAATTCCAAGTAACTGTGGGAACAAATTGGGGAGGGGTATACTTTTTAGGTCGCTATAAAAAAAATTGCTCAAGGCTGAGGGTGAGGACATACTAACCCAGTTTCAGGCAGGATTCCGTAAAAGTCACTCAAACACCGACAATATATTCATTTTGAAAAGTCTTATTGACTTTTATCTTGCAAGAGGAAAACAAATATACTGCTGTTTTATCGATTTTAAGAAGGCATTCGACACAGTATGGACTTTGGATTAAACTTATGATTAAATTTATGACATCCAGTATAAACGGATTTTTTTTAAGAATTAACCGTAGCATGTACGGAAACATAAAATCTTGTGTAGTTCAGAATAGCGAGCGGTCAGAATTTTTTACTTGCAGTGCGGGTGTTCGACAAGGGATATACTATCTCCATTATTGTTCTCGTTGTTTATAAATGACCTCGAACCATTCCTCAAAGATTTTTCTATCGACGGGTTGAAATTCCTAGGCGATCAATTCACACAAAAGCTAGGAGTATATATTAGAATCATGTGTTTGTTGTATGCACATGATACCGTGTTGTTTGCCAACAACCATGCAAGTATGCAACGAGCCCTCGACGCGTTTGGGGATTATACATAGTCGTGGAAACTAAACGTAAACACTTCAAAAACAAAAGCAATCCTCTTCTGCGACCGAAAATCAGAAGATTTTGACGATCTGTACCTAGATGGCAATAAAATAAAATATGTTGACACTATGAATTATCTCTGAACCGAGTTATTTTACACAAGCAGATGTTGCAAAGCAGTCAAAGCCATATCGGTGATTGGGAATAAAGCGATGCATGGGTTTTTAGGGAATATCAACAACCTAAATTTGACCAACGACCTACTATTAACGCTTTTCGACAAAACTATAGAACAAATTCTTCTATATGGAAGTGAAATATAGGGTATAGAAAACACATCAGAAATAGACAAAGTAATCCTGAGATTTTATAAGCATATTCTTAATATGAAAACCAGCACTCCCACGTTCATGGTGTACGGAGAAATTCGCAGATATCCAGTCAGTATCAGATGTAAGATGAGAATTATTCAATATTGGAACCGCATACTAAAGGGCAAGAGTTCGCCTCTAGCTCGGGAACTTTATCTACTTTTCGTCAGATTGGGGGAGCTGCAGTGGTAAGACGAACAAGGTGAAAACGTGGATTCAATCAGTTAAAGGCATATTGGATTCCGTCGGCATGAGTTATATATGGACATGTCAGAAAATTTCATCCGAAGAAATAATGGCCATCGAAAACACACTCAAAGATCATTTTATTCAGACTTGGTGGTGGGACATGTACAACTCCTCTCGTGGTAATTATACATGAACTTTAAACGGACAATGAAATATGAATCCTATTTGCAAAATCTACCGCGTGATCTAGCCCAAGAACTATTACGACTAAGAACATGTAATCACAAACTGCGTTGTGAGTCTGGGAGGTGGAGTAAAAATAAAGAAAAACTCCTGAGCCTGTCAAAATTGCAGGACCCACATAGAAGACGAGTACCACGTTGTGATGATTTGTCCAAAATACTTGGATCTAAGAATGAGATATATCCCGGCTTTTGGCAAGAGCCATCTAGAGCACGATTTAATATTTTACTTGGTAGCCAAAACCCAGCTATTCAGAAAACTTTAGCGATATTTGTTAAGGCGTGTATGAAGATTCACGAAAAAACAAGAGATGACACAACATGATTCGATTAACAACATGTACACATGCTAGCATTACACATGTGTAATGTCAGCATGTGTACCTAATCTACATAATGAGAAAACAAAAAATTACGGCGATTTTGGCGACGACATTGATGACGATTGATGACGACGACGATAACAACGTCGACGATGCTGATGATGGGATAATGATGACGATAGATGATGACGAAGACGTATAAAGACGGCGACAAAAATACGGATGATGAAGATGATGACGACGATGGTGTTGATGATGACGATTATGATGGTGATGATGATGATGAAGGTGATGATGATGATGGTGGTGTTGTTGATGATGATGGTGTTGATGATGATGACGACGATGACGATGATGATGATGATGATGATGATGATGTCGACGACGATGATGAGGATGTTGACGATGGTGATGAGATGACGATGTAAGTGACCCCATTGTATATATGTACATATCCATGTTCTGCATTAATTTGCAGCGTTAACAATTAAAGCATAAGCATAAGCATAAGCATAAGTTTATTTCGGCCAATTTGGCCGTTTACTTCATGTCTGTTTTTCATCTGACGTGTGTGTCGGGTTACATCGTGTGTGTCGGGATAAATGATGTGGAGGATTTATGTAAATGTTAGCCCAAACTACATTTCCAAGTAACGATGGTTTTGTTGTTTATTTTGAGGAATAATACCGCGTCAGATTAATTCAGCCCAAATATGTTAACAGTTGTCGTGTCAAACATTCGCAGTAGGTTAGCGTTATTTAGTATTTGTGGATGTCCTTTAAAATAGACTACTGCGCTTGAACGAGCATGTGAATTTGTCGTTTTTAATGTATAGCAACTTGATAATCAATAACAGAGGCATTCTCTGTCAAATAAGGTCGCTCTATTTACGATACCAATTGGGGAACTTTGTAAATTAAATTACGCGTAAACCAACGTAAACGTATACCTGCTGCAAATAGAGAAGGTGTCGGAATCGGCGTACTCGCCCCAGGGCTAACTCGCCCCAATCTACGTGTGCCAACTCGGAATAAAAGGCCAGCTCGGAATAAAAGATGTATACGGGGTGTTATATGGCGTTTGGTCCGTTGTTTCTCAATGAATATTATTGAAATTTGGTGTATATGTCCGGGCTGGGACAAGGAATACAACAACGTTTGAATTGTTTTTAAATTTACAAATTTGTTGATTTTATTTTATTTTTTTTCGTTCTGAAACACACTATAAAGTGTACATAATATAATAACGAACACGAGACATACATAATTTATAAACTGTTAACAAAAGATATCAAATTCAATACATGACAAAGATGACTCAGTGGAGTTTATAAAGTGAACATAAAAACATTGAGGTAAGAATCTTTTTAAGGAATGCAACTTTATTTAATGATAATAAACACATAAATTAAAATAACAAACATGAGACATACATGATTTATAAACTGTTAACAAATGATATCAAACTCAATACATGACAAAGATGACTCAGTGAAGTTTATAAAGTGAACATAAAAATATTAAGGTAAGAATCTTTTTAAGCATTACTAAACCGTTTAGCACAGTCCACTTCACTCATCCGATCATCACCAAACTTCATATTTATCTTGATATTGATCTATCAGATGAGAGCTATCAAATATTTTTTTAATTTTATAGGAAAAAATGGTCGCCAGCGGCCATATTGCATTTACGTTATATGTTATCGCGTCATGTCGATATCTAGTATTACTTAGACATTTCACCTTTCCAGATTCATAATTGCTCCATTGACTGTAACAGATGGAATTATTCCCCTCTTCGGATAGAGTGTCACTGAAACTTTATTTTGTCAGACTGTCTGTATAGTCACTGATTATATATGGCAATAATCTGTAATAAGATGTAGCACTATTTTATTTTATATTTACATGCAGTGCTGTTTTTATACAACAATTCTAATCCCCCTAGATCATCATGTGATCGACCATACATCGCGCGAGGACCTGGTTGAATTAAGGGGGGTTTTATGGATAACTTCTGTCCTCAAGCTAGATTATACTTATGACATTTAATGGCATGTTTCTAACGTGGAGGGTTAGATATGCTTGAGACACCACCACTCTTCAATTCACACCAAGTTCTCAGCTGTCATATTCGGATATTAGAACCCATAGCCATGATATATGGTTTATTTTGTGTATACTAGTAATATTGTTATTTTCAGTACCTTTATATACCAGTACTGTGTATAACAATGCATATAAATTAATCCATGTATACATGTATATTGATTCAACGGATTCAGTGGTTTTGTCCATCAGTCTATCAAATTTGCGGGGAAAACATGACCACAAGCAGTACACCCTGCTAAATTTCGAATTTGAATCAATTGGCGCACCCTGCAGCCAGCTTTTGTTGGAGAACTGTTTCTCATGTGGATATTTTGGGTCACCGCTAGATGTGAGCCATATTTTGCTCTCAAACTGTCCTTGTGAAGACATCACTGCCAGCGGTGATCTTGAATTTTTACTATTTTTATGGCTAAATAATTTGGTTGATCCTACAGACGACACCCCTTGTCCGATCGTCACCAGATTCCACAATGATCTTCTGGATAACCAGGGTGAGAGTAATCTAATTTTCCCGAATTTCGTTAAAAAACATTACCACAGGCAGCAATTTGGTATCTTACTGTTTGATCCTCTTTTGCATGACTGAATTGTTTAGCAACTGTACAGACATATCCCTCATCTGATAGTCACCAAACTTCATATTGATCTTCGGGCTGACAACTAGATGGGAGCTATCGAATGCTTTGAATTTTTTTGGAAAACATTGTCGCCAGCAGTCATCTTCTATTTTGGTTTTTATATACATGTATATCTCTTCATTCGGATAGCCAGTATTACGTAGGTACTTCAACTTTCCGCATTCCTGTCATCATTTGAAATATAAAAATTTACCTGATACATTTACCCTTCAAAATTTGTTTCGTCGTATCTATTTTAATGACCCGTATGGTAATATTGGTACAGATATATTTGTCAAACATTTCTTTGTACAATATACAGGTATTTAGTTTGTAACTAAATCTAGAAATATATAATAGTAGCTGGTGGACCCGACTTCGTCCGGGATGTTCCCCTCTGATTTTCGGAGAATTGCGCGATTTAACCTTGAATTGACCATTTTAAAGGTGAACGTCATGTCGGGTCACGATTTGACCCGTCCAAAACACTCCCCGGACAAAAGTCACGACTAAAGTACCCGTCGAAATCCGCCCGGCTTTACCCGATTTGACTTTGAATTGACAATTTTGCATGTTAAGATCAGGTCAGGGTCATGATTTGACCCACCCGAAACACTCCTGGGACAAAGGTAACAGTAGGTATTAAATTTCGTTGAAATACTTCCGTTTTACCAGATTTGACCTTGAATTGATCTTATTGAATGTCAAAGTCAGGTCGGGATCAAGATTTGACCCGTCCAAAATACTCCCTGGAAATAATTTCCCCTAGGTATCAAATTTCGTCAAATCTGTCCGGCAGTTTTCCCGGCCATACATGTAGCTAACAGACAAACAGACAGACAAATGTCCAAAATATATATTAAACTAGCTGATGTACTCGACTTCGTTCGGGCTATTTAGGGATTTTTTTGTGATCACCTCCATCTGGACAGTACCCAGTATATACAGCGTCTGGCCAAACTATTGTTCAATTGGTCCAGAAACATGCCTATATCAGCACGTTCGAGAACATGGTCCCACGTGAAATTGGACCCGTCCATATTGCTCCCGGGATCGAAGTAGTCCTACACACAAATTTTTAGTCGGATCGGTCAAGGTCCAGAAACATGCCTTTGAGCGAGGTCAAGTTGACACGTTAAATAACAAATCCGAGTCGGATCAGTCGAGCAGTGTTAGAGTCTATAACACATACACACATGCATTCATGCATACACACATACATATATGTATACAGACAGGTGTTCCAAAATGTATAATCGATAGCTACAACAATTCTATTGTAGATAGTTCACGGCCGACCTGATGCATGCATCTTAGTTTTCTTGTACACTGTGACACTGTTTGGCGTCCGCATATCGGCAATTTTCATCTTGTGCAGATGTGCAATCTAATGCAATCTTTGTTTACTCAAAACGTCGAGTGTGCTTGTGTGGAGCAGGTTTCTGATCTCTGTATGTAAGACACGTTGTTATTGAGTTCCTCATTTACTGTTGGGATAAATATTCACATTACAGGTTTGGTTTAATAATTTCATCCAATCTGTCGTAATGGTACTGTCGTAAACGCTTCATCAGCATATATGCACATAATGGTATTCCGCTTCTTTGTTCTGAACAGGTCAGAAAGTAGTGCCGCTATTTGTTCAAATGGCATTGGTCTTTACCTTTGAACTAAATATGTTTACCACCGAAAGCCGGCGGGACCTACACATGTTTCGACAACTCCTGGTTTCCATGTTTGGTTTTATAGATAATATGGCTTCAGTTATGTTTGTGGATACCGATAGCTGACCATATTATGGTTTATTGTGAATATTTAACGGAATATTCCATGAATATTATGCCAGAAAGAGCCAAAGTAAGGAGCGAAATACAACTGACGAGTTTTTGTTTGTATGCTCGTGCGATCAAGCCTGCAAATAGCGTGCCTGTCATTGGCAGAATGTGGTCTCCAGAGGGTAAATTTAGTGACGCTATCCCGCATAGCGGGCTAGCATCACTAAATCCACTCTCTGTGGACCTCATTCTGCTAAGGTCCTCAACTGCTATGGCAGACTTGGGATCATATTGAAGTTCCCCAGTTGAAGTTGGTGATGTTCACCCATTGGGCACCTCACTTTATCTTCTGCAAATTAGGGGATATAGAAACTTCCTAGAAGGGAAATGTAACAAAAAAAAACAGTGTTAATTTGATACCATAGATACTTCCCAGAACATGATGCCTAAGCAGAATGAGGTCTCCAGATTGTGAATTTGGCGATGCTAGCCCGCTGTAAATTCACCCTCTGTGGACCTCATTCTGCAAATGACCGACACGCTATTTGCAGGCTTGACAGCTACTGTACTAAAATGTGAGCATTTTCAATTCAATTCATTTATTTCTCACTCCCTTAATAAAGGTATGGAGATAATTATATGTGTACAATATTTACATATATACATGTGGTCAACATGGTTTATCTAGAACATAACAGTGTTATATAAAAGACATATGATCAGATATACATGTAACATCGCTGTAATATACACATTTATGATATCATTGAACCAATGGGTACTACACCTTCCTAATCTAATTAAATTCCTTTATAATGTGTCGTATTAATATACATAGGCGGCGATATAAATGTTTGTCTTTTGTATTTAGTAATTCGCTCATGACTATAACATTTGGTCTCGGAGTTATGCGACATTTTTGGTATCAACGCGATTCCACAAAAATTAAGGCACCAGCGAAGACTCATGGAATATAAGCTTCCCTGTTATACAGTCCACAAATCTAGTAGTTCACGATGTTAAGAATATATATTTGATTATACAAACCTGAATTATCGAGCAGAAAATGATCCCCTTTGTATAGCAAATGAAACAAATCATTTAAAATTTTATTTTTCACGCTGTATTTTCAAACAAACCCCTGTCTTCAAAGACTTGCATTACATTCAGTAAACAACATCTTTTCAGCCTTTGTTTCATCTTAAAAGCTACTCCAATATAATACAGAACATACTTGGTCCAATATTTGTAATATCTCCAAAAAACTAACCCTCCCCCAAAATTCTGAATATTGCCATAGAGCAATTATTAGTCTCTCGCTAGTATATCGAAGCTCTTTACGGAATATGGGACCAGTTTCTGTTTGATAGCGATTCGGGAGTACGTTTTGATGAGGAATTCATTGGTCCCGTCCATATTTGTATCAAAAGGGTCGAAGTCCTATTTTAGGGGCTAGAACCCAATTTTGTGGTTCAGCCCTATTTTCTGAAATGATGGCCCCTTACTTACTTTGATATATCTACCCGGTAACCACACACATACATCATCTATATTATTGTATATAGCATTCTAGGATGGGATTGCCCATCATGGTGCACTTTGTCCCCAAAACTCAAAAATTTATCAACTACAAAATTGCCAAAATTTTACCAAAACCAACAACCAATATCAGAATGGTACCGAATATAAGAATCTTGTTCACGTGGAAACCGTGTTACTCTTCTGAACCAGCTTTCCATAGTGTTTTGCGTTGTTACATCATCAACCAGACAGATATCACACGAATCAATAGATATCCACACAACCCAGATGATTCTAGTCGAGATATCATATTGAACATTTTGAGGTTTTATTGCTATGAACTCATAAAACCCACTAATAACCTAGAGAAAAATATATTTCGCATTCAAATTCATCCATCCGTATGCTTCATGCGAGTTTTCCCAATCGTTGATTCAATTGAAGCTAATTTGAGATGGCAACCAATATGGCCACCATAATTTTTAAAATGTAAATTATCTTTTATATATTCATTGTAACTCAAAATATTAAATATCATACAACAAACATTCGTCATCTACATTGGCAGTCCGCACCGGGTCTAAGGCTGCTTTCACATACCTGCGTTTAACGTATGCGTCTTACGGATGCGTTAGGCAAACATAAGACGCATCGGTTCAAACATCGGTTCAGCACTGGATCATTCATATAATTGCGCATATAGGACGACATTTTCATAAACAAAATAAGTAAATCGTGCGTGAACGCTCTGCGCCTTGATGGGGAATTCCGAGTGACGTCATTTAGATGTCATTTCATTTAGTATTTCCCCGAAATGCACAAATTCATGGTACAAGATTAACTTGAAGACTCCCATATAAAAAAGCACCAAGGTACTACCATGGTCGTACGTATATGTACCATGGTAATACAATGCATGATACAACCATGGTACTGGTACCACCATGGTACTATTTAACATGGTACTAACATGGTACCATGCCTGGAACCATGCCGTTGTAAAATATATTTTGTCATATTAGACTAGATTATTCTACTAAATGTTTTGCATGAGTGTCAAACAATTGCGTTAAACTGACAGTTAACGGATAGTTCAACGCACTTATGTGAAAGGTGCACAACCTAAACGCATGCGTGAAACGCATTTATGTGAAAACAGCTTCATAAGGAGACGTGTTTGTCGTTCGTTGGCTCTATCGGCGGTATGAGCATGCAGTCAAACTACCCTGTTACCTAGCGAATCAACATACATGCCGATATAATCCTTATTGGCACTCGTGCACGCTCATGTGAGTTATTCATTGACAAACAAGTGTCGCTCATGGACCACTAATCCGATGTCATTTTGGTTTTAACTTAATCTGACAAACAGCATGTCTCAACACGAGTTTCATGCGCTGCATGTTCACCATTTTGTGACAGATTCTCGGCAAGATGCTTATATACATATATATTTCGATAAGAAATGAGAATTTGTTCACGCAAATATGAAGCAATGAACACTCATACTGAGTCCGTGCCTCCATAACTCTGACATATATATATATATATATATATATATATATATATATATATATATATATATATATATATATATATATAACATGGTTAATCACCAAGTGTTACAATTTTTTTGCTAACTCTTTGGAACAGAGAATACTGCTCTGGTTATATGTTAAAAAAACTTTTTTTTTATCAAATGTGGTTGCCATTTTGGAAGCCATATATATATATATATATATCTACTATATCTTTTGAGACTTCCGTATATATATTCATTTATCCATATATCCATATGTCCTTCATAGACTCGAAAACGGCTCTACCGATTCAGCCCAAACTTCCTATCTAAGGGTAAAAAGTCACGGGAAGTGTCATCGCACCGCTTCTGAGAACGCCCGAGCACTCCTTCACCCTTCGCCCTCCCAGCGTCCTTGGAATTCATGGGTTAAATGGTCTCTTTGATGTGTGTGACACGATGTAGGAAGGACAACTCTAAATTCACACAACGTATTCAATGTTGTATTCAGATCTGACAATTTAAAAACTCTCTCCTTATCATCTGTATGTGTCACAAGTGAAAATGTATGAGTTTATTGTCCCATTGTTAAGATCGCCGATTGTTTATTTCGCATTAATTGAACGACACGTAATGTAAAGTGTTATAACTTACGAAGAGCCGACAACGTTATCGCACGTTCGTCGGCTAATCGTAAAATACACACAAATATGTGTTAAAGTGCAGACTAATTCACAACATTCGTGTATTCAAGAATATGAATCACACCAAAATTAAGCGAATTGTATATGGAATGTGTAAGTATAAGCTGCCATGTATATATCATTCCCCAAATGCTTCAATATCATGACAATCTATTAGTTATTATACAAAACCTCAAAGTTTATGGAACGTCGCGATATACGCAAGAGCGCAAACATACTATATTATCATCGTACGCTATTTCGCTGTTGGGCCGATCGTTCAATGTAACATAATTATGTTTGTCCTGAACTAATGTCTGTGAAGAACGATTGTTAAGTTGATATATGAACTATCTATGTCGTGTGAAGACTTATAATAACAAATTTAATGTTAACATACGCGCATCTTAAAAACATCGAGACGAAATTTCGTACTTAGGGCTTCCAAGGGACGGGGGGAGATTTTCGTCGGGTCAGTTTGTCCGCCCGAGGTGACCTTGACCTTGAAACGGGTACCCACAAATGACCTTGGGCGATATCTCGGTCGTCAGCGGTGACATCGACGTGAAATTTCTTATGTATGGTCAACTCGGGATGGGGAATATTTTTGTCGGGTTATTTTGTCGTGCCTGTACGGTGTTACCCAGTCTGGGTGAACGTCGACTCTATATTTGAAATATAGAGTCTGGAGCTAATGTCGCCAAAACCATTTCTATTCAGCGAAGAGCTTCCCCAAAATGACGTCACGGATTTTTTTAAATACATCGATGATTGACAGGTGTCCCCACGTGTTATTTGTTGTGCTTCGCCGACTCATCAACCCACAGAAGGCCTGTGTCGCGACATAAACTTACAGAAGATACTATTTGTCGTGTGTGCGACTATTCTCTTTCGGGAGATGAACTCGCTGTATCAACGGGAAAGCTGCATCCGAGAGCAAAAAATAAGGTCGTCATCAAAAATGATGCTTTAGAACTATTTAAAAGCATAAAATTAAGTCATTTCCTCGGTGTTTGACTTTCAGGTGACTTTTTTACGGCAAATAATTTGATTTGCAAACCATGTTACAATAAAGTAAATCAAATACACGGACATGAGTAAAGTTCTATTTATATTTATGGGAGGCCAAGTTGGTACCATACGCAGGCCTAACTATCAGGTCCAGCACATCCTTCAAAATTAATCGGAATCGTACCGAATATATAATTTCGAAGCCATTTTTTCTGTCTCTGTTGTATTTGCAAGCCTCGAAATTCCGCTCTGTTACTATATTTAGAGGTGACATTATGGGAGTCTCCGCCCACAAACACTTGTTTATTAACCCATACGGTTTCATTGGACGGAAAATAATTTACGCAATCAATCAGATTACGGAATCCCGAGGACTTGGAAATGAGATAGCGATGTTATCCGTCAGACCTAATATTCAATGTTGTAATGAATATTTAGGTATGAGTTTACTCAGACTGGGTGTTACCTTGAAAAACAAAAATTAATGGATCGACCAAAGCTCACCGAGAGCTTTCAGATGAATGGCAACAAGCCATATTTCGGACTTAATCCTGAAAAATTACCCATAATTCTGCTGTGGTTTACTTTGGGCATTACTGTAGGTGTTCTTTTGATATCGCTATGTTATAAAATTCCCCCAAAAATGCCAGTTTTTTTCTACAGTTCACTGCAAATTGTTAGAAAACTTCGACATTTGCAGTCGGAAATTGCAATGTATACATCCCATCGATTGATTTCCTCATCATTAAATGACAAATATTTAACACATCCGCCAACAAGAAATAGTCCTCATTGTTTGATTCTACAAAGATGAGTTTGTCTCCTTAGTTGCAAATTTAAACCCAGTCAGGAACAAACAAAAACCCAGGATTATTCACCTCTATAATAAAGCAGACTGGGAAAACTTTAGGCTTTTTACTGCAACAGAACTTTGTTCCATATATCCAAGTCATAGCAAATCTGTTGAAGACATTTGGACAATATTGAAAACAACATTAGAGAAAGGCATCTCAAAATGTGTCCCCACAAAAATGATCACACCAAGGAGATCACTACCATGGATCACATCAGGGATAAAAAGACTTATACATAGGCGCGACAGAGCATACCGACAAATGAGAAAGACCTCAAATAACCATCTAAAACAGAAACACCGAAGTCTTAAAATGCTGGTAAAAAAGAAACTGAAACTGGCACATGAAACCTATGTTGAAAATATCCATGAAGACCACAATGAAAGAAATTACAAGTCAGTCACCAAAAAGCTGTTCTCTTACATTAAAAGCACACAACAACAATCTCAAACAATAAACTCCATCCATGACCCAACCACTGGCACCCTTAAAAACTCAAATGCCGAAATAGCCCAGGTGCTAAACAATCAATTTCAGTCCGTCTTTTCCCCACTAAACCCCCTTACACTGTCACAACATTGCCTGACGACCTTACGGAATAATACACCTGATAACTATATCCAGTCAAATAGTCATGGCTATCCGACCATCAAGGAAATTGAGGTAAATGAATCTGGTGTCCTTAAGCAACTATCTGACCTCAAAACTAACAAAGCTGCAGGACCAGATAACCTTAATCCTGCCATTCTGACACAAATGCGTTACGAAATAGCTCCAGCCCTCACAATCCTCATCCAGAAAACCCTTGACACTGGGACATTACCAAATGACTGGACAAAAGGCAATGTAGTTCCAATATTTAAAAAGGGAGATAAACCCGCCCCCTCAAACTACAGGCCAATCACCTTAACATGTATCATGTGTAAGATTGCAGAGCATATAATTGCATCTCATATAAGTACACACTTCAAAACCCATAACATCCTGTATGACTTACAACATGGCTTTCGTGAACGCCGGTCCTGCGAAACACAACTAGTACAACTTATGGACAACCTTGTTGGAAACCTTTTTGCAGGACACCAAA
Source organism: Siphonodentalium dalli (assembly GCA_032622095.1). NCBI lineage: Eukaryota > Metazoa > Mollusca > Scaphopoda > Gadilida > Siphonodentaliidae > Siphonodentalium > Siphonodentalium dalli. The sequence goes on from CP136066.1 coordinate 217,811,317, forward strand.
CTGACTTAATACTGTTAGATTTTAGCAAAGCTTTTGATAAAGTCAATCACATAAAGCTACTCTACAAATTAAATGAACACGACATCAGAGGCCCAATCTTAAACTGGATTAGATCATTCCTATATGGCCGCAGACAAGTAGTTGTCCTGGAAGGGGAAACCTCAGCTTCAGTCCCTGTCACCTCAGGGGTGCCCCAGGGCTATATCCTGGGCCCCATACTGTTTCTACTGTATATTAATGACCTCCCTGACGAATTAATATCACAAACCAGACCTTTTGCAGATGACACAGCCATATATATAACCATCAAAAGCCCCTCAGATCACAACACTCTACAATCCGATCTAATTAAATTGGAGGAATGGGAAAGAAAATGGGACATGTCGTTCAATCCGGGAAAATGCCAAGTATTAACAATGGTTCGCAAGAAAAACCCAGTTAACCATCAATACATCTTGCATGGGCAAATCTTGCAACATAACAGCACAGCCCGCTATCTCGGGGTTGACCTAACCACAAACATGTCATTCAACGAACATATAAATAAAATAACATCAAATGCAAACCAAACTCTTGGATTCCCGAAAAGAAATTTAAAAACCAAAAATGAAATTTTTCGTAAAATAGCATATCAAGCTGTGATACGGCCTAAATTAGAATATGCAGCAAGCGCATGGTCACCTCACACAGCCACAAATATTATAGAAATTGAAAAAGTTTAGAACAGGGCTGTACGGTGGATAAAAAAATAAATATTCAAGATATGCAAGTGTTTCGTCTATGACTTCAGATCTAAATTTAAAATCACTGGAGACCAGAAGAACTATATCACGGCTGTGTCTCTTCCAAAAAAACCATCCAAAACCATGTGGCAATTCAAATTCCAACATATCTTGAAAAGCCCACAAGAAAAACTCGATTCCACCTTCAGGAAACATTCAGACGCATTCATACAGGCCCAAATTACTTCAGATGTTCCTTCTTCCCTGCCACTGCAATTCTCTGGAATAATCTAAACGCTGACCTGGTCACACTCTCAGACCCTGACATATTCAGAAAGGGTGTGTACCAGCATATCAAATAATTGGCTCAAATTATCATTCTTTTAACCTAGTGTTTTTAACTGTTTTTATCTCTCTTCTGTAACATAAAACCTATAAACCTTATTCTCCTATCTCACTGTCATCTCCTTTCTGAACAAACGCTACCTCTATTCTGCACAGACGCGCACTGGATATTATCATACCCGATAAGGGGGTCTCCAGTAACGATAGATAGATAGATGCGAGAAATGTATAGACAATTTAATGACAACAAGCTACTATAATGTAGGACAGAAGAACAATCCGGGGGATGCTTTCTCCAAACGTCAAATGCAAAAATAGTCCGCCTGTTATTGATACGCGTTGAAACTTAATGTGATTCGCCGTTATAAACCGGAACTGATCTCCGAGAGAGTAATACTATTGGTCAGTGTTATCGAACGCCTCGGTCTAGGTGATTGCTGTAACGTTCTCGCCACGACAAGTTCCCACTGTTTAATGGGGAAGCATATACTAAATGATCGTATCTCGTGGCATATCTTATATAATCATTATGTTTAAGACAGTATTACTTCTTGCCCATTCATCTTGTCTTACAATCCATATTGGTCAATCTGATGCAAACTTACAAACAGTGACCACGTGACAAATCGGTGCATCACCAACCACGAGTGTATTAATAGAGAAGGGGGTGATTTCAAGTGACCAGCACAGGTGGCCCAACCCCTTTGTCATTTGTATGTTATTATTGTTTGTAATAAAATATGTTTTAACTAAATTATGCTTATTGTTAGATTCCAATGCCAATTTGTATTGTAATACTTATTTGTAATAAATCTGTTTAACCAAACCAACATATACATGTATATAGCATAATCCAGTTATGGTAGAATATGTTCAAACCAAATAATAAATAATTATCTGTTTTCGCTCCAGTTTCAACAAACACTGAACAGGATCTTCAAACTGAAGACGAGTCACGCCAGCAATGTATCAAGAGAAAGAGCTGGTGCATATCAAGGATAGGAGCGGGTGTACGATAACGACCGAACGGATTGGGGACTATGTATACGCACATGCTTTCGCGTCTGAAATATCAAAACGCGCAACCAATGGACTAAACGACCTCGATGCAGAGGAATTCTTCGATGACGATATACTGATATGCTCATATCCGAGATCAGGTGAAATGTACCTTCTTATGTCCATTATGCACATACACGTATACTGAGATACTTACATATGTACTCCGATCTATATATGAAGCACATTTGCGGAATGGAACGAAATCACAACATATATAGTTGATCGATATATGTCCTCATTTTATTATTTATGTGTTATGTGTTAGCATGTTGTATATGGTCCATGCATGCAGATTATTGTGAAAAGGAATATGCCAGTATCTGACTCCGGTTTTGTATATCGATCTAAAATGAAATGGCCGATTAACATACTCCTAGAATTAATAGCATGCATGTTCTCATAAATATTTCAATATTTTACACCAAGGAAAGGGTTGTCAATAGCTTTTGGCAATTTTAAAATGTGAAGCAAAGTCAAGCGACACGTCAAATGAGTTGCCTCTCCGAATCTACCATAACTATATATGTTTGGCGGAATATGTAGGAATTTTCCCAAATACTGATGACGATTAACTATTTTCCAGGCTTCCACTGGACATTGGAGATACTCGGGATGCTCCTACGCGGGAACACAGAATACGATGACACCTTAGATCTAGCCCACAGCCTTGACCTTCGACCCGCGGAATTATTAATAGAAAATGAAACCAGACCGCGAGTTATGCATACTCACCTGCCTTTATTCATGCTTCCCGAAAAAATCAAGAAACTTCGGACGATCTTCGTATACAGGAACCCAAAGGACGTCTCTTACTCCCATTACAAGATTTTGTGTGAAATTTCAGAAGTGGGTTACAACGGAAAATTTGAGGACTTCATCCTCCTTTTCCAAGACGGACAAAGTAAGTAGATGTCGATGTCATGCCCTTTGGGAAGCTTATCAGGCTGAACACGCATGCAAGCCTTGAAATAGTGTGCCTGTCATTTGCAGAATGAGGTCCCCAGAGGGTGAATTTAGTGATGCTACCCCGCATAGCGGGCTAGAATCACCAAATTCACCCTCTGGGGACTTCATTCTGCTTACACTTCAGCAGAATGAGGTTCCCAGAGGGTGAATTTGGTGATGTTAGCCCGCTATGCGGGGTAGCATCACTAAATTCACCCTCTGGGGACCTCATTCTGCAACTGAGTGGGCCTGCTTGTAAACCCACCTATCTTTCCTTTCTTTCTCGCCTCCAGACACGTGGCTAGAGCGTCTCCGGTGGTGGTGTCCACATTAGACTTTCAAACTATATACAGCCTCCCGAAGTAGACTGCATGATATTTGAAAACAAAATTAGCAAATATCCTTAACCCTTTACCCAACAAATCGGCCAAAACCGGCCAAATAAAGCTTCAACAGCCTAAAATATCTTCGGTCTGTCTCAATAGAACCATACAAATATGGATATCATTGGAACCGGCTCCTTGACCACATTGTGATAGTTACAGTTATGCCCTGTGCCAATGCATTCTCTTATATATGCGAGTCGACCATAGGTCGCCTCGCATATATAAGAGAATGCATTGGCCTAAAAAAAATATTTTTTTAACACTTTTTACCATTTTTTCTTACATTCTTTAACAATTTTATAATATTTAATGTGTTAAGCCAATGCATTCTCTTATATATGCGAGGCGACCTATGGTCGACTCGCATATATAAGAGAATGCATTGGCACAGGGTCGTTCTGTTGGGTAAAGGGTTAAAAGTTGCCAAAACTTACGACACTGGTCCATTGCTTCTTGTGCTTGACAATTTTTTTTTTTCAAAGACTTTCGTTATGAGTTTAGACTTACCAACTTGTTGTGTTCTCTATTTCTGATATTGATACAGACAGAAATCACCACCTTTGCACATACATTATACAGCGACACACCCTTTTTGGATGTCATATTCATGGGGCTGATACAAAAATGTATTCTGGATACCAGACCTCAGTCATGATGAAGTCATCGCGCATCCGTGTAAAGTAATAGTGTTTGGCACATTTTGAAATCAACTCGATTCGCGTTGAATTTTGCATTAAAATACGGAATTATGCAATATATACGTGAATCGGAGAACCTAAATCACAGCACATTTGGGGATCTTAGCTTCGTTTATCGTAAGTATACTAGGTAAAGGAGTTCACTATAGATCTTTTGTTTTGTTTTGAATTCGTGACATTGAGATGATTGACATTTCATGTTGAAATGGAAACGTTGTGGTGAATAGACACACATGTTCCATGCACAGTAGTAATTAACATCTATAATTCACAGTGCATGTATGTTTTCCAATATTTTTCCCAGAAAAAAATATAATCAGAATTAACTACTGTATATTAATGATAGAATTAAACCTGTATCTTTATTATTAAAACAACAGATTTATTTTATAACATTCCATGACATTTGGTGAGTCCGATTATCATTGATGAAAATCCCTTATTTTTCAGTGTTCTTGTGGTCCGAAAATACAAGTATAAATATAAATATACATCTATATATGGATTATTATATTATGATTAAATCTTGATATACCAATTTAATTTGGATAAAGATCTACATCTTAATGGTATATAATTAAAGTACAGAACTTTAGGAGTTAACCACATTAAAGGTTTAATTTAATGCTGATTTTGTTATCTTTTGGTTTGCATTTATCTGTCAATTGATACAAAATCAAGTCTAATCTAATCTTTACATATAACAGAAAGCACACATGTATTCATCAGATATATGTATACCGAAATTAGTTAAGTAACCTCAGTCTATGTGTGCATCGTGGTTATACATGCACGCATATTGGCATCATAAAATTAATTTCTGTTCACTCAATCTAAAAATAATAGGCTCAAACATGTTACATGTCAAGAAGCATGACCCAAGTCACAATTTCCATTCTCTATGTATGCTTTTTTGTAAAATAAAATTGTGGCTGCTCAGATCAGTTAATTCAAGAAACTATTAAACATAACACATGTTGTTTATTATTTATGACTGACACACTTGATGTTAAGGTGTATGGGAGGCGATACTCACCTTTGTTAATAATTGAGCTGAAGCGCAATTGTTAATAAATGTGAATTTGGGATCACATAAAGGTGAGGCATAAGATATTGTGCATAAGTCTATTTGAATTATGTTTATACTTAATTAAATTACACCTTCAATAATAAAATGTTAAGTTGGCCTTCCATTAGATCTACAATCCTATTTTTTATATAAGTTATACAGGTAACACAAGGATGTGGGTACAGGTTGTCCAACTTGGAATTTCCAACTGACCTCGGTGGTCACCACATGACCCCACCCCTCCCCCGCCCCCAAACATGAACATCGTGAATGTTCAGTTCGTAAAAATAAGAAGTTGTTATAGTATAACTCAGCCTTTATATTACCAGTGGGTGCTACAAATTAAATTCCGATGGAACAACATCATTTCAGTAAATAAGTTATATACAATGTTCAATATTCATAAAATTTGAAGTGTTAGAAGATTGAAATAGGCTGAAATTGGCAACAGAGACATAATTTTGAAAGGATTAAACATATGGGAGACATTTCTCACAGTGATTAGCTAATTGCGATTAAGTTTAAGTGAATTTCGCTTAAGAGTAAATGCATTATGCTTAAGCGTAATTAACATACTAGTACCCTTGAGCATAATATAGATATTGCATTACGCATAAGCGTAATATAATTATGAATGCTTAATTCATTTACGCTTTAAGCGTAATTTATATACACTCTCATAGAGCTCCCCTCAAGCTGAAATGGATGCAACCACATTACTAATGATATCCTACATCAGATTATACCATTATACCCGAGGAAGAAGAACCCAATTCCACTTTTAGCGTAATTGAATTACGCTAAATCATAAATGAATTACGCTTAAGCATAACATAATTACACGTAATTAAACGTAATCCAGATTCATTATGCTTAACCGTAAATCATTTACCATTAAGGGTAAATGATTTACACTAAAGGTAATTTTACTTGTAAAAGCTTTTACGTTGTGGATGGATAAGGGTGATATATTTACATACTAAGTGTTGTCATCACTAAATCCAGCATTCTGATTGGTCGGCGCCCACGTGGCTAGTTGCAATTATTTCTCGGTGAATGCGCAACAGCTCATAACAACGTCGATATGTCAGCTCATAACAACATCGATACGTCATTTGGGTTTGGATAGACGAACGCGTACTGTTTTTGGGCGCATTTGGATTCGCGCAGGATTGACTTAATAAATCGTCGGGTTTCAATTGTTCCTGTTAACTTTTGCCAAGGGAGCTGTGGTATATTTTGGGCTGGTTTTGTCACGATACACTTTTCGATTTAAATACATTTTCAAAAGTGGCTTTTTCGCTAAATGTATATAAATATAAGGATTAACTGTCATGTGGACTGTTTTTATGGAGATGTAACCGTGAGGTAAGTGGTCATAACTTGTATGTAAAACCTTCCGGTTTTACACAAGTTATGACCACTTATCTCACGGTTACATCTCCATAAAAACAATCCACATGACAGTTAATCCTTATATAATGCCACTGGGTACCTCAGATTCCATTTATCGTATATCCGGAGTTATATATAGTCATGTTCATTCATGCCGGTTAAAATATCAATGGAGCAGTATTTGTCAATAACATACAGTCAGCTGAGAAGAAGGGTAATTAGCAAATGAATAAATGTGAAAATGGCCTCCCATAGAAACACTTATAATAATCAGTTACAACTGATCCAATGCTTTTTTCCAGTGCAATTTTTCCTCATCTTCATGAAACCGGTGTAAGGATATCTCCCCCTGGTTATCTCCCCCAGGTTGGTTGGGGGGGGGGGGGTAACATTTCATTTTTAAGTGGGTCCGGTGTAACACGTCATCTCCCCTGGATATTCTAGGATATTCCTCCCCCCCCCCACCCTGGATATTTGGACTAAAAATTCACCAATTTCATATCGTTTGACCCTGAAATGGCCAGATATTTTTAAAGTGACAAAAAAATATTTTCACACATTTGATAGTTTGATCCTGCATGAAATGGCCAGAAAAATGATTTTTGAGATTTAAATGTTTTATTTCACTTTTTGTTGAAGTATCCAGGCCTGGATATCTACATCCCCATTTTCATTGCTTATTTTGCTTTAAATATAGTCATGAAACGGAGAGAAATTTGAGTCAGGGTTTGGGCTATGGGGATATGTCTAGGCCAGGATATCCCCCACCTACATGAAAAAACAATCCTCTTATGATTATATTGCTATTTTGCTTTATATAGTCGTGAAACATAAGTCAGCTATCCCTGAGTCATGTCCAGTTGCAAGCGAGTCCGGATATGTCCCAACATCCATACTATATGCCCAAGGTATAGGCACATTTCTAAGATGGGCCCTTAAAACGTTGAACCCCAAATTGGAGCCCGTGCGGGAAAAGCCTAAGTCTAGATATGTCCCATCATCCATACTAGTATTAGTATATTACCAGATTCCAAAGGTATACCATACAGCCACATAACAAATTCTAAGATGGTCCTTTAAAAAGTTGAACCCCAAATTGGAGTCTGTGTGGGAAAAACCTGAGTCAGCTATACCTGAGTCATGTCCAGATGCAGGAGGGTCCAGATATGTCCCAACATCCATATTATATGCCCAGAATCCAAAGGTTCAAATACATGTATGTCCAAACATCCAGCAGCGTGAATTTCGTTACTTATTCCTTATTACTTATTAAAAACAATTGGGAAAATGACCATGGCAACGTCTTAAGTAGGGCGAGACAAAATTTCCTGCGAAAAAAAATTCTGGAAAAAGTTTTAAAATGCCTCGAAAATAGGCAAAGTCCGAAAATAAACGGATATAGTCCGAAACAAATGTGGGGTCATAAATGGCCACCTCGGCCGAAAATTTTGGGCGGAAAAGATTTTGGGTCGAGTCCGAAAAGTGGGTCGAATCCCAGTTTTCGCTCTGCTCGGTCGGGAAAATTTCGGAAAATGTGGCAAACTGTCACATATTAAAAAATGGCCACCTGGGCCGAACTTTTTGGGCCGAAAAGTTTTTGGGTCGAGTCCGAAAAAGTGGGTCAAATAGAAATTCCTGCTCTGCTCGGTCAGGAAAATTTGGGGAAATGTGGCAAATGACCATGGCAACGTCTTAAGTAGGGCGAGACAAAATTTCCTGCCAAAATAAATTATGGAAAAAAGTTTTAAAATGCCTCGAAAATAGGCAAAGTCCGAAAATAAACGGAAATAGTCCGAAACAAGTGCGGGGTCATAAATGGCCACCTCGGCCGAAAATTTTGGGCCGAAAAGATTTTGGGTCGAGTCCGAAAAAGTGGGTCGAATCCCAGTTTTCGCTCTGCTCGGTCGGGAAAATTTCGGAAAATGTGGCAAACTGTCACATATTAAAAAATGGCCACCTGGGCCGAACTTTTTGGGCCGAAAAGTTTTTGGGTCGAGTCCGAAAAAGTGGGTCAAATAGAAATTCCCGCTTTGCTCGGTCAGGAAAATTTGGGAAAATGTGGCAAATGACCGCGACAACGTCTTAAGTAGTAGTCTGGTCGATAAAAGGTTTGACCTAGAACAAATTTGGACTAAGTTGGTTTTTATTCCATTTTGAAGAGGAATATTTCCTCTACAACATATCCAAAATCCGCTAAAATCCGCTTTGAGCAAACTTTTTACAGAGATTTTAAAAAATGCTCATTTTTCGACCTTGCGAAGTACGTTTTTCTACAATATCCCGCATCGGCAACACCAGAACGCATTAATCCTCCATCCGATATATACCAGTTTGTGTAAAAGAGTATAGGGGGCGAATAGAGTGACAAGGACAGAAAACAATGCAATCGCGGCGATGAAATGGCTGTCAAAATGGCCACAACTACAATCCAAGCTACGATGAAAGCAACATATTGGATAACCCCCTATAAGCGAAAATACACATTTGTAATTTACAATAATGTTGTTATATATCTTTAAAGGTACACATATAATTAAAACAGATCTATCTGCATGATTTATCGATCACTGCTACGCACGTTAACCCAATGATTTACGTTCGGGTTTTCTTATTAGAATACATCCAACAGTCGGACCAAAATCAGTTATTTTGGGCATACAACACACGAAGTAATATTTCGTCACACAGTGCGTGGTAGTTTCCTTTTGGAATGATGATTAATTGTTGAATGTAAAGCAGAAACTGAAGTGCCCACCCTATCTGTGTAAATACTAGTTATATTTCCAGAATTTTCAACACTCTCCGTGACAATAAACCATACACGTATGTCGTAATGCTGATTATACTGTCAAGAAACACTTATCTCTTCAACAGAATAGTACCCTATCTCACTAGATCGAAGAGACTGTACATCGTACATTTTATTTAGTACTAATTTTCATGGTGCTCCCAAACCGGTTTCTTAGTAGACAATTATGTTCAAATTACTTCAATCGGCACTTTACAACATAAATATGTACCACGCAATACACACTATTAGTTGTCAGTATCTTGTTGTTTGAAATTATGTTACCATTGCCACCCACATACTTGCGCTAAATATCAGGTCATCAGCGTTTACAGTTACTAGTTCTGTGTTTACCATTCACTCAATGTTGCTATTTATGGTTTTGTATGCAGCAGATATGTGTAACATTAGGGAGAATGGGTAAACGCGGCGATGCGGTTGCAGAAAAGGTCGTACGTTTCGCGTATATGTGGCCTTAGTGCATTTAAGTGCACATAATTTCCAGGTATAAAGACAGTCTCTGCCATAGACTATGTAGGCAAATTGGGTTATGTTGAGAATTAATTGAAGATAGTCTATTGTAATCCTTTGTATTTTGATAAATTGCGTTCATGGTATACCACCATGTATTTGTGTGATAAAAATGAAAATATTCGTGTTTAATCACTTGACCGGAGGCAACTATGACTACTATTTTAAGACACGGACAATAGGATCTACACATTTTACCTAGTACCATATGAATAGCTCTCATACTGTTCTATAGTAGTAAATTTTGACAGACTGTGTGTTGTAGATTCAAAAATAAATGATTATCGGTCACATTCGTGAGACTGTTTTCATTACATATATTTCTGCTTCTAGAAAAGGCCACACAATGAGTACATCCCTATTAGATCACATTTAACTGTTTTAATACACATATATTACACGATTCAAGATAAACAGTACAGATAAAACTGCGTTATTCATCTATTTCTTGGCGCCCAAAAAGTCCACATTCAATCGTTGTATGAGACCTGGCTTTCGGTTGCTCTCTCGCGAGATACATTTGAGAGAATTCTTACATACTATTATTAATAGCTCCCCTTATACTCTGAAATCATTCTTCCTCGTATAATTCGACGGCCTGTTCGTTCTTGTATAACCAGCTATTCAATTTTCCGCAAATTATAAATTTCATTCGATTTTGTCCATTTTGGCGGCCATTTTGGACAGACATTCTACCGATATGGTTTACGACTAAGGATTGTTTGTGTGGATTTTATTTTATTACTAATTTGATATTTGTTGGCGCACCTACCACCGAAATTCAGGATTTTTCTATACCAACTGCCACCATGGACGCCATCTTGTATTACAGAAAATGCTCAAAGCGGATTTTAGCGGATTTTGGATATGTTATAGAGGATATATTCCTCTTCAAAATGGAATAGAAACCAACTTAGTCCAAATTTTTTCTAGGTTGACCCTAAAATTTTAGTTTATCGACCAGACTATAGAGCGAGACAAAATTTCCTGCGAAAACAAATTCTGGAAAAAAGTTTTAAAATGCCTTGAAAATAGGCAAAGTCCGAAAATAAACGGAAATAGTCCGAAACAAGTGCGGGGTCATAAATGGCCACCTCGGCCGAAAATTTTTGGCCGAAAAGATTTTGGGTCGAGTCCGAAAAAGTGGGTCGAATCCCAGTTTTCGCTCTGCTCGGTCGGAAAAAAATCGGAAAATGTGGCAAACTGTCACATATTAAAAAATGGCCACCTGGGCCGAACTTTTTGGGCCGAAAAGTTTTTGGGTCGAGTCCGAAAAGTGGGTCAAATAGAAATTCCTGCTTTGCTCGGTCAGGGAAATTTGGGAAAATGTGGCAAATGACCATGGCAACGTCTTAAGTAGAGCGAGACAAAATTTCCTGCGAAAAAAAATTCTGGAAAAAAGTTTTCAAATGCCTCGAAAATAGGCAAAGTCCGAAAATAAACGGAAATAGTCCGAAACAAGTGCGGGGTCATAAATGGCCACCTCAGCCGAAAATTTTGGCCCGAAAAGATTTTGGGTCGAGACCGAAAAAGTGGGTCGAATCCCAGTTTTCGCTCTGCTCGGTCGGGAAAATTTCGGAAAATGTGGCAAACTGTCACATATTAAAAAATGGCTACCTGGGCCGAACTATTTGGGCCGAAAAGTTTTTGGGTCGAGTCCGAAAAAGTGGGTCAAATAGAAATTCCCGCTTTGCTCGGTCAGGAAAATTTGGGAAAATGTGGCAAATGATCATGGCAACGTCTTATGTAGGGCGAGACAAAATTTCCTGCGAAAAAAAATTCTGGAAAAAAGTTTTAAAATGCCTCGAAAATAGGCAAAGTCCGAAAATAAACGGAAATAGTCCGAAACAAGTGCGGGGTCATAAATGGCCACCTCGGCCGAAAATTTTGGGCCGAAAAGATTTTGGGTCGAGTCCGAAAAAGTGGGTCGAATCCCAGTTTTCGCTCTGCTCGGTCGGGAAAATTTCGGAAAATGTGGCAAACTGTCACATATTAAAAAATGGCCACCTGGGCCGAACTTTTTGGGTCGAGTCCGAAAAGTGGGTCAAATAGAAATTCCCGCTTTGCTTGGTCAGGAAAATTTGGGAAAATGTGGCAAATGATCATGGCAACGTCTTAAGTAGGGCGAGACAAAATTTCCTGCCAAAACAATTCAGGAAAAAAGTTTTAAAATGCCTCGAAAATAGGCAAAGTCCGAAAATAAACGGAAATAGTCCGAAACAAGTGCGGGGTCATAAATGGCCACCTCGGCCGAAAATTTTGGGCCGAAAAGATTTTGTGTCGAGTCCGAAAAAGTGGGTCGAATCCCAGTTTTCGCTCTGCTCGGTCGGGAAAATTTCGGAAAATGTGGCAAACTGTCACATATTAAAAAATGGCCACCTGGGCCGAACTTTTTTGGGCTGAAAAGTTTTTGGGTCGAGTCCGAAAAAGTGGGTCAAATAGAAATTCCCGCTATGCTCGGTCAGGAAAATTTGGGAAAATGTGGCAAATGACCATGGCAATGCCTTAAGTAGGTCGAGAAAAAACTTCCTGTAAAAAAAATTCTGGAAAAAAGTTTTAAAATGCCTCGAAAATAGGCAAAGTCTGAAAATGAACGGAAATTGGCCGAAACAAGTGGTGGGCCATTAATGGACACCTCGGCCAAAAAATTTGGGTCTTGAGTAAAGACTCGACTTTAGGCAGCAGGTACTTCTGAAACACATCAGGATAGGTATGTCGGTATCTGAATATTGGAACGTGTTAGCTCTAAGTCAACTTTGGAGTTGAATACTCCACCAGTCCTGTACTTAGCCTCGCTATTAAAGCCGAACGCCTTATTCGTCATTATTATATTGTATACGTGTATACATATAATAGTAGCTTCGCTATAGGTACGTTCATAACACTCACAAATGTCCAAAAAGGCGAGGCGGTAGAACTCCTCCAATGCATTGACAACCGCGGTTGGGATCTACGAGTTGGCCTCCGCTCAATCACTTATACAGTTGGGTGGTACAACATAAACAATGGGGAGTCGTTCTCGTGGAAGAACAGTCGCGGAATTATTAAAGAAATAGACGTTCCTCCGGGGCTGTGTAACTTCACACAGATAGGGGACCTTGTGGAGGAAAACATTGACACCATACTGGCGGTGAGCAAAGTTAATGGTTTGGTAATCTAACCGTGCATGGATGATGGGCAGGAGATCTTATTTACAAATGGACTGTTGTCCATCGATCTTATTTACATATGGACTGCTGTCCTTACTTGGATTGGACGACGGTTTAACTGGCCAGTGGCTCTCTGCGGGCATATATACTGGGGACCGCCCCGTCAACTTTGCATCCACAAAAATGCTTCATCTGCACTTGGAGCAGATAATCAGATCAAGTCCCGTTGTAGATGAGGCTGCATCCAACATCCTGGCAACGAGTGGGTTTGACTGTCACTCATTTGGTGCCATCGGCACCCTCCAAGTCGAGCATCCTGAGTTCAAACGTCTTCAGTGCTGAACACAGAGTGCATTGAAGATAGAGGTCCGCGATGATAGAGGTGCACGTCTGAATAGTGACCTACCTATCAGTGTGGTACTAGAGATGCGATGAGTATCTATGGCCCTATAGAGTTTTCTGCACTCAATGAGAGTTCCTACGGAACTGGTACTCCGCCGGGTAGTGCCCTGATAACTTTCTGGGCATAATTCAATGGCAGCGTCACGTGGGGTGGTTTACTCGGAAGGGGCGGCGATCGGCCGTTCACCATGGGGAACTCGGCTACTGGGGATAGGTTGTGTGGATACCCCATATTAGCGAATGGTAAAATAATACGAATGGGCATGTCCGCGTCTCACACTAATGGTGACTTTGCCGCGGTTGAGGTCATAAACGGCAAAAAGACAGACCACGGAGCAAAAATATCTAGTGAGAAACAGAAGAGGACGAGGGTGTTTGCAGATCCATTGAAGCTGCGACGGTGTGATGTAATAACGTTTGATTGGAAAGACGACCACTCGGGGACCCGGGGACCTGTGCAGTAGTGAATCTCCTTATCGAATTGGACATGTGAATTATTACAAAGTAATACATATTTATATTATTACATTTTAATTATAGCGTAGCTATAGATATATATGATGATGAAGCAACTCTCGGCACCGAGCCCTGATAGTGACTGTTCCATAGAAACTACTAGAATATATCCTAACCTCAAAAATGGACACGAATCTTCCTACAGAATCCGTGAAATCTCGCAATTAAAAAAGCAACTCGAGGAAGAGCGGGATCAAAGGGTGGCGTTATACAAAAAGTACCACCGCGGGGGGGGGGGGGACGCCTTGAATAGCGTTGACACCGCATTGATCACAGCTAGCATGGGGATAGGCGTTGAGGGCATGAGCCTTTTGACCACTGTCATAGCGGCCCCAGTTGTTCCGTGGTTGGAAATCGCAGCTCTGGCCTGAGGAGTTATCGGCTTGTCGGGCAAATATATCCGTCGCCGCCTGGGCGCGAAGGCCAAGAAGCACGACGAGATTCGAGTCCTGGCCAGCAGCAAACTGCACACAATCTCAAGCCACGCGTCGACTGCCTTGGTCGACGGGAAGATTTCGAATGACGAGTTCCGCCTGATTGTGGACGAAGTCGCAAATTCAACGAGATGAAAACTGAAATCCGGACTAGGGCACGAAAAACGCACGCCGCGGTGATGGATGGCGAGGCAAAAAAGCACTTATTCAGAAAGGCAGAGAAGAAGCCAAGGCGATTATAGAAAAGTTATCAGTTTCGCGGTAGTGTAAACTCGTTCCCGTTCCTAAAGAACTGGCTGATCCACATACTAAGATGGCCCGCCTCCTTATTAGTATACGTAATTTTATTGTGACTGTCAATGTATTACAAAGTAATAATATGTATTACAAAGTAATAATGTGAACAGCAAGGTGTCTAGTCGCATCGGGACAATCTACTACAGCCCGAGGGTTACTGGAAGGGGCTTGCAGCAATCAAGAACCTCGCGGCAGCAGCCAATGTTTCTGAAGATGTGGCACGGGCGTGGCCCAAGAAGCAGGCCATCTGGCAGATATACATACCCAATCCGCATGTGCCAAGGCCCAAGTTTGACGAGCCAGTGCCAAATGAAGTCCACCAGGCCGACCTGCTTTTTCTGCCTCATGACCGGGTGGGTCGCAAGACATACAAATACGCGCTCACCGTCGTCGACGTGGCCTCTCGATACAAATAATCCGAGCCCCTCGCCACAAAAGAAGCCACAAAGGTCGCGGATGCCATTGAACGGATCTACAGTCGAGGCCCTCTTAGATGGCCGAAATTGCGCCAGGTCGACCCGGGGCTCGAGTTCATGGGTGCTGTGAGCCTCCTGCTGAGTAAGCACAGCGTTCAGGTGAGACCGGTCCGTGTGGATGTCCACCGACACCAGGGGGTCGTGGAGCGCTTCAACCAATACGCCCAGCAGATGAAGCTTCCCGCCGGCCAAAGGTCGACTGAATGGGTGGTTTGACTGCCCGCTGTTGTATCGGATCTGAACAATGAAATGACTCGTCTGACCGAAAAAGCCCTCTGATGCCATCAAGATCAAGTCAATGAAAACAAAACCCTCTTCTGCTGTTCCAGGTCGCCCAATGGGGCCCAAAAAGCAAAAGCACCCCTCGCGAGTGGGCGTTCGTTACATCTACCAGCTTGGCGAGCTGGAAGGGGCCGCCGACGCACAACTGACCCTGTGTGGTCCCTACATGTGTACCAACTTGAACGCTTGTCACCAAGCGCCCGACGAGCCTGTGCTCTACTATTTAGTGGATGGGCCAGCGCGCGGATTTGTCCGGAAAGTGTTGCTTGTGGTGCCCCCCCCGACACCCAGCTGCCACCAGCTAGTTCCGTATGAACTGTTAGAAGGACTGGACACTAGGTGTCTCGTTCCATGAACAATGCTGCAGCCCCTCTTTTTCGGTTGCACTCTAGACAGGTCAGCCTCACATCTCTCTGCAGTGCCCTTTGTTGTTGTCCAGCCAGTCGACACTAAATGGCTGTGTGTCTTTGGGTTGGAAGGCCAGAGCAGCCCAATCTCGCACGCCATGCAGCGGTTCTGTTGGGCCTCACGGAGCTCGAGGATATAGTCGACCTTGAGATTGAATCCCTGGCGTCCATTAGCCTGGTCCTGGCGCTTGTTTACCACAAGCTTCCTTTGTAGTTCCTTGCAGGCCTGGCATCGGAACCCTCTTCCGGTGGACAGTTTACCCGTTCGAGCTGTTGCAAATACTCCACGCAGGATACGGCTAAGTAGCACATATTGGACCACTGGAGGTAGTCGTCGATTATCCAGACATTCTGAGGGTCGTGGACCGGAAGTCTCTGGCTCGAGTGGACGGTGAAAGCATAGCCCAAACGCCAATCATCGGTTTTAATAGCACACTCGGCGGCCTCGATATAGACCGCAACGACGTCATTGAGAACAAGCTCTTCTCTGTGCGACGGGTCGCCAGTGCCTGGGATTGCGACGTCAATGTCCTGCTTTCGGCTGTCCTTGGGTGGTAAAGGATAGACACTGGGTTATCTAGGAAATGCTCCTTATGGCGTCGGAGCAACAGCTCATGTGTCTGGTCGCGGACCTTCTGGCGGCTGGTGATGATTAGGTCACCGGGCCTCCACTGCTCCACAAATCGGTCACCCCAGTCAGCTGGGGAGAGCCTTCCGCATTTCCTGGCATTGGACTTTGTCACTATGAAGGCGTATACGCTTTTTCAGGGCTTTGAGGGCTTCATCTTTTGCTCTGTAGTCGACGCCAACCTCTTCGTAGTAGTCTGCCTTTTTTGCAACCACTGGCGAGGCATTTCACCTGAAATCGGTGGCGGCTGTCCTTGATCCCCGCAGCAAATTACATGGACAAGTCAGTTTGAGAAAATCTCCAGGATAGGCCGGAGCACAGTGCAGACCTCGTCCCAGATGATGGCGCGCGTGATGAACTTCTGCCCCATGCGGTCGGGCATCCAGTCATTCTGACCACTCCATCGGAAGAAGCTGTGGTATGTCTGTGCTTTGACCCCACGGGCCCGCATTACTTTCGCGAGGCGATGGGTCGGGGTAAATACGGGGGTCTCTTACACGGAAGAGCTCAATCGCTCTTGTGGTCTTGCAACTGCCCCCTCCGTCTGATTGAACGCCAGCCTCCTGGTGGATTACGTCGCCCGGCGGCCAGCCTCCCTGGGGCGACGTCGTGACGCCCGTCACACCAAACTTTGATGTTCGTTGCTTCATTTTCGCTAACACATTGTATGTAATATTTAACACCAATAATTTCTTATTTGCGCGCATATATGAAACAATTGGACCGTCTTCACTACAACAAGTATCCAAAACAAGCGATACACATGGATGATCAGCTGACTAGCCAGTGATTTCACATCCCGAGATTATGATATCAAACCACGTAGGCCTATATATATATTTGAATCGTTAATAGCAATGATTAAAATTCACATACCATGGTTTGGAGCAATAAAATTATATAACCAACGATTTCTACGATCTCATTTCCGTCACATGTCAAATCCTGACGAAGCCATGAAACATTTCATAATGATCCTTAAATCGGCGCCGTCTTCTCACTTCACGCGTTCAGCATGCCTCTAACCGTGATTTATGCGATAAAACTATCAGAATTGTTAATATATAAGAAATAGATAATATCACGAAGAATGTTTGGATAATAGTTTTCAATTAGCAGACGATATATAGCCTATGGGTACAGGGAACGCAAACAGAGCATTCGGAAACGAAAAGGACGGGCGACGAGATATCTCGTCGCCGGCGTGCAACGTCATGACGTTGGGCGACGAGATATCTCGTCGCCGGCGTTCAATGAGTTAAGGTAGCTCAGCCGGTGCCGGGTCAGTTCGTCGTTGTAGCTGGGCGCCATTGATTCCGCCATCGCTTTGGCTTGGCTACAGTATTCTGGCTTGGAGAAGTACTCGGCGTGTTCCTGCGGCATGTACAACTGCTCTCCCTTGTCGTGCCACTGAGCGGCATGAACCCTGTCTCGGGCCGGTGGCCTGAGCGTTAGCTCGTATAGTGACTCCTGATACAGTTGCGGCAGTATCCCGGGGGATACCCCGCCTGTGGCACGTACGCCTAGACACCGTCAAGCTTCTGCAACGCGGTCTTCTGGACGTAAATGCTATCAGTGGCCACCCGGACAGCCTCATCGGGTTCAAATCTTGCCAGCATAGCGAGGAGTTTGGTGTGGGCATATGCCAGCATTGAGGCCCTCACGTGGGTGTACTGGGGCTGCGAGCCATCGTAGTATGTGAGAATGTGGCCCAAAGGACACCGTTGGGGTGCGCCATCCAGACTGCCGCTTTTGCGGGCGTCACTTACCAAGAAGTCAAGCTCTCCCTGGTCGACCACAAGCCTCCGTGTCAGTCTTTTGTCGTCGACCTTGCTGCCCTGGGTGAACTTGCCTATGATGGTGCAGCCTTGATCGCGATATTCAGGGAGCCAGACCTCGGTTCGTTTCTCAAAGGTGATGATGGCCTCACGAACATTCAGGCTCTTCAGGAGACCGGACTCAACCAGGAAGGCGAGCAGGGGTGCAACGGGGGGGGGGCAGCACTGATCTGCGGAATGCCTTCCCAACCATGCGGGGATGACGGGATGGCAGTTAGGGGCGAACTCACATTCCTGGACCTCGGCAAAACCAGTGCCGATATCTTGAGGAGGGGGGCAGTTTATTGCGACCCGGGTCATGTGGTGGCTGGGTGCCCGAATCTGTCAAAATATGGCTTGGCCTCACCATGGCCGGGTAGCAGGCTTTCATATCGATGCTGGCGACGTCTCTTGTATCGTAGCCCATCGCATTCCAAAGGCTTCCATGCTCGACGCAGGCTTTCTGCATGTCATCTCCGAGGTTAGCCGGGGTCGGTTTCCAGCCGTTGTGGTCTTTGGCCATGATACTGGCTGCGTGGTTCACCCCGAAGGCTCGGTCTGCGAGCGACTAATCGCCCAGAACTCTGCATGCTTCCTGTAGGTTTTGATGAGTCTCCCGTGTTCTGTAGTTGCGGCCGTCTAGCACAAATTGGTCCACATTGAGCTGTCTGTCTTGGCCCCACAGCAGTCAGACTGCAATCGGCTCTTCCGGTATCGCCCCTCTGATTACTTGCCAGACGTCGCCTTCGTAGAAGTTCACCTCCCTGGACTGTGGGAAGTGCAGGTCCTTGGACCATGCATGGCCGTTGTGGCAGATGAGCTTTATATCTATTTTCGAGGCATTTTTTGAATCTTTTCTGCCCAAAATTTTCGACCGAGGTGGCCATTTATGACCCCGCACTTGTTTCGGACTATTTCCGTTTATTTTCGGACTTTGCCTATTTTCGAGGCATTTTAAAACTTTTTTCCAGAATTTTTTTTCGCAGGAAATTTTGTCTCGCCCTACTTAAGACGCTGCCATGGTCATTTGCCATTTGACCCACTTTTTCGGACTCGACCCAAAAACTGTTCGGCCCAAAAAGTTCGGCCCAGGTGGCCATTTTTTAATAGGAGACAATTTGCCACATTTTCTGAAATTTTCCCGACCGAGCAGAGCGAAACTGGGATTCGACCCACTTTTTCGGACTCGACCCAAAATCTTTTCGGCGCAAAATTTTCGGCCGAGGTGGCCATTTATGACCCCGCACTTGTTTCGGACTATTTCCGTTTATTTTCGGACTTTGCCTATTTTCGAGGCATTTTAAAACTTTTTTCCTGAATTTTTTTTCGCAGAAAATTTTGTCTCGCACTACTTAAGACGTTGCCATGGTCATTTGCCACATTTTCCCAAATTTTCCTGACCGAGCAAAGCGGGAATTTCTATTTGACCCACTTTTTCGGACTCGACCCAAAAACTTTTCGGCCCAAAAAGTTCGGCCCAGGTGGCCATTTTTAAATATGTGACAGTTTGCCACATTTTCCGAAATTTTCCCGACCGAGCAGAGCGAAAACTGGGATTCGACCTACTTTTTCGGACTCGACCCAAAATCTTTTCGGCCCAAAATTTTCGGCCGAGGTGGCCATTTATGACCCCGCACTTGTTTCGGACTATTTCCGTTTATTTTCGGACTTTGCCTATTTTCGAGGCATTTTAAAACTTTTTTCCAGAATTTTTTTTCGCAGGAAATTTTGTCTCGCCCTACTTAAGACGTTGCCATGGTCATTTGCCACATTTTCCCAAATTTTCTTGACCGAGCAAAGCGGGAATTTCTATTTGACCCACTTTTTCGGACTCGACCCAAAAACTTTTCGGCCCAAAAAGTTCGGCCAAGGTGGCCATTTTTTAATATGTGACAGTTTGCCACATTTTGCTAATACTGAATCCGTGCCTCCATAACTCTGACATATATTATCATAATCATTATTCAATCAACATTATTAAAAAGTAAACAGCATAAATCAGGCTTCGCGGTCTGAATATTGACTTTACAAGGGCAAGGTAGAATACATTAACGGTGTCTCGAAGTTACCTACTGGTCTGTTGTTCAGTTTACATTTCGTACTGGGTACGCAAATAGAGTATTACCTCACTCTAATATGATCTACGCTTACCGTTTCTTTGTTCGGATGTCCTTTCGCGAAAATGTTAAGTCATGCGGGAGTACATAATGTAAGAATTTAGTTGTGTCGGCATTTGAAATTGACTTTGATGTTTTTTTTTTTACCACTGAAGTGCAATGTCATACACAAATAATTCTAGTCAGATTAGTAATTTAACCCAATGTTCTATAAATATGTCAAACAACGCTTACAATAAGACAACCATAACTTCATAAGTGTAATATAGCAACTGGAGATAGTAGAGATTTTCAGAACGCACACACAAATATCTCAGCGATGTATGAACTGAAATTTGATATCTAGATTCGCTATCGATCTCTCAAAAGAGGGCCCAGCACCCGTGATTCAAACTGTTGTTGGCAAAACACCACAACACATGCCAAATGTGTGATGGCCGCAAGTATAGTCAGCTCCAGTGAGTACATTCTAGTTTCTACTGTAAATGTTCGACTCTTCTAAGCCACACATGTTCCATATCTCGCTGGATAATATTGTTTTCCTAACGAATGCCTTTGATAATCAATAACAATGTATTCTATTTGGCCTATATGTAGATAAAGTCGGCTTCACCGTAGGCCTTCACATCCAAAATAAAACAGCACATCACAACATGATACTATTATGCATATGACATTCTTTATTGAACTGTGTGTTCGTTAAAGGTACTCAATCCGATCAAACTCCTCTCAATTACTATTTCAATGGCTTCGGGGATAAAAAATATTTGATTCGAGTCGAGGAAGCCACCCATCAAAGCTCAGATTTATTAGATATCGATTTTAGAAATCTATTATTTTTCATTATCGGGAATACTTTCTGTCCCAGAAGTTTACCAAAAAAGCCGACCGACATACTCTCGATACTAAATTACATTGAACAAAATGTTGCTATACAACACATTTTGGGCAATTATATACGATAGTTCACAGTCGTTAGCATTATTTTTGGATAATTAATCGATTCTGATAACTAAAGTGACCTTTGATAAAAAAAAATCTGTTGTTTGAATCTGTTGAGATGGGGACCCTCTGATCGGATTGAGTACCTTTAATCTTTCTATTTGGAACCGTTGCATATATGGCCGTGTACAATTTCTTTATTTCATTTCAGTGGCCTACGGTGACTGGTTCCGGTATATGAATTCATGGGAGGAATTTATTATCAAGAACGAGAAGTGTGTGATTTCGTATGAAGATATGACTGAGGTAACTGTTTAATCTGCTTATGAAGACAGTTCACCAATATCTTTGGAATATCGGAAACCAAATCGTGATACAATTATCGAATGTATGGCCTGTTGGTGATTTGGTGTGTCTGGCCCCAAATTTGGTCAAATTTCTCAATATTTATACATTTCACCCTTGTCACAACGCTAATGAGTATTTGATGTGAACTTGAACTATGTTTTTAGACAAATACGAATATACCCTCTACTTTTGGGTCAATATTTGGAGAGGAATTGTAATCAGTTGGGCAATCTTATTATATCCGAACCATATTGAGTGGTAGGTTGAAAGTTTCCAACAACTATATAGCTTGATTTACCGGTTGAAATTATTAGGAGGCGATTTGTGTGATTTATGTCTGGTTCAACACCCCACAAACGGAGACCCAAAATGTCCACGGCATGCACGTACTAGCCGCACCAAGGATAACTTTTGTCGCACGAGTCTGGCGTGTGGGTGAGGTAGAAATTAACACTTACTTATTTTCTTCCAATACAAGAAACAGGGGTACACACTCATATACACTGATCCATTGGTGGCCGAGTGATAGATACAATATGCACATAGAACATTGTTGATGATGGTAATCAAACAAACATTGAACATACAACACAGGGTATGCATTTTTTTGTTTTTACTTTTACCTTAGTAATCTATGTCATAGCAGGGGGTGGTCTCCAAGCCTTGAAATAGGGTGTCTGTCATTTGCAGAATGAGGTTCCCAGAGGGTGAATTTAGTTATGCTACCCCACATAGCGGGCTAGCAGCACCAAATTCACCCTCTGGGAACCTCATTCTGCTGAGGTGTAAGCAGAATGAGGTCCCCAGAGGGTGAATTTGGTGATGCTAGCCCACTATGCGGGGTAGCATCACTAAATTCACCCTCTGGGGACCTCATTCTGCAAATGACAGACACGCTATTTCAAGGCTTGGTGGTCTCATCTCGAGATTGCACGATGTTTAGGATTTGTGAGTCGATATCGCAATAAACATTGAACTGATGTCCGCAAAAATGTATGATTGCCATGATTGTGAGCGATAGAAATCGAATCAGCTAACAAAAAATCACCAAAATAATTTAATTTTTATCTGGGACCACCACCTACTGTTAAACACATTATTACGGAATGGGTATAAACTTAGAAATATAGGTGTGTGAAGTTAGTTGGACGTTCGATATTCAACAGACATTCGATATTAAAAAAAATAATAGATTTTTCGTTGTATGCATGAGGGTTGCGCAATGCTCTCCCACTCAAACATTGTCCGAAATTCCGCGCTTTTCCTGTTTTCCAGACCATAGCTGGACTTACCATGGACTTTATATTTACGCGACATATAGCTATAGAGGGCACAGGCTGTATTGACGAGCCGATTTAGTTGAAATTTGCTAATTATAGT
This sequence comes from Siphonodentalium dalli, assembly GCA_032622095.1. NCBI lineage: Eukaryota > Metazoa > Mollusca > Scaphopoda > Gadilida > Siphonodentaliidae > Siphonodentalium > Siphonodentalium dalli. The sequence goes on from CP136066.1 coordinate 217,834,453, forward strand.
CATTCCCATACGAGAACTGCACATGCCAATCTACAAGACCAGACATGGTCAGCGTCATGCGTTTTGAATATCGATTACCATATAAACGCAGTTTCCTGATTGCACCAGGAGACTTCCCTAGACCTGCTTCGTGCTCTCCAACTCACAATGTTTCCACTTTTTTTAGCTGAAATTTTATTTCACGTTGGACATTCAACGGATATTCAACAGACATTCGCGTGAAGTTAGTTGGACGTTCGACGTTCGATATTCAACAGACATTCGATATTCAAAAAAACAAAACAAAAATCGTTTTATGCATGAGGGTTGCGCCATGAGTCTAATTCGTGCTCTCCCACTCAAACATCGTCCGAAATTCCGCGCTTTTCCTGTTTTCCTGCGCCCTCTAGCTATGTCGCGTAAGTGTAAATTTTCAGCTATGGTCTGGAAAACAGGAAAAGCGCTGAATTTCGAACGAAGTTTGAGTGGGAGAGCACGAATTAGACTCATGGCGCAACCCTCATGCATAAAACTATTTTTTTGGTGTTTTTTTTGTTTCAAACTTCGTCCGAAATTCCGCGCATTTCCTGTTTTCCTGCGCCCTCTATGTCGCGTAAGTGTAAATTTTCAGCTATGGTCTGGAAAACAGGAAAAGCGCGGAATTTCGAACGAAGTTTGAATGGGAGAGCACGAATTAGACTCACGGCGTAACACTCATGCATAAAACGAAAAATCTATTTCTTTTTAAAATATCGAATGTCTGTTGAATATCGAACGTCGAACTAACTTCACGCGAATGTCGTTGAATATCCGTTGAATATCCAACGTGAAATAAAATTTGTGAGTTGGAGAGCACGAATCACGTCTAGGGATATGGAGGGTTATTAGGGTCACAATCCTAACTTCACATTTTAATTCTAACTTAACATTTTAATTCTTATATTTTAATTCTATAATTGTTGAAATTGAAATGAGCATAAAACGGATCTCAGAATTGAAAGGCAAAAATTAAAACAAATATAAAATGGATTCTAGAAGTTGTAATTGTGACCCTAATAACGCGCCTGCACTTCTGTAACAATTATAACGAAAGGGGTCGCTGCGATCGGACGGCGTGACATGACAATCTGCGGGATGGGATGGAATATGGAATAGAACGACAATCTGCGGAACAGAACTTCAAATTGCGTGTAACGGTCGATATCTCGAGGAATACAACACATAGAGGGCTCCGTTTTGTGATTAACGAAAGGCCCACATTCGCCCTATCCACACATATTAACCCCGCCACTGACCGGACACCAGAAGTTGTATTATTTGGTCGACAACTGACCTAACGTGAAAGTTGTCGAAATCAAGGACGTGGAACAGCTGCAGAAATGCATTTTTACAGCGATAACACTATGCCCACAAGCAGACTTGGTATTAAAATGAAGTTTATCATCTATTGCACAGCAAGAGACCGATTAACCCACCCATGTGAAGGTGCCATGAAACACGAAAAACTGCGTTCGAGGGAGGATCTCATATTATACGCCAGTCAAACACGGGTGAGGTTCTCATATGAGAACCTCCCCCGCGTATGACTGGTGGATAATATGAGAACATCCCTTGCGTATGACTGGCGGATAATATGAACCTCCACCGCTTATGACCGGCGGATAATATGTTCATATGAGAACCTCCCCCGCGTATGACCGGCAGATAATATGAGAACCTCCACCGCGTTCATATTATTCACCGGTCATACGCGAGGGAGATTCCCATATGTGGGGGAGGTTCTCATATTATCCGCCGGTCATACACGGTGGAGGTTCATATTATCCGCCGGTCATACGTGAGGATCAGACCAGTCATACGCGGGGGAGGTTCTCATATGAGAACCTCACCCGTGTTTGACTGGCGTATATATATAATATGAGAACCTCCCTCGCATGAATAATATGAACCTCCACCGCATATGACCAGCGGATAATATGTTCATATGAGAACTAGCTCCCCTGTATGACCGGAGGATAATATTAGAACCTCCCCCGCAGATGACCGCGGATAATATGAGAACCTCCACTGACTATACCGGCGGATAATATGTTCAATGAGAACCTCCCCTGCGTATGACCGGCAGATAATATGTTCATATGAAAACCTCCCCCGCGTATGACCGGCAGATAATATGAGAACCTCCACCGCGTATGACCGGCGGACACATAAGTTTTTAAGTCTATAAACACTATTTGATTTGAATATTCTTTCAAACAGTCTCACCATTGACATGTTCGTGCGTTCAACCCAGTTAATCTATTTTGTAACTTGGCTTGTAATCGCCGGACACCGGCTTCCGGCATCTGGGCTTTTAGCCAAAACTGAAATAAAAAATTAGTGCGAATTATAACAAATGAAGAGCGCAAAGCCATTAAAAAATCACATTTGATACGTCTTCTGATACATGGTGTATATTCGTATTTTTGTTGACGAAGTGCTGCTAAGAACAGGCTTAGCTGGAACGATAAAACGGCTTCAGTCGGCCATTCTATTTTGTACGAGAAAAAGTAGCGCTCTTTCTTGGAGCGAATTTCTGCAACAATTTCACTGCGTGTTGGACCCATTTGGACAAAATTACATTCCCTGTGTCTACATTTTGATATACTATACGCCCCATTATATGGAATATATCAGCTGAAATCGATCATGTTATTGTAACCATGCATTGAGTCTATTTTTAGTTGTTTTCATCGGCGCGTGTTTGCGATTTCGCCATTACATTATTCGTACTAAAACAGCCATATTGTAGCTAAAAACGAATGCGCAGTATTCCACTGTGTAATTTGGTACCTAAGACTTGTTGTTTGCTAGCGTATTCATCGAGAAATCTAAATTCTAAACATTGACGTCGAACGCAGTTTTTCGTGTTTCATGGCACCTTCTCATGGGTGGGTTAATCTGTCTCTTGCTGTGCAATAGATGATAAACTTCATTTTAATACCAAGTCTGCTTGTGGGCATAGTGTTATGGCTGTAAAAATACATTTCTACAGCTGTTCTACGGCCTTGAGTTCGACAATTTTATGTTGGGTCAGTTGTCGATCGAATAATGCAACTTCTATGTCCGGTCTGTGGTGGGGTTAATATGTGTGGATAGTGCGAATGTGGGCCTTTCGTTAGACACAAAAGTAGTCCTCTGCGTACTGTATTCCTCGAGATATCGGCCGTTCCACGCAATTTGAAATTCTGTTCCGCAGATTGTCATTCTATTCCATATTCCATCCCATCCCGCAGATTGTCATGTCCGGCCGTTCGGTTGCAGCGACGCCTTTCGTTATAATTGTTACAGAAGTGCAGGCGTGTTATTAGGGTCACAATTACAACTTCTAGAATCCATTTTATGTTTTTTTTTAATTTTTGCCTTTCAATTCTGAGATCCGTTTTATGCTCATTTCAATTCCAACTTTTTAAATATACTATTTTAATTCAAACATTACAACTTTTAGTAGATGATTTGTGTTTAGCTTCTTATTGTATAGATCATTAAATTAAAATATTAAAATAAAAATGTTAAGTTAGAAATAAAATATTAAGTTGGAGTTGAAATAATAAGTTAGAATTGAAATACTAAGTTGAAATTAAAATCTTAAGTTAGAATTAAAATCTTAAGTTAGAGTACAGAGAATGTAAATAGAATGTAAATAGAATGTAAATAGAATGTAAATAGAATGTAAATAGAATGTAAATAGAATGTAAATAGAATGTAAATAGAATGTAAATAGAATGTAAATATAAGAATTAAAATGTAAAGTTATAACTAAAATGTAAAGTTAGAATGTACATATAATGTAAATAGAATGTAAATAGAATGTAAATAGAATGTAAATAGAATGTAAATATAAGAATTAAAATGTAAAGTTAGAATTAAAATGTAAAGTTAGAATTAAAATATAAGAATTAAAATGTTAAGTTAGAATTCAAATGTGAAGTTATGATTGTGACCCTAATAACCCTCCATATTGGGAAGTCTCCTGGTGCAATCAGGAAACTGCGTTTTTTGTTTTTTGTTGTTGATATGTTAGCCAAAATTTTCAGTCCAGATATGGTACTAGTAATCGATATTCAAAACGCATGACGCTGACCATGTCTGGGTCTTGTAGATTGGCATGTGCAGTTCTCGTATGGGAATGACTATAATTACCAAATTTCAACTCAATCGCCTCGTCATTACAGCCTGTGCTCTCTATAGCTATAACGTCGATTAAGTGTAAATTTTCTAAGTCCAGCTATGGTCTGGAAAACAGGAAAAGCGCGGAATTTCGGACGAAGTTTGAGTGGGAGAGCACGAATTAGACTCATGGCGCAACCCTCATGCATAAAACGAAAAATCTATTTAAAAAAAAAATATCGAATGTCTGTTGAATACCGAACGTCGAACGTCCAACTAACTTCACGCGAATGTCTGTTGAATGTCGAACGTCGAGACGTCCAACTAACTTCACACACCTCAGAAATATTAATATTAGCTGCACTGTTTTTTTGTTTGATAAACTTCCCTGTCAGAATAGCAAAACGTTCAAACTGGTGGAGTATGATCTCTACGGGTGTAACCAGAGTAGATATTCGTGACATGATCTACTAAATTACACGAATGTTGTTTGCAGCAAAATATTAATACACGTAGATCTGCTCAGCAAATGCTATTATGTTTTACAAGTTGAGTATTATTCCAGGACCCAAGAGCTGTCATCAAGAAGCTGGCCGAGTACATAGGAACCACACACGAGGAATCATTTGTTGAAGAAGTAATAGATAAGTGCAGTCTACAAAACATGAAAAAGAACAAAATAATGACTCCATACGGGTTTAAGAGTGGGGCACAAGGGTTCCTCAGAAAAGGTGACGTATTCAGTCAACACCAATATGATTGTGTTGTTCATACACATATTATGTCCCATGAACTTTTGAACATGTGCCCGGTTCATAATAACATGTGGTAAATATGAATGAATGACTTTGTGACGAAGTTGGAAATTCTTTCTTATAACTCTGTTATTTAAGAAATGAATCTAGTTTGAGTGTAAGTTATATCGAAGAGTGTAGCGATCAATGTTGTCGTTGTGCACATTGCTCAAAGATGCCATATTGCGTACGTTTGGTCGTGGGTATTCGACGTGTTTGATTCTGTTGGATCTATCGGCTGCCTTCGATACGGTAGATCGTAATACACAGGGGCGCTATGGGGCAGGATGGCGGGTGGGGCACACGACCCTCCTGCTATCACCCGAGGTGGACACATGGAGCACACATTGCCGTTTCATACTGCAGAGAATGGCAAGAAATACATGCGATATCAGTTCTAATTGTTATATTGTTCTGATAGACATAACAGCTTAGTATGAGCTTGGACCTAGAACGTGCTTTAAGATATGGTATGATAAACAAATTGTTTTCATTTTGGCATCTGTGCCAATACCCCTGACTGTGCCCCTTTATGGAAGTTGTACCCCCGTGCCATCGGTTGCTTCTGGTGCTACTGTGGTTGGTGCATTGTACAGCGATTTAGTGGTTTTGCTCAACCATTGATAACAGAATACAGTGTGTGAAAATGGGAGATTATTTGTCAGATGTCGTTACGTTGAAGTATGGTGTTCCCCATGGCTCTGTGCTGAGGCATGTTTCATTTCATTTATATAAAGAGAGCCACTTCGATGTTATCAAGAATAATGGAGTCAGCTACCATTGTACCATCTGGCTGTCGACAACTAAAATAGGTACTGCATTTTGTCCAGGAAATCTTTCATATCTGTCTTTTATTTCAATGTCTGACTGAGATTTATCATGCTAAATTAATAGCTGTTGTCTGTCTGTCTGTCTGCCTGTGTTCCATGGAAATTCACAGGGGAACATCTAGATGGCACCAAAGGGGTCTACTAGGGGTAACTTTATACGAGAAAGATAATGGTGCGGCTTAGGAGTTTCTAAAGTGACGCCGTTGTTGTCAGGGGCGGAAAATTTGTTTTGTCGCCGATTGCTACGAAACTTATATATAATCATCCCCATGATATAAGGAATCTGGTGGTGGGGTTAAACTATTGCAAAAGTAGCACTGTTCGAGTCAGGGATGCACGGAAGGGGAGAGGGGCACCAAAATTGATAAACTAAGTTTAGCGCTGAGGGACCATCTAGATGGCACCAAACAGGTCTACTAGGGGTAACTTTTTACGAGAAAGATAATGGTGCGGGTTAGAATTTTCTAAAGTGACGCCGTTGTCAGAAGCAGCAAAAAGGGGAGGGGCAGAATTTTTTTTTGTCGCCGATTACCACGAAGCTTATATATAATAATTCCCATGCTATGAGGAATATAATGGTGTTGTTTAAATATGTCAAAAGTGGCGCCATTCACGCCAGGAAAGCACGGAAGGGGAGAGGGGCACCAAAATTGATAAAACTATTTTAGCGCCGATTTCCACCAAATTGATATATATTCTTCTCCATGATACAATGACTCTAATTGTGCGATTTATAGACTCCAAATTGCTGTCGTTTGGATGAAAGATTGTGGGAGGGGCACTCAATTTGATAAGAATGGGTTTAGTCGCCAATTGCCACCACACTTATACAATATCATCCCCATGGCATGATGAGTCTAATGGTGTGGCTTAAATCTGTCAAAAGTGGCATCATTCGAGTCAGGGGTGAACTGAAAGGCAGAGGGGCACCAAAATTGATACGCAATAATTTTAGCGCCAATTTCCACCAAAGTGATACGCATTCTTATCCATAATACGAGGAGTATGATCGTGTGATTTAAAGACGCCATGTTGGTGCTGTTTTTGGTGAGAGATGGGGGTGGGTACTACTAATCAAAATTGATTTAGTCGCCAATTACTATCAAACTTATCAATAATTATCTCCATGATATCAGGAGTCTAATTGTGTGGTTTAAGGATGTCACAAACTGCCACAAGTGGGGCCATTCGAGACAGGATTCAAAGAGGGTGAGAGGAACACACAAAAAAGATGAACAATATGTTTAACGCCGATTTCTACCAGATTGATACATATTCTTCTCCGTGATACGATAAACCTAATCATGTGGTGTAGATACCCCAAATTGGTGCCGTTTGGATGAGAGATATGGGGGCCCTAAATTTGATACGAATTTGTATACTCGCCAATTTTCACAAATGTTATATATGTTTTTATTATTATTTCCATAATGAGTCTAAGTGTGTGCTTTAATGATGACAAAAGTAGCGCCGCCTCCGTCTGAAAAACTGATAAAAAATATGCCAATAACTATCAAATTCATGCAAGTTCTACTCAAATGATACGAGGAAGCAAATCGTGCGTGTTAAAAACGTATAATTAGCTAGCAAAACAGATACATAGAAGAAAGCATTAAACGTATATTTCTAATTTTATTTAACAGATACACATATTCTTGCAAACTGAGAGACATCGAACCGTCAGGGGATTGCATATTAGAATGGATCATGTATATATTATAACACAATTGAGTCTGTTCCATTCAATATAGTTTGATTAGTTTCCACACACAAAAATAAACTACTCAAAATCGCGCTCTGTGTCGGCCACATGTAGCTGATATACTTGCATAGCAACATTTCTTTTAAACTACGAATATTTCGCCAATAGATAGCGCCATGAACAGAGGAGCACCTGGACATTTCTTTAAAACATCTGTATCTTCGTGGAGATATGATAGCCAGGTGTCCTCAAAATCTTAGCCAAACCAACTAGATTGATTGATACATCTCTATATATGTAAAGCCCAATTGTCGTCTTTAAATTTTGCGAACTAATGTATTTATGATGTTCATGATTCATGTCATAACGCATGACGTATACGCAGAAAATAAATACTTCTTTAATGGATTAATCTGAATTATATTACTTTTATTAGTATAGAACCTCGATCCTGTTTTTTGTACTTAATTCGAGGTTTAATACCTCGTTTTCCGGATTTCCCTGACCTGTTCCTTGCACGGGGAGTAAAATTTTAAAGTGGTATTGGAGAAAAACATTACAAATCAAACATTTTAAAGAGGTCTGGGAGAACCACCAATCGATATATAACAGCCCGGTAAATCGCAAACCTTTGCGATTCGCAAAACTACTTTGCGATAAATCGCAAAACAACTGTGTAATAAATCGCAGATATATTTTATGCGTTGGTACCAATGGGCTTGAACCATAGAAACATTATATATATCATACATCTGAATTAAACAGGTCTGGGTAAACCACCAATCGATCTATAATAGCACGGTCGGGCTAAAATAGACCAATCGTTCTTTCACAGCCAGCATGCATATGGGATAAGGGAGCAAACGTTTGCGATAAATCTCAAACATCTTTACGATAACTCTCAAACTACTTAGTGATTATACTTTGCGATTTATATCAAAGATATTTGAGATTTATCACAAAGGTTTGTGATTATTCGCAGATATATTTTCATATGTTGGCACTAATGGGCTTCCATGTAAACATTATAAATCAGACATCTTAAAGGTATTCAGTCCGATCAGACGCTCCTAAATTACTATGTCGTTGGTTTCAGGGGTAAAACATATTTCATTCGAGTCAAGGAACCCACCCATCAAAGCTCAGAGTGATTAGATATCGATTTTTGATGTTTGCTATTTCTATTGTTTGTGGACCAGAAGCACGTGGTCAAACGGACGAATTTGCGGATGCAGATGGATAACTCTAAAATCAAGTGATTATTATTACCACTTGATTTTAGAGTTATCCATATTCATCCGCATCTTCGTCAATTTGACCACGTGCTTCTGGTCCACAAATAATAGAAATAGCAAACTTCAAAAATTTATATATAATCACTCTGAGCTTTGGTGGGTGGGTTCCTCGACTCGAATCAACTATATATTTTTTTACCCCCGAAGCCAAAGAAATAGTAATTTAGGAGCGTCTGATCGGATTGAATACCTTTAAACATATCTGGGTCAGGATTCCCCTGACCTGTTCCCTGCACGTGGAGTAAAATTTGTCTGAATGTCTGAAATAATCGGCCAATTTGTGTGTAATTAAAGTAAACATTATAAATCAGACATCTTAAACAGGTCTGGACGAACCACATATCGATCTATTATAGATCGGTCGGGCTAAAATAGACCGATCGGTCTTTCACAGCCAGCATGCATGTGTTATAAGGGGGGGGGGGGGGGGGGCAAACCTTTGTGATAAATCACAAAACAACTTTGCGATAAATCACAAACATCTTTGTGATAACTCGCATACCTTTCCGATAAATCTCAAATATCTTTACGATAAATCGCAAACTGAGAATATTCAAAATATATAGATAATCCATCTTTAAATTTGTACAACATGGATTCCGTGAACTTAGGATTTGGGCCACCGCATGAATTTTGACTGAGATGTCCAAAATGTTACAAATATCAAGACAAAATTACGCTCGAATCGAGACTAATTAAATAGCATATACCTTTTGCAGGTGGAGTTGGAGGGTGGAAAGAACATTTCACGGTGGCGATGAGCGAAGAATTTGATGACGTATTGAGGAAGAGGATGGCTAATTCAAAGTTCAAGTTCAGGTTTCAGTTGTGATTGGTGTGCGCGTGTGCATCACTTGTATTATTTGCGATTGTTCATCGGCCATTAACGGACACGTGATATATAGAGGATATGAAATGAGTGTTTCTCTCATATGATATTTATGAAATGAGTCCGGTGAGAGAAAACTGAAAATTCGTGACGAGTTTCATAAATATCATATGAGAGAAACACGAATTAGATATTCTTTTTATCATATGACACCTATAAATTGATTATGATGTCCAAAACGCACACAAATCACTAAATAGCTATATGACATCGGCAGCAAAAGGTTAATGTGACGTCACTTCATTGCACCGGAAGCCCAATTACACCTGGTGAACTAGCAGAAATAATATGCACGCGAAGATATAGTGCGCTATTCTGTTCTCAGTTTGTGACATTATATCGTATGTTTATTAGATAAATACGAATTACATATTTATTTATCGTATAACAATGTCCAAAAACTATATATTTCACGATTATAATTGCGAGAATTTCGGCATCGCGTTGATTCGTGTATTTGACGCGCACCAATTTGACCTGCATTTAGTCAGAGATGCGGCTCGGCCCCCGGCTGCCATTCAGCCAATCAGAACACACTTTTTGTCAACAAAGCAATCAAATTATCGGAAGGTGATATGGACTACTAGTCCATATGAAATTGATTTATGACATAGTTTCCAACGTAAATAATGATGGACGTCACCGTTTCTGTCACGAAAGTCATTTCGAAGAAACAAGAAAATGTTAATGAATGACATAGTAATTGGTATACAATAAATATAAATGGTCAAATGTTCTAAGTTCCAATATGAATAGAACAGAATATAATATAGTTTAATTGATAATCAAGACGCCCTGGTGGGCAGAATAATGACGGATTAGATTATAAGAAATAACTCTTGTTTCGATTAAAGACATATTATGGACTTATTCGGGTGGGTGAAACAGATAAGTTAGTATTCAGGCGCTATGATGGTGTGTAACATTCTACTAACATCACCGAAAATCTCAAGCAAACACTCCATAGAAAACGTCGTCTGAACTACGCTCAATTGTAAATATTTACATCTCGATTCGGGACGCAACTAACTACGATAAACTAACAAAAACGATTTCACCATCGAGAGTCGCTACATTTAATTAATATATAATAATGATGGTGTGTTATGTCAATTTGGATATAATATTTGTATAATATAACTACTTTTAGCAAGATTAATCTCCATTTCTATTTGATCACCCTACCGAAGTGTTTCACATCACTTTAACTTAGCCGATTGAGCCCAAATTGTGTGTGGAGGTACCGTGGGTCTTGGGGTGAATGAGCCTGAAATTATATTGTGTCCATCAGAAAATAACAATATATTCGTTTTAATTCAAGTGTCTCCCATTAATAAAGATTAAGCCCACACGCCTTATATGTGTGATAGGTGATGTTATATATAGGGTATTAATTGGTTGGTTTGCCCAATATCAAACCAACCAAATAATATCCTCTAAATATTTGAACTGGTGCCCCATGGTTGCAACTCATATATGTAGGGTGTAGCAAGTACAGTAATGCTCTAATTAATCGACCTCTTAACCAAAGCAGAATTATGGGTAACTTTTCAGGATTTAGTCGGAAATATGGCTTGTTGCCATTCATCGGAAAGCTCTCGGGGAGAGCTTTCCGATGAATGGCAACAAGCCATATTTCCGACTAAATCCTGAAAAGTTACCCATAATTCTGCTTTGGTTAAGAGGTCGATTAATTAGAGCATTACTGTATGGCATCTCCATGAATGCAGTTATAGTTATAATATATATAACTATAATATATATAAGTTATCTCACCAATATTAATGGGAAATTGACATCGGTATTATAAAAATAGATGATTTAACCACCCTTTGATAAAAGAATCGAATTATGCGATATTATTCCCCTTTTGCTGCTGTCAACAATGTGGCAAAAGTCTGGTAAACGATGGTTTACCAGGCTCTACTCTGGTAAAATGTGATAACGTCAGGTTAACAATATAAACTCTGGTAAAAACCAAGCCAGGTAAACCATGGTTTACCAGGCTCTACTCTGGAAATTTAGGTTTACAATGCTATACTCTGGTAAAAGCCATGTAAAATGGACATACCCTTGTAAATTTCAAGTAAATCATGATAATCTCTGGTAAAAGCATGTAAAAAAGACATACCCTTGTAAATCCATGCAAGTAAAGGCATGGTTTACCCCACTTCACTCTCGTAAAATGCTGGTAAAGCAGGACATACATGGATAAAAACCTATTTAAACAGAATATACTGCAGTAAATCGCTTCTCGAAAAACGCTCTTTGAATATTTGTATTAATTTTTCATTTATGAATAAATCCGTTATTTAGTCAATATTGATATATCCGAGGAAAAACACACTTTATAAACACTTTACTTCAAAAGTCATGTGTGGGGTCTCTGTATATATACAACTTCTTTATAAATACGACATAAGCTGGTTTTACTTGCGAAAATTTTGAAATCTGAACAAGAAAATCGCAAAATCCTACCATCTAGACTAGCATAAAGCCTTCCTAGAGTTGGAAATTTCAAACCTGACATCCCCACTTAGGTTGGAAAATTTCCAACTGATGACAATTCCAATGACAATGCTGACCAAATGTATGACAATATTGTTTTTATTAAATTAACTAGCAGTTGTTGACTGGCCACGGGGGAGGGACCTGGACACAAGCTTTCCAAGTGTTGGAAATTTCCAACGTGTCACCCCCCCTAAGGTTGAAAATTTCCAACTGATGACAATTTCATTCCAAAATTTTGACCAAAAATAGGAAAATATGCAAATATTGGTCCAAAAACAATTAATTCCCCCCAATAAATTGTTTGAAAATCAAACTACAAGAACATTTTCAACCTATTGTTGGTGTGAAATTTCCAACTAATGTTTTGGCAGGTATGAAATTTCCAACTATTGAAAATTTTGACCAAAGTTGTCGCCACGTCTCTGAGTCTCACACAGAAATGCGCACAATCGGAAGAAATCAGGTCACCCCTCATGTGCTATATTGAAACAACATGATGATAAACAAAAATGAACGAAAAACCTAAACAAAACAGAATATATGCCATTGAATGCCCTACTAGTGGTGAACACCCACATCAAATTTCATTGAGATCCGAGGACTACTGTTCAAGTTATGACCTGAACAGACATCGGAAGGACCAAAAAGCCAACATTTCCAGATAAACAAAGATGAATAACTCTAGAAAGGAAAATCCTAACAAAATGATGGAACCCTCAACTGAATGTCCTCATAGTAGTGAATATCCATACCGAATTTCATTGAGATCAAGTTATGACATGAACAGACATCGGATATATGTAAGAACGGACAGACGGATGGTACGATGGACGGACGGACGTCGGACAGGTGCAAAAGAGTTATCATCCGGACAACAAATGTTTTGGATGACTAAGTGGACAGATTGACAGACGCCACTCATTCTACAGTATCCCAAATTTTATTTCGGGACAAAAATGATGGCTCAGTCGGAACAAAGCAAAACTAATATTTTACCTCTAATGGTGTTCCATTTCATGTATAATTACATTAACCCGGGCCAATACATAGTACATGTACTATTCTAATGGTGTACCATTTCATGTATAATTGCATTAACCCGGGCCAATACATAGTACATGTACTATTCTAATGGTGTACCATTTCATGTATAATTACATTAACACGGCCAATACATAGTTCATGTACTATTCTAATGGTGTACCATTTCATGTATAATTACATTAACACAGCCAATACATAGTACATGTACTATTCTAATGGTGTACCATTTCATGTATAATTACATTAACACGGCCAATACATAGTACATGTACTATTCTAATGGTGTACCATTTCATGTATAATTACATTAACACGGCCAATACATAGTACATGTACTATTCTAATGGTGTACCATTTCATGTATAATTACATTAACACGGCCAATACATAGTACATGTACTATTCTAATGGTGTACCATTTCATGTATAATTACATTAACACGGCCAATACATAGTACATGTACTATTCTAATGGTGTACCATTTTATGTATAATTACATTAACACGGCCAATACATAGTACATGTACTAATCTAATGGTGTACCATTTCATGTATAATTACATTAACACGGCCAATACATAGTACATGTACTATTCTAATGGTGTACCATTTCATGTATAATTACATTAACACGGGCCAATACATAGTACATGTACTATTCTAATGGTGTACCATTTTATGTATAATTACATTAACACGGCCAATACATAGTACATGTACTATTCTAATGGTGTACCATTTCATGTATAATTACATTAACACGGCCAATACATAGTACATGTACTATTCTAATGGTGTACCATTTCATGTATAATTACATTAACACGGGCCAATACATAGTACATGTACTATTCTAATGGTGTACCATTTTATGTATAATTACATTAACACGGCCAATACATAGTACATGTACTATTCTAATGTTGTACCATTTCATGTATAATTACATTAACACGGCCAATACATAGTACATGTACTATTCTAATGGTGTACCATTTCATGTATAATTACATTAACACGGCCAATACATAGTACATGTACTATTCTAATGGTGTACCATTTCATGTATAATTACATTAACACGGGCCAATACATAGTACATGTACTATTCTAATGGTGTACCATTTCATGTATAATTACATTAACACGGCCAATACATAGTACATGTACTATTCTAATGGTGTACCATTTCATGTATAATTACATTAACACGGCCAATACATAGTACATGTACTATTCTAATGGTGTACCATTTCATGTATAATTACATTAACACGGCCAATACATAGTACATGTACTATTCTAATGGTGTACCATTTCATGTATAATTACATTAACACGACCAATACATAGTACATGTACTATTCTAATGGTGTACCATTTCATGTATAATTACATTAACACGGTCAATACATAGTACATGTACTATTATAATGGTGTACCATTTCATGTATAATTGCATTAACCCGGGCCAATACATAGTACATGTACTATTCTAATGGTGTACCATTTCATGTATAATTGCATTAACACGGCCAATACATAGTACATGTACTATTCTAATGGTGTACCATTTCATGTATAATTACATTAACACGGCCAATACATAGTACATGTACTATTCTAATGGTGTACCATTTCATGTATAATTACATTAACACGGGCCAATACATAGTTCATGTACTATTCTAATGGTGTACCATTTCATGTATAATTACATTAACACGGGCCAATACATAGTACATGTACTATTCTAATGGTGTACCATTTCATGTATAATTACATTAACCCGGGCCAATACATAGTACATGTACTATTCTAATGGTGTACCATTTCATGTATAATTACATTAACACGGCCAATACATAGTACATGTACTATTCTAATGGTGTACCATTTCATGTATAATTACATTAACACGGGCCAATACATAGTACATGTACTATTCTAATGGTGTACCATTTCATGTATAATTACATTAACACGGCCAATACATAGTACATGTACTATTCTAATGGTGTACCATTTCATGTATAATTACATTAACACGGGCCAATACATAGTACATGTACTATTCTAATGGTGTACCATTTCATGTATAATTACATTAACACGGCCAATACATAGTACATGTACTATTCTAATGGTGTACCATTTCATGTATAATTACATTAACACGGCCAATACATAATACATGTACTATTCTAATGGTGTACCATTTCATGTATAATTACATTAACACGGCCAATACATAGTACATGTACTATTCTAATGGTGTACCATTTCATGTATAATTACATTAACACGGGCCAATACATAGTACATGTACTATTCTAATGGTGTACCATTTTATGTATAATTACATTAACACGGCCAATACATAGTACATGTACTATTCTAATGGTGTACCATTTCATGTATAATTACATTAACACGGCCAATACATAGTACATGTACTATTCTAATGGTGTACCATTTTATGTATAATTGCATTAACACGGCCAATACATAGTACATGTACTATTCTAATGGTGTAGCATTTCATGTATAATTACATTAACACGGGCCAATACATAGTACATGTACTATTCTAATGGTGTAGCATTTCATGTATAATTACATTAACATGGCCAATACATAGTACATGTACTATTCTAATGGTGTACCATTTCATGTATAATTACATTAACACGGCCAATACATAGTTCATGTACTATTCTAATGGTGTACCATTTCATGTATAATTACATTAACACAGCCAATACATAGTACATGTACTATTCTAATGGTGTACCATTTCATGTATAATTACATTAACCCGGGCCAATACATAGTTCATGTACTATTCTAATGGTGTAGCATTTCATGTATAATTACATTAACACGGGCCAATACATAGTACATGTACTATTCTAATGGTGTAGCATTTCATGTATAATTACATTAACATGGCCAATACATAGTACATGTACTATTCTAATGGTGTACCATTTCATGTATAATTACATTAACACGGCCAATACATAGTACATGTACTATTCTAATGGTGTACCATTTCATGTATAATTGCATTAACCCGGGCCAATACATAGTACATGTACTATTCTAATGGTGTACCATTTCATGTATAATTGCATTAACACGGGCCAATACATTGTACATGTACTATTCTAATGGTGTACCATTTCATGTATAATTACATTAACACGGCCAATACATAGTACATGTACTAATCTAATGGTGTACCATTTCATGTATAATTACATTAACACGGCCAATACATAGTACATGTACTATTCTAATGGTGTAACATTTCATGTATAATTGCATTAACACGGGCCAATACATTGTACATGTACTATTCTAATGGTGTACCATTTCATGTATAATTACATTAACACGGCCAATACATAGTACATGTACTAATCTAATGGTGTACCATTTCATGTATAATTACATTAACACGGCCAATACATAGTACATGTACTATTCTAATGGTGTACCATTTCATGTATAATTGCATTAACACGGGCCAATACATAGTACATGTACTATTCTAATGGTGTACCATTTCATGTATAATTACATTAACACGGCCTATACATAGTACATGTACTATTCTAATGGTGTACCATTTCATGTATAACAAGAGGTGTGCACTCGAGTGCTAGCATACCCCCACCATGGCAAATTCAACCCGCATTATCCGTAAACTCAACCAAAAAGATTTTTAACTTTAAAGAAAAATTTGGACTAATAATATCGATATGGTGTCACAAGAAGCTTGTACAGAAAAAATTATTCAAATCGGTTCATATTTGTTAAAGTTATTAAGTCAGACAGAATTTTCTAAGTCAAAATAAGTCGAAAATGAGGTGTAATATTACGAAAAACAGTCTGAGCCAATCCCCAGCCGCATCATGTAGAGAGGGTATTGTGAGAAGCATGTATACCAAAAATTATTGAAATCGGTTCATATTTGTTAAAGTTATTTAGTCGGACAGAATTTTCTAAGTCAAAATAAGTCGAAAAAGAGGCGTAACTTGAAGAAAAAAAAGTCGGACCAAACCGCAATTAGCATCATGCGGAGAGACCGTCCTAAGGAGATTGCATACAAAAAATTATTGAAATCGGTTCATAGTTGTTCGAGTTATGAGGTCGGACGGACGGACGGACAGACAAACGGATGGAGAAAGCGTGATGGACGGACAGACGGACGGACAGACGCAGTCAATCCAGTATACCCCCCATTTTCTGCGAAAGTGGGGGTATAATTACATTAACACGGCCAATACATTGTACATGTACTATTCTAATGGTGTACCATTTCATGTATAATTGCATTAACACGGGCCAATACATTGTACATGTACTATTCTAATGGTGTACCATTTCATGTATAATTACATTAACACGGCCAATACATAGTACATGTACTATTCTAATGGTGTACCATTTCATGTATAATTACATTAACACGGCCAATACATAGTACATGTACTATTCTAATGGTGTACCATTTCATGTATAATTACATTAACACGGCCAATACATAGTACATGTACTATTCTAATGGTGTACCATTTCATGTATAATTACATTAACACGGCCAATACATAGTACATGTACTATTCTAATGGTGTACCATTTCATGTATAATTACATTAACACGGCCAATACATAGTACATGTACTATTCTAATGGTGTACCATTTCATGTATAATTACATTAACACGGCCAATACATAGTACATGTACTAATCTAATGGTGTACCATTTCATGTATAATTACATTAACACGGCCAATACATAGTACATGTACTATTCTAATGGTGTACCATTTCATGTATAATTACATTAACACGGCCAATACATAGTACATGTACTATTCTAATGGTGTACCATTTCATGTATAATTACATTAACACGGCCAATACATAGTACATGTACTAATCTAATGGTGTACCATTTCATGTATAATTACATTAACACGGCCAATACATAGTACATGTACTATTCTAATGGTGTACCATTTCATGTATAATTACATTAACACGGCCAATACATAGTACATGTACTATTCTAATATTAACCCTACCATGAGGTCCATGACGGGAGTTGCGCTGGTGGAGTATTAATGATCCTGTGCCAGTGCATTATCTTATATATGTGAGTCTCCATAGGGAGTCTCACATATATAAGAGAATGAACTGGCTTACAAGGTCCATGACGGTAGCTATGCTGGTGGAGCATTAAAGATCATGTACCAGTGCATTCTCTTATATATGCGAGACTCCCATAGGTAGCCTCACATATATTAGAGAATGCACTGGCTTACAAGGTCACGGTAAATATTGTTAGGCCAAGAAATTCTCTTATGTAAGCGAGGCTCACTATGGGAGGCTTGGAAATATAAAAAAATGCTTTGGCACAGGGGGTTTCGTAAAATTTAAGGAAACTCCAGTCATGGAAGGTTTAAGTGGTACCAGGTAGTAACCAGTATACATTTGGATAGAAGAAACTTGACATGTCATATTTCTAAATATTTATTTAACAATCAATTCATTTGTATCATGGGTGAATACACAAAGATAACTTAATAATTAACTCAAAGCATTGATGTGATCTGATGGTGTAAATTAACTTACTGAAGAATATCAACTGACTGCTCCTATAAAGTAAAATCAATTTTATAAGGTTTGGAAAAGTTAACACCTCTATCAAGATGCAGTTAATCTGATAGAATTAGTATCAAAGGGTGGCGGGATTACTCATTTATTGTGATGGTGTTTTCATAGATAATTATCTTTTAATTTCCTTTCTGACAACCCTTCTACAATTTTATTGTTCGTTGATTGGTTTATAGTTGTATGATAAACCACAATCGTGAGGTGAGAATAATTATTAATTAACTGCTTTCCTATCGATATTAAAAGTCGTTCAAACTGCAATTGTGGAAACATAAGACTCAAAGTTGCAGAAACTGATACCATCAGTGATAGCGTTTGGCAAAAACTGTTTTCATTTGGCAAAAGTAAATTTGGGTCCAGCACAGACCCTGCTATCTGAACTAAATTGGGAATCTATTCTAGATCAAAGGGTTAAATTGCTTTATGTATATCTATAGGGTCTTGCGAATATACAAAATCAATATCTGTCTTTTGAAGGGTTGATCAATTTGTAAATTTTCTAATTGTTGTGATTTGGCGTCGTCTCGTTTTGCATATAAACAGCACATGAAAAAGTACATGCAGTAACTTTCGTACATGGACTCCGGTCCAAGTTTTCTCCAACATAAACCAGCTGATGAATTTGGTTAGGATAATATTGGATTACGTCAAAGTATGATGGCCTTACTCTTCTATAGCAGACTTTACATCCAGATCCAGTGGCGGGATTTTTCATCAATTTTAATCGACTTTATCACACAGAATTCTACATTTATTGGACAGAGTGATATCTTTCGTTCATAATGATGAATTATAATCTAACTGTTTATGTTAAAATTACACACAGAATATGCCATGTAATTAGAAGTAACCTCACATTTGATTGTTTACTTCTAGAGAAGACTGGAACTATTACAAAGTTCGTGAAGTCAAACGAGTTCGCATTCTTCGGAAATTATGTAAACATGATACAATATATTTTTCACATTAAACTAATACTTTCAGTTGAAAACTCTTGTGGTGTTCAGAACAATTAGTGTTTTCTATGGAATGAACAGGGTTACTTTCACAATTGTGACATTTTATTATAATCATTTGCGATTTTTAGATGAGCGGGTAATTTACACTTAAAAGTCTGCTGTAGAAGTGTAGGGCAAACCGTACATCGACGTAAACCAGTATTATCCCTACTAATTTCACCGTACATCGACGTAAACCAGTATTATCCCTACTAATTTCACCGTACATCGACGTAAACCAGTATTATCCCTACTAATTTCACCGTACATCGACGTAAACCAGTATTATCCCTACTAATTTCACCGTACACCAACGTAAACCAGTATTATCCCTACTAATTTCACCGTACATCGACGTAAACCAGTATTATCCCTACTAATTTCACCGTACATCGACGTAAACCAGTATTATCCCTACTAATTTCACCGTACACCGACGTAAACCAGTATTATCCCTACTAATTTCACCGTACATCGACGTAAACCAGTATTATCCCTACTAATTTCACCGTACATCGACGTAAACCAGTATTATCCCTACTAATTTCACCGTACATCGACGTAAACCAGTATTATCCCTACTAATTTCACTATCTGGTTTACGTTGAAGGAAACTTGAACTACATAGAGCCAAGCTCCAGGCTCCAATTGCAAGTCATCATCCTGGCCATGTGGTCATTGTACTTGATTCAGAGGTCTGCACATATATTATTATAACGTTGCAAACCATGATTTTTCACAATAGTTACAATTTTGAAAGAAAGGGAAGGGAGATTGACATTGTTATGTAGACTCAGATGAATTTCCACAATTGCTATCGAGAGAAAACATGAAAAAAGGTAACTAGTTGATTCAATTCGAGATTCAATTCAATGTTGTTATCGGAACGGTGATTCGATGTCGAGATTCAATCTGAAGCAAACTCCTTAATTCGCAGGACACTATATATTTATTGGATACGGGTTGATCAGCAGATTATAAAATCAGCTTCCTTATATGGAAGTTATCGAACAAAACATCACAAAATAAAATAAAATAAATTTCAAAATACCTGCAGGAATACCTGCCTGCAGTTTACATGTATTCAATAGAGCTAAGAGAAATGAATGAATGAAACTAGCACTCTATATGGTCAGATAGTTTGAATGACATGATGAGATGAAACAAGCAGCAGACTATAACCCGACTGGAGCGTCCTGAATTTTTACAAAAACCCTGTGCCAATGCATTCTCTTATATATGCGAGTCGACCATAGGTTGCCTCGCATATATAAGAGAATGCATTGGCCTAACAATATTTACCTTGATCTTATAAGCCAGTGCATTCTCTTATATATGTGAGTCGACCATAGCTTGCCTCGCATATATAAGAGAGTGCATTGGCCTCACAAATTTTTATAATTTTTTATCAATTTTTCTTACATTCTTTAACAATTTTTATAATTTTTTATAATTTTTTCTTACATTCTTTAATAATTTGCATCATTTTAAATAATTTTTTCTCACATTCTATAAAAAAAATTCTGATTTTTATCTTATATTCTTTAACAATTTTATCATTTTTTCTAACATTCTTTAACAATTTTATCATTCCTTATCATTTTTTTCTTACTTTTTTTTTTATCATTATTTCTTACATTCTTTAACAAAATTTAGCATTTTTTTCTCATTTTTTCTAATAACAATTATAAACAATTATAAAAAATAATTGAAAATTATAAAAAATAAACAATTGAAAATTTGTTAGGCCAATGCATTCTCTTATATATGTGAGTCGACCATAGGCACAGGGTTTTCGCAAAAATTCAGGAACCTACCATCATGAAAGGGTTAACCTTCCAAGTACATTGAAATCAATTAATTAACTATTTCAATAAAGTTAGATGAGAATCTAGTATCTTATTTATATTGGCCTCATGCAAAATACTCTGACTGGAGTGAGCAACTAAAGGATTTCTATGACTAAAGCCGATTACAATATGTAACCTGATTGGTCATAATTCTGTGTTCCCATGGGCATTGTGATGCGTTTCATGGTACAATTCTATAACGTACCACAATAACAACAATGAAACACTGAATTGGTTAATTAGAGAATTGGTTAAAATCATGTTAGGCTAAAGAAGCACACGGCAATGACTACCTCCTATTTATACTGATTGTAATTCGATATATGACAGAAATAAGCCGTATATGAACCTGAAGAGCTTGTAGAAGAGACGAGGAAAAGGGAGTTGCCATTCATTGTGATGTCAGTTTTGAAGTTACAACTTCATGAGATGACAGGGATCAGATGTGGAGCGTTTCTGAAATCTAATTTTCGTTATAATTTTTACAAGATCTTCCAGTCGATTAACAAAAGAAATAAATACATCGGGTGTTTAGTAAAATTTTACCACATAACTTGATTGTAGGACTCCACTTAACGTAGTCCTACAATCAGTTTATTTGTGGTCAAATTTTATGAAACATGCAAGACCTGAAAATATTGCACCGGACATTTACAGAATGAGGTACCCAGAGGGTGAATTTAGAGATGCTACCCCACACAGCAGGCTAGCATCACTAAATTCACCCTCTGAGGACCTCATTCTGCTTAGGCTTCATCTTCTATGGAAAGTACCTTTATTATAAAATTGACAATTTTTTAAGTTTCTTTTTTTAGTTTAGTTTCTCTATATTCCCAAACTGGCAGACGACACAGTGCATAATCAAGGTGCCCAATGGGTGCACATTTGCACATCTTCCAGAGAAGATGAGGCCTAAGCAGAATGAGGTCACCAGAAGGTGAAGTTATTGATGCTAGCCCGCTGTGTAGTGTAGTGTTAGTAAATTCACCCTCTGGGGCCCTCATTCTGTAGATATTGGGGACCATATTTTCAGGCCTGATATCGCATTCGACCGTTTATGGAGTCAGAGTATTTTTGCATAATGACCACCTTGTATTAATTAATATAATATGAGACAATTATAAAAATAGGGTTTCCGTTAGGGTTGAAATGTTTGGACACTTTACAGTGCCTTATGGGGTGGGGGGTTCCTTGAATTATTTTGACAATAGTGCACAAGAAAATTAATTTTGACATATTCAACTAAATTTTTAACTTACATGTTAATCCAAGTAAAGGGATGTATGGCTCGGGGGAATTTGAGCAAGGGGAAAGTGACCCATCCTGATGCCAAAATAAATTAATTGCTATTTGTTTCCCCTAAATGTTGCAGACTGTCATTTTACCTTGACCTATATCAATAAATCTATAAATTAGATCATGTTATATATTCCCTCTCAAGGAAAGTAATTATTAACAAACCTTGTAATGTTAATTATCAAATAGCATGGTATCTGTTAAATAGTTATATCAATTAAGCTATTAGTTAACCTTTAGAGTGATCTTGCATTCAATACTGGTATTAGTCTTTAAATAATGAAAGTGTCAATGACACTGTAGCTCAACTTAGGTAGGGGAATAATTTAATGGTTGACAGTAAATGGAGGAATAGGAAAGGTGCTAATTGAAATGTCTAATCTGTGCCAAAGGATTTAGTCATGCAAAGACTTAAGAGTAAAATCCAAGATGGCTGCTGGCGGCCATGTTTTTTTGGCCAATTGACCCCAAAAGGACTCGTTCCCATCTACGTGTCATTGTTAACATCCATGACAAATTTCATGAAGATCTGACCAAAGCTACGACCTGTAGCCCGCGCCAAAGGATATAGTCATGCAAAGAGTAAAATCCAAGATGGCTGCTTGCAGCCATGTTTTTCAGCCGAACGACCCCAAAATGACTCGTTCCCATCTACATGTCAATATTAACATCTTTGACATATTTCATGATGATCAGACGAACAGAACGACCTGTAGCCCGCGCCAATGGATTGAAATTTGAAATCCAAGATGGCCACCAGCGGCCATTTTTTTTGCCGAATGACCCCAAAATGACTCGTTCCCATCTACATGTCAATGGCAACATTCATGACAAATTTCATAAACATCGGAACAAAGGTACGACCTGTAGCCCGCACCAAAGGAAATTGTTGACGGACACACGGACGACGGACGCCAAACCATGGCAATAGCTCAAACTTACAAAGTAAGTTGAGCTAAAAATGAACAAGAGCAATGCTAGGGCATGGCAAATTACGCCAGTGGTAATTCCAACCAAGATCCATAACTCTGGTGAAAATTGGTGGGCTGAACACAAATTTGATCTCGACCTGTAGTTTGGGCTAGTAAAACCTCATACCAAATTTCATTCCATTCAGTTGAGACTATCTGAAGTTATCACCCGGAAACCATAAGCGAATGGACAGATGTACGGACCGACAGACCAATAACATAATATGTCCAATTTAAAAAAAAACGGGCGAATAAAAATAGAATTGCCTGTCCACCCCACTTCTGAATTTTTTTTTTATGAAAATCTTGAATTTTTTTTATGGTGACCTAAAAGGACACAGTGCCTTAACGGAAACCCTGATAAATAACATACATGTATGCAAGGTAACAAATCTGATTCAACCAGCAGTATAAAATAGGTCATAAGATTGTTTCAAAATGGTCAGGCCTGACTTAAATGCCTAAAATAGTCTAGGTATAATTACTAATTTTGACTATTCTCTGCCATTTGACAACGCCCAACCCTTTAACAATAAGAACAAAAGTTGCATAAGTGGGAGAAATATGTATGAAACAATAATGCTGTGTTATTTAGGAATCGCGATTAAATTAAATTGTTGCAGTCGTAAAGCTCTGCACTCTGAATATTCTATATTGTTAAGGATTATTACCTCTAAAAAATCAACATATTCTGAAAAATGTGTTGCATATGATTGTGCAACATAATTTACAGAGATAATCATTGGACATCATTTGACATGGCTCATGGTAAAGAGAGCAATGCTGAGTGGCATAAATGTTATTACCACCGTGGTCGTTTGATGAACTTATTATCTGAACATATCCTAAGGGATAATTACTCGTCAATGAGTATTTAGTATAGAAAGGGTTAACTTATTATCTGAACATTTTCTAAGGGATAACTACTCGTCAATGAGTATTTTGTATAGAAAGGGGTAAACTAACACATCCTAGCTTGGAAATGTATAAACAAACCAAGGGGAGATAAATTGTCTCAGGTTTTTATAGATAAATTACTCTGCTTTATCTCCCTATGGTGTCTATTAAATTCCCATCAAAATACATAATATCCAATCTACATAAAGTTTAAACCTGCAATAAAAAGTTAAGAGTTTAGGCCAAGCAGAGTCAATTTCCGTTTTCTCAGGCCAAAACTTTTTGAAAAGCATGCACATGCGCAGTTTTCAATTTAACCCTTTACCCAACAGAACGGCCCTGTGCCAATGCATTCTCTTATATATGCGAGTCGACCATAGGTCGCCTCGCATATATAAGAGAGTGCATTGGCTTAACACATTAAAAATTATAAAATTGTTAAAGAATGTAAGAAAAAATGGTAAAAAAAGTTTTTTTTTAGGCCAATGCATTCTTTTATATATGCGAGGCGACCTATGGTCGACTCGCATATATAAGAGAATGCATTGGCACAGGGCATAACTGTAACTATCACAATGTGGTCAAGGAGCCGATTCCAATGATATCCATATTTGTATGGTTCTATTGAGACAGACCGAAGATATTTTAGGCTGTTGAAGCTTTATTTGGCCGGTTTTGACGGTTTGTTGGGTAAAGGGTTAAATTTGATTTCTGGGACACACTCCAACGAAGAGTTTCACCTCTCCATCGGCAAACTCTGTGATTAATATCGGCGAACCCTGTGTTTAATATCGGCGAACTCTGTGTTTAATATGAGTTGCATGTGGCCATTATTTCATGACCATATGTCCATAAAAAAGTTAGTAGATAGATTCCATGTGATCTATTTCATCAAAAATCACCCAATAAAGTATCGCAGACACATTTTTTACTGAGATTGTAGCCGTTTATTATATAGCGCTTAACCAATTATACTTAATTGTTCTAAGACGCTAATGACAATTATTACCCTGATGAGCCTGAACAATCTACTGCTCCCCGGGGACAGGGGGAGGTACAATCACAATGTTGCTAGCATACTAACAAGATATTTAACTGCTCATAATCACATACTCTTTCAACGCATGGGTGGTGCGAAGCAGACACAGAAACAAGCGACTTTGTTCAAGGGTCACAACTTGGCGCGAAATTTTAATTGTGTTCAATCCGAAAATTGCACATCGATCAATTCGGCCAAGCCACTGCTGCGTGAAACTCGCATTTGACCAGCGGCAGGCCGCGAACTTGTCTCACTGTGTTGACAGCAAAGACAAGTCTGACGAGCTAACCACTAGACCACAGAGCTCCATATGTTTAGCAAATGTCTAACCATAGTCACCAACTACAGCAATGAATTGGAAAACGGAATCGGGAAACAGGCTGTTCGTTGTCACTTCCACGCATGTTTTTATAAAATATGTACCACAATTATTTCCTACAGATTGAAAATTTTCCGAGACACATTAAACTCAAATAAAAAGGCTGAATGCACGATGTTTCGGGACCGCGAGCTGAGAAACAGCAATTTGACTTTGAATGGTCTTGTGTAAATTTACCATTGCATAAACCTGAACAAACATCCTCCGATCTGCACGATAGTCAAGCTTGCTACTAAAATGGATTTTGATTGGTTGCTTTGTATGTGGTAAACTGAATTCTATAAATAGACAAAAAATGAAATTTTTTATCAACTGGTTCTGTTATGATGCTGCAAACTTGTTGGCAGAACAAACTAATACTATTCAGGTGGCGGAGGTGTGATCAATGTTTACACCATCAAAGACTCAAAAGATTAGATTCGACTGATTTGTATTCAAGGCTGGATTATAGTGTGTCTGATATTTGCAGAATGAGGTCCCCAGAGGGTGAATTTAGTGATGCTATCCCGCATGGCAAGTTAGAGTAATCAAATTCACCTTCTGGGAACCTCATTCTGCTTAGGCCTCAACTGCTATGGACTCAACAGTATGTCTGACATTTGCAGAATGAGGCCACCAGACTGTTTAGTCCTCAACTGCTATGGGAGACCTAGTATCAGACTGAGGATGGTGATGTTCACCCATTAGTCACTTAGTCATTAGATACTTCCAAGAAGATAAGACCTAAGCAGAATAAGGATTCCAGAGGGTGAATTTGGTGATGCTGGCCAGCTGTGCAGGATAGCATCATAGATTCACCCTTTGGGGACCTCATTCTACGAATCCAGGCATGTTTGCATTCATAGTAAACAAGACTTCTTTTCTGAACTATAAATACTTTTGAATTTTAAAGGGAGATTATTCTTGAGATATTAGGTGACATGTTTTTTTAGTAGAAAAAATATTTTTTTAAATCTATCTTAATAAAAATCCATAAGAAAACCATACCTATTCCAGAGAATCATTTGTCTGTAGGAAATTAGATCTTTGAAGATTTTAAATTCCTAATAATTTCTGATTGTTTTGCAGCAATCCACACATGTATTGTATAAATATTTAAATATATCAATGATTCTTGAATATTTTGTTCAGATAATATCTTTTCTTCAATTCGATAAAATTCACAAAAGAGCATGAAAATATCAATTATATAAAACTAATTGTATTTTTTCTTAACAGCATCAATTTGTTCTATCAACATTAAAGCTAAATTATCAGGATTCACCAGCATAATAGTAAGATTAGTTGACGAGGGGTGTATATGAGGACATCAGATCGCATCTGTTTTCAAACAGATTGGTTGAAATAAGAATAAATTAGAAATCTAAAGGAATGATTAATCATGATTCAATGAAGTACATTTAAAGATGTTCTATCTCTTCCTATAACAATTTTATATAATTTCCTGGGCATAAAATAATAAATGTGAGTCGAAGACCACAGTCCGGAAATGCTTCTATCAATTAATATTGATTTAATTTCAAATTTGATTTAATTTCAAATTTTTTGGTACAATAGACATACAATCACTTTGGGACAATTTACGGCTCGCGTTCCTTCAGAGCGTACCATGAGGCATAACTCTTATCTAAAAATAGTAATAAAAAAAATGTCTAACTTGATTATCGCATTATATCAGATAATATCAATATAAAATCAATATTAATTGATAGAAGCATTTCCGGACAGGTGTCTTCGACTCACATCTATTATTTTAACCCCGCAATATATATATATAAAATCCGTCATCTGTCTGTCTGTGTATAACTCGGTCACGCTTTTGGCGCGTTTATAACTTTTCAACCATGCATCCAATTTGGCCCACATTTTGACCACGGCCTATATTAAAAGATGTCTCACCAAATTTCACGAAGATTGGGCAAAGCAAACCTGAGATCTAACATGGTCGCCAAATGCAGTATTTGCACTCAAGTATAGACACTATGGCTTATGACATTTGTCGAAATGACGTCATGTGACGTCGCACGCAAACCCACACTTGCTTTGCTATTGTAGATGAAAATAGCCCCCCGCTAAATAAAGGCTCCCGAATAGAGCGTGTTTCAGTTAGTACATATAGTAATAAAGTAAAATACCTTGATTGTTGCGTTCCATATGTGGGTTGGGGAGTGGGTGGTGGTAGAAAATACAGTATTATTGAAATAAAGTGTTCCCACAAATGGGCGGCAGTGCAGGAGACAGTGATCCTTAGGCTGCATGCTGAATACAGGCTCCCAAGGGGGTCCGTTTTAAGATAAAAATGGGCCACAAGCCTCCTCCGTCACTGAATAAAGGCTCCAGAATTGAGTATTATTCAGTTAGTATATATAGTACTATTTAAAGTAATATGCTGAATTTGTTTCGTTCAATATGTGCATGCACGCATATATGTGGGGTGGGGTGTAGAAATACAGTTTTTAGTGAAATAAAGTATTCCCACACGCATCCAGTGACAACAAAGAGAAGCATGACCATTCCATTTCTAATATAGAAATGAGAATTGTTCATGACCGCGGACACTAGAAAGTAACAAAGAACATTTACATACCTGTCATTTTGTGACGCCAATCCCCTAGTATATATATAAAATGTGTTTAGGAAGAGATAGACCATCTTTAAACTATGAATAATTGTTAAAACTATATATTTTATATAATATGATCTGGTGGTTCGAAAATTAAGTGGGCCTTTAAGATATGTCAGCATTCATTTGTTCAGCAGCTATATATAGATTGTGTAACAAATTTGAAAGAACAGACAAGAAAAATTTCAATAACACTGGAACTGAATTCCCATATGAATAACAAGATTTCGATTGGACTAGGAAAGATAATAGTCTTTTCAGGGTTCGTATACATTTTAAGACTAAAATTGCATGACTTTTTCCATGACCCAGTAAACAATGTGCGGTTACTCTTAATTACACAGTATTTTGTGCACAATTTAACATAAAAGTTACATAATAATATATCATTATGACCGTGAAATATCACTCTTTCCGATAACTATAAATTGATTACTATGATAAAAACTCATGAAAAATCCTGCCACTGGATCTGGGCATAAACCCCGATATAGAAAGGTAAAGGCAGGATGCTTCGAGGTAAAACAGTATTATCCCTAGCGATTTCACAAGCTGGTTTGCATCGAAATAAACTCGGACTAGTACGAACCCTGATTTTAGGAAGGGAAATTATTTTGGTTCCACCTGGAATAAATTATTTTGTTGCATATGAATTAATGACAAATTAAAGAATTAATTTTACGCAATAATTGACTCCCTTTGCATTTATAGTCTAGTTCATGTCACATGTAAATGTTCCAATTTTCAATGGTATGAAGGCAACTAGATGATAAAAATTTTAACCTACTAAATATATAAAAGACAATTAGAATCAGGATCTATATAAATAATGTTGTTGTTACTGGTAGATTGGAAGAGGGAACCATGAAAGTTAAAAAAATTACAGGTTGAAATTTCCGATTTTAGTGAAAGTACATTCTCACCACTATAAACACCTAGAATGATAATCAGTCAGATATTAACATAATAAATAACAGTACCGGGTCGAGCCAAACAAATCAAATTACTGTGTTCTCAGGCACCTCCCTAATAACAGTACCGGGTCGAGCCAAACAAATAAAATCATTGTGTTCTCAGGCACCTCCCTTATCACCAAGCCTTGAAATAGTGTGCCTGTCATTTGCAGAATGAGGTCCCCAGAGGGTGAATTTGGTGATGCTAGCCCGCTATGCGGGGTAGCATCACTAAATTCACCCTCTGGGAACCTCATTCTGCAAATGACAGACACACTATTTCAAGGCTTGATCACACAATAGAGCCTCATAAAAAAAATATTTTCAAACATCAAGAATTTTAGAGATCAAAACTCAGTCTCCAAATTCTCCCCAACTGGATAGGTTTCTTATAGGTTTCTGATAGGTTTCTTATAGGTTTCTGCTGAAGGGGTGAGATTAACCCTTTCATGATGGGAGCTGCGCTGGTGCAGCATTAACGATCCTGTGCCAGTGCATTCTCTTTTGTATGCAGTAACTAAAACATTGTTAATTTGAGACTATAGATACCTCCCAAATAATGAGGCCTAAGCAGAATTATGTCCCTAGAGGGTGAATTTGGTGATGCTAGCCCACTCTGAGGGATAGTGTCACTAAATTAACCCTCTGGGGACCTCAGTCTGCAAATGTCATGCTCATTAAATCCAGGCTTGTTCTATAGATCATCTATAATTGTATGGTTTTATTCTATATACTGGTAATTAACTGTATATGCAATCTCTTTAACCTTTCCATGACTGAAGCTTCCTGAAATTTTGCGAAAACCCACATGCCAATGCATTCTCTTATTTCACATGCCAATGCATTCTCTTATTTAATCGGGTCTCCCATAGGGAACCTCGCATATATAAGAGAATACATTGGCCTAACAATATTTACCTTGACCATGTATGCCCCTTTGGTTATTTCTGATAAAATTAAAATTAACTTTTTAGTTTGTTTAAACTGTATGTTCTTCAGTTGTAAAACAGACTGGTAAATTCAAATTGTATTAACACTTAATCATGAAAAGTCATTTTTCATACCCCATATTCCCCAATGTTTATGATACTACATGAGTGAACACATAAAACCCTGCCTGCTGGGAAAATTTGGTGATAAAAAGTGTGCCTGCTCATTTTGAGAAAATAAAGTGTTGGAGAAACAGGTCATAAACTTGGTGTGGCCTAATAGAAAACCTCCCAATCCAATATTCAGTATATAATTGCAGTAAATTGCCTGAGAACACAGGTATTAAATTTAATGGCCCAGGATCTATGAGTCTGGTAAATCACCGGGAAACGTGTGGAAGTTATCCGAGTGCGTGCTGGCGTCCTCCATTCGTTCTATCTCGGGAGATTCGATGTTCGGAAGGCCAACGAGATTATGTAGATCTCCGGAGTGTACAGTCAGTGGGCTAACAGACTCGTGGCTGGCATCGCCGCTACTAGCACTGCCGTCCTGTCTGTCCAAATCCTGGTGCATCATGCCGGGGCCCTGCGGCATGTTGTCTCGCGGAATCTGCATGTCTCTGACATTGCATGTGTCTGCTGGACATTCAAAGTGTACACAATGGAAAACCTGGCAAGAGAAATGGGATAAAATAGAGAAATAAGTCGCCACCATTTAAAGATATGGGCGGCGTTGGTGGTGGGTATGCTGTTAAAATATTCACCTCCGTCAAAAACCGCCATAAACAGAAAGAATAGTAAAATATAGACAGACTTTGTTCTTATACCATTCAGAAATATGGCATAAAAAGCATGTTATCGTCAAATGTTTTTCCTTTGTTATGTAAACAAAAGCAACTAGAGGTGTGACTCTCCCAATGGGACTACGGATACCCCACTGTTTTTAAAATACTAAGATGTTTCACATGTCAGTAAACATTTAGTTAAAATAATAAAATAACAGTTCCCATTGCAGGTGTACAACCATAACCCTAATCTTAAACCTATTGACCGAAAAATGTAGGAATAAAAGCTTGGACAAAATTATGCATGTTGCGAAAAAAATTCTAAGTAAAACAAGGGGAATAACTCCACACAAAAATGTCGGACAGATGTCATAATCGCAGGTGCACAGGTTCCCACGGTTCTAAATATCAGTGCCAAGATTAAAAAACATTGACCTAAAAATGTAGGAATAAAAGCTCGGACAAAAGCATACATGTTGCGAAAATTTTCTAAGTCGAAAAAGGGGGATAACTCCACCAAAAAAGGTCCGACTGATGTCATAATCACAGGTGCACAGGTTCCCAAGGTGGTTCATGTCTGTGCCAAGTTTCAAGGAAATTGATCAAAAAACGCCTGAGAAAAACTCCGGACAAATTTGTGTCCACGGAACGAAGGACGGACGGACAACCTGACTCCAGTATACCCCCCTAACTTCGTTGCAGGGGGGGGGGGGGGGGGGGTATAAAAAACGTTACTTTTCCTGGCTTTTGTTTAGATCCGGATATGGTAAACATAAAGAGCGTTATTTGTTACTGTTTTCCTGATATGGAAATAATAAAGAGCGTTTATATCATTTGTGTGCGATTAACCAATAGAATTGCACTGTGTTGTGTAAACAGAAGCAACACTTATGTAACACGAGCAGGCTCTTGTTTACGTACACCATCGTACGTCTTGACGACAATATACTATTTACGCGCTGATTATGTTTGGCATATGAACAAAACTATATATATTTTAATATTCCTTCTGTTGGTGACGATTTGAACAAATATGAATATTTCTGCAACGAACACCGCCCGTGCCTTTAATTATATTGTGGTGTGCACGTGTCCATCATTGCATGTGTCTCCTGGTCATTCAAAGTGTACACAATAGAAAACCTGGCAAGAGAAATTAGATTAATTAGCTAATTCCCGAATCCACCACACTAAGCTAGATGTGCGATTGTTCAATGCGGATTTTGTATACCCCACAGTCAAATCAGGCTACATATTTTTATTTGAAAATAGTCATTTAGACCATGGGAAGAACATCTAGAGCTGTCTTTGCTGTGACAACTATATGGTATTACATAATTTTTATGATTAACCCTTCCATGACTGGAGCTTCCTCGAATGTTACGAAAACCCTGTGCCAATGCATTCTATTATATATGCGAGTCTCCCATAGGTAGCCTTGTATATATATGAGAATACATTGTCCTAAGAGTATTTACCTTTATCTTGTAAGCCAGTCCATTCTCTTATATATGCGAGGCTCCCTATGAGAGACTCGCACATATAAGAGAATGCACTGGCACAGGATTTTTAATGCTGCACCAGCCCAGCTCTCGTCATGACAGGGTTAAAACAAAGAGAATGCCTCAGTGAAGTTTTAAAATTGTTTCATGTTAAGATAACGCAATATACCTTTTCTGGAATTACAGTAATGTCCTAAGTAATCGACTCTCTAACCACAGCAGAATTATGGGTAACTTTTCAGGATTTAGTCGGAAATATGGCTTGTTGCCATTCATCGGAAAGCTTTCCGATGAATGGCAACAAGCCATATTTCCGACTAAATCCTGAAAAGTTACCCATAATTCTGCTGTGTTTAAGGAGTCGATTACTTAGGGCATTACTGTATAATGCTCACAGGTAGTTCAGGTATTTATCAACTTATTTGGATACCGGGACAAATTTAAAAGCAAATATTATAAGGTGTATGTTGGAGTGCAAACCGCACGTGACTTTAACCAGAATTGGTGTGGAATAGATTTAAGGATCTTCACTTGACATGACCAGAATCACATGTTTACCATGAGAATAGGCAACTTGAAATTATGTGCTGCAAAATATGGATTTTTTTAGAAGCAAACATATTTTTTTTTATTCACTTACATTATCATCTCTTTTATTAGCTGAATTTGTAATAATTTTAATGGAAGAATAGCAAATTTGATAATTATTTGAAAATTTAGTCCGAGCACATGTTTACAGTGAATGAGGAAACAAGAAATTTTCCACATAAATTTCTTGGTTTTGTTATATAATTGCCATCTACAATGATTTTTCTGCATCATTTACAGATGGGTCAACTTGTGTGCAATTAATTGTAAATTTTAGATGGACACAAACTTTATTCCAGTTTGATACAAGATGAGGTTCCCTGACCCTTAATACATCTTGTTATCATATGATCAGTGTTATCATTATTTTTTGTTAATGAAATATTTAATAAACGATAACCTGTAATCTAGATTGATGAAAGCTAACAGTGCAAAGAACTCAACAGCATTTCAAACAAGCCCAATTCTTATGTGGGACACAAGTTTAATTAATTAATATCCATTTCTCAGTGTCAAATCTTATTAACCCTTCCATGATTGGAGCTTCCTGAAATTTTGAGAACACTCTGTGCCAATGCATTCTCTTATATATTTGCAAGTCTCCCATAGGGAGCCTCGCATATATAAGAGAATACATTGGCCTAACAATATTTACCATGACCTTGTAAGTCAGTGCATTCTCTTATATATGTGAGGCTCCCTATTGGACACTCACATATATAAAGGAATGCACTAGCAAACGATCTTTAATGCTGCAGCAGCGCAGCTCCCGTCATGAAAGGGTTAAAGAGTTATTTGATAAATTAAGTACAAACCTCATTTGCTGTGTTTCTAACACCAACGATCATAATGAAAGCAACAGGTCTCTTTGGGAACTTTATAACCTGCCATGACCTGGAGAAATAAAACATATAAGAGAATGCATGAAAACAACATGTCTCTTTGTGAACTTTATAACCTGCCACGACATGGAAAAATAAAACAATAAAGTGATATATTTGCTTTTGGTATTGAAGACTGCAGCTTTATGCATGAAAAAGGCCCCACTGCCGGTCCAGCAGATAGCCTGCAAAATAGAGAATCAATGAATGTGTAATAACATTCTTAGGATCAAATTGTTCACTCTTTGATTACTGCTTAAACAATTTACTGAAATACGATCATATTTCATATAGCACGAGGTTCAAATGCAGGATATTTAAAACAGTCAATATGTGTAAATAAATTTACATTTTGTCTAGTCAGATGGAAATTGAAGCCATTTATTGTGTTTAAATGCCCTACCCTAAATATCTTATTCATGGTAACAATAAATTCTCTTGAAATTTTCATCACATTATGTAGGTAATAAATATAGCGTGGAAAAACACATTTTCAAAGCCAAAAATCTGTTGAATTCTTAGCCAAATTATTTGACTTAAACAACAAGAGCCAGGGCGTGGATTAGTAAACGGGCATACCAAATTTCATTCCATTCAGTTCAGACTTACTATAGTCCAGAAGTTATAATCCGGAAACAAAAAAAGCAAAATGACAGATGAAACAAACGGTCCAATAACATAATACGGTCCATTTTTTTTCAAAAATGAGCGTACATGTATAAAAAGATATAAGAAATTTTCTCAGCCCTTGATATCATTGAATTTCTTAATAAAAAATTATAAAAAAATTTATATATATTAAGCCTGCCTACCGACCCTAATTTTTTTTAAAGTATCATTTGGAAACACTGAAATGAGCATATAATATGCTTCTAAAATCAGGCATGCCCCTTTAACCATTTCATGATGGGAGCTGCTCCTGTGCCGGTGCATTTTCTTATATATGTGAGTCTCCCAATGTGAGTCTCCCTCGCATATATAAGAAAATGCACTGGTTTAAAAGGTCAAGGTAAATATTGTTAGGCCTATATATGCGAGACTCCCTACCGGGAGACTTGCATATTTAGAGAATGCATTGGCACAGGGTTTCCGCAAAATTTCAGGTAGCTTGAGTCATGGAAGGGTTAAGTACTGCCAAGCCTTGAAATAGGGTGTCTGTCATTTGCAGAATGAGGTCCCCAGAGGGTGAATTTAGTGATGCTAATAGCGAGCTAGCATCACCAAATTAACCCTCTGGGGACCTCATTCTGCTTACACCTCAGCAGAATGAGGTTCCCAGAGGGTGAATTTGGTGATGCTAGCCCGCTATGCGGGGTAGCATCACTAAATTCACCCTCTGGGGACCTCATTCTGCAAATGACAGACACCCTATTTCAAGGCTTGAGTACTGCATGGTTACATGCTATAAACCATATTATAAAGCTAAATAATCACATACTTGCATGAGACATGTTATAAACCATATTAAAAAGCTAAATTATCACATACTTGCAGGTGACATGTTTTAAACCATATTAAAAAGCTAAATAATCATGTACTTGCAGGTGACATGTTATAAAACATAATAAAAAGCTAAATAATCACGTACTTGCAGGAGACATTTCTCTTGTCCGCTACTATGTGCCATTTTTGTTGGTCGACCGACACTTGTATATAATAATTATAACTTCGATCATCACAGTCCCACAGAAGCAACCTGGGAGGAAAATAAGCAAAATGACGTCAGATATATGACATTAACAAAGTCCTTAGATTTTGAGGCGAACAATTGATCTTGCGTGCCATTGCACCTGGAATTGAAAAATAGCCCGCAAAAAGTTGTGATGATCTTGTGTAAGTTTACTCAATATTTAAATTATAAAATGCAGCACAGTAAGTGTTGTGTTAACAACGATGCCATTTTTGTTGGTCGACCGACACTTGTATATAATAACTATAACTTCGATCATCACAGTCCCAAAGAAGCAACCTGCGAGAAAAATAAGCAAAATGGCATCAGTTTTAACCCATTCATTACTAAATGGATTCTCCCACCCAGTTACACTAGTATACATTGAGATGCTCCATTATGTATATGGAGGGTTGTTTTGATAACACAATTACAGAACTCATAGAATTCTTATTCATTAATTTGGAGGGAATGTTTAGACATGTTCGGATGGATGGATGGACGGACGACGATCATTTCTATAGTCCCCCAAACTTTGAAAAAGTCGGGGGACAAATATCATACATCTATTAATTTATAAGGACTGAATTGTTTGCTGAGTGTAATAAAATAGTAATACCCAAGCCTTGAAATAGGGTGTCTGTCATTTGCAGAATGAGGTCCCCAGAGGGTGAATTTAGTGATGCTAACCCGCATAATGGGCTAGCATCACCAAATTCACCCTCTGGGGACCTCATTCTGCAAATGACAGACACCCTATTTCAAGGCATGACAACGCAGCAAGCATTATCAACTTGAATGAAGTTCATTTTTGATGACTACACCCTGATAATGAGAAACCTTAGGTTGGTCCCTGGTACTCAGCCAACAATATGACAATTTAAAAATGTCAAAACAATAAAAACCCAATGGCAGATAACTCATGGAGTCGACCACACACAGCTGGACGCCTATTACACCACTATTCATACCACTAACGATATGACGATTTTAAAATGTCAAAACAATAAAAACTCAATGGCAGATAACTCATGGAGTCGACCACAAACAGCTGAACGCCTATTACACCACTATTCATACCACTAATGATATGACGATTTTAAAATGTCAAAACAATAAAGACTCAATGGCAGCTAACTCATGGAGTCGACCACAAACAGCTGAACGCCTATTACACCACTATTCATACCACTAACGATATGACGATTTTAAAATGTCAAAACAATAAAAACTCAATGGCAGATAACTCATGGAGTCGACCACACACAGCTGAACGCCTATTACACCACTATTCATACCACTAACGATATGACGATTTTAAAATGTCAAAACAATAAAAACTCAATGGCAGATAACTCATGGAGTCGACCACAAACAGCTGAACGCCTATTACACCACTATTCATACCACTAATGATATGACAATTTTAAAATGTCAAAACAATAAAGACTCAATGGCAGATAACTCATGGAGTCGACCACAAACAGCTGAACGCCTATTACACCACTATTCATACCACTAACGATATGACGATTTTAAAATGTCAAAACAATAAAAACTCAATGGCAGATAACTCATGGAGTCGACCACAAACAGCTGAACGCCTATTACACCACTATTCATACCACTAATGATATGACGATTTTAAAATGTCAAAACAATAAAGACTCAATGGCAGCTAACTCATGGAGTCAACCACAAACAGCTGAATGCCTATTACACCACTATTCATACCACTAACGATATGACAATTTTAAAATGTCAAAACAATAAAAACTCAATGGCAGATAACTCATGGAGTCGACCACAAACAGCTGAACGCCTATTACACCACTATTCATACCACTAATGATATGACGATTTTAAAATGTCAAAACAATAAAAACTCAATGGCAACTAACTCATGGAGTCGACCGCAAACAGCTGAACGCCTATTACACCACTATTCATACCACTAATGATATGACGATTTTAAAATGTCAAAACAATAAAAACTCAATGGCAGATAACTCATGGAGTCGACCGCAAACAGCTGAACGCCTATTACATCACTATTCATACCACTAACGATATGACGATTTTAAAATGTCAAAACAATAAAGACCCAATGGCAACTAACTCATGGAGTCGACCGCAAACAGCTGAACGCCTATTACATCACTATTCATACCACTAATGATATGACGATTTTAAAATGTCAAAACAATAAAAACCCAATGGCAGATAACTCATGGAGTCGACCACATACAGCTGAACGCCTATTACATCACTATTCATACCACTAACGATATGACGATTTTAAAATGTCAAAACAATAAAAACTCAATGGCAGATAACTCATGGAGTCGACCACATACAGCTGAACGCCTATTACATCACTATTCATACCACTAATGATATGACGATTTTAAAATGTCAAAACAATAAAGACCCAATGGCAACTAACTCATGGAGTCGACCGCAAACAGCTGAACGCCTATTACATCACTATTCAGTTGGTGACATGTATAACCTGAGTCCCACTCGTAGTGTCGCATATCATGGTTTAATGAGATCATTCTGATGGTGGCTAACACCTTACCTCATGGAGTCGACCATATAGGGCTGTGCCAGTTGAACGACTATTGCACCGCTACCTAGTTGGTGGCATGTGTAACCAGAGTCCCAATCGTAGTGCCGTGTATCACCATTGATGAGAGCATTCCGACTGCGGCTAACACCTTCTATCACACACGCACTAGCTTCTATTGTCGCGACATTCTCCGATGGAACTGCAAAATTAGCAATTATAAAGTCAAACATCAATGTGACAAAAAAAACACTATTTCCAGATGAACGAAGAAGAATAAAGTTCTCAAGAACGAAAAACATGAAAAACATAATTTTCCCCTGTTTTGAAAGCAGTCATGATGGCAAAGCAACATACCAAATTTCATTGACAACAGATAAGCAATGTCTGGGGTATCAACACGGACGGAAAAAAAAAAAAAATTCAAGTTAACCCTTTACCCAACAAACCGGCCAAATAAAGCTTCAACAGCCTAAAATATCTTCGGTCTGTCTCAATAGAACCATACAAATATGGATATCATTGGAACCGGCTCCTTGACCACATTGTGATAGTTACAGTTATGCCCTGTGCCAATGCATTCTCTTATATATGCGAGTCGACCATAGGTCGCCTCGCATATATAAGAGAATGCATTGGCCTAAAAAAATCTTTTTTTAACACTTTTTACCATTTTTTCTTACATTCTTTAACAATTTTATAATTTTTAATGTGTTAAGCCAATGCATTCTCTTATATATGCGAGGCGACCTATGGTCGACTCGCATATATAAGAGAATGCATTGGCACAGGGCCCTTCTGTTGGGTAAAGGGTTAAACAAGGAAGGATAACTCAAGAAAGGAACACGTGAACAAGCCATTTGCCCTTCTTTTGAAAGCAGTCATGATTTCACTCAGATCCAATAACCAATTTAATAACCCATTTAATAACCCTTCTGATGGCGATTTCAGTCCAACATTTGACTGAAAGTAAGGAAATATTCAACTCTTGGCCAGAAAACAAAATACATTACATTACGAAAAATCAAAATACATTACACTACGAAAATTCAAAATACATTACACTAAACTCTTAAGAAAAAGAAAAATATATTACACTAAACTCTTAAGAA
The DNA here is from genome assembly GCA_032622095.1 of Siphonodentalium dalli. Classification (NCBI taxonomy): domain Eukaryota; kingdom Metazoa; phylum Mollusca; class Scaphopoda; order Gadilida; family Siphonodentaliidae; genus Siphonodentalium; species Siphonodentalium dalli. The sequence goes on from CP136066.1 coordinate 217,874,377, forward strand.
AAATGTAAATATATTACACTAAACTCTTAAGAAAAATAAATATACATTACACTAAACTCTTAAGAAAAATAAATATACATTACACTAAACTCTTAAGAAACATCAATATACATTACACTAAACTCTTAAAGGATTACAATGCTCATGAAACAACAAAACTCTATCGGAAAGCCACCCCTATTTTGATCACAATAATCCAAGTCCCATAAAAATCGAGTAATAAATAAGCCGAGAAATAAATAAATAATACCGCCACCGGTTGTCGGCTATCTCCGTCGCAAAACCTCGCATGACGTCAAGCGAGGTAAACTAATTAAAAACACGGAATCAGAGTCGGAGTTAATTGTGTCTACATATATGACGATGGAAAATCCGGAATAGACATCAGCGCGTGAACGTGATGGAATTACTGTGGGGCATATCAACAGCATTGTGTACACATGGTTAATTTTCATCGCGCGGTGAGTTATATTCACTTGTGATTTGTCTTAAGCGCTGTTTGAAAAGTTATTGTTTTGACAAAAAAAGACTATAGAAGGCCGATGGAGCGGGGTATGTAACACTTTCGTGTCAAAAATAAAGCTTATAAAACACGAGCAGGCATGTGAACTCTATTCGGGAGCGTGTTCGCGATGTTGTTTTAATTTTCCGTATATATGCCCCGAGTGTCCCGTATTTACAATCATTCATTCGTAACAATGCCATATAAATGCAGTGTTTTCGGCTGTGGCCGGTCTAGTGACTCTCAGTTAGGTATAATGCTGTATTCATTTCCAAACGATGTTCGTTTACGTGCCATTTGGCGGGATTTCTGTGGGAAACCCGTTGCGCAAAATCAGAAACCGATTACGTATACCAAATAAAGAGCGTTTAATTTGACAAGTCAGTCATGGTTACGAATACATACAATTGCAGTTAAAGTGGAGAGTATGTTGAATAATTCACGATAACAACTATTCTAAGTCGATTCCCCATTTCCTTCACCATGGCTCAATAAAGAGCGTTCCATGTTAAGAGTTTTCCTAATATGGTACGAATAAAAAGAGTTTAATAAAGCGGAAATTGCTATGACTTGGAAGGATATATAAAGCATGCATATCGGAAGTTCGTGTACATGTATTGACCTGTATTGGTGTAATCAGTAAAAAATCACGACGACAACTGTTCTAAGTCCAGTCCCTTTACCTTGACGCAATAAAGAGCGTTCACTATTACGATTTATTGCGAATAAAGAACGCTTGTATGTGTGCTTACATATTAAAACGGATTATTATCCCTCCTACAAAAAGTTTTATATATGATTGGATGTTTATACGAACCACGGCGAACGTTTATATATTTTATAATCCTATTGTTATGCGTAATTGACACATAGAGGTCGAGTTCTGACCTGCATATTCAATAGACGCATTGCTAGAGTGTTAATTTTATAGGCCAATAACCACGCATAAACGCAGTGATTTCATCAGTGACAGTCGGCTAGATTGTTTTGGGGTGGGGGAAGAAATATTCCGAAATATATATAAACACCATATTGCCCAAATATATACATGATTCATAACCAAGGAAAAATTAACTTATCATATTGGTAATGAATGACTTGATTATAATTGATTAAATCCGACAGCAATAAACCAATTTTGTTTACCGCGTTACGATAAATTAAAACGAAACGCTCTTTATTGACACACGACTAATGGCATCTGGAAATTGGAATGTTTACGAGATGATAATTGCCTAATAACTGTGCAAGTCTTCGCTTATATATGCAATCTTGATATGCATATATAATATAACTTGGACTATTCTGGTAACGAAAAAATATATATAAACACGAGCACGCGTTTATATAGATAAATGCGTGCAAAACTGAATAATATACGGGCATGGCTTTATAGTAACAACACATCGCGATACATATAATAATAGTAATAATAACACGATAAAAACATTTAATTACGAGAAAGGCGATGTTTTCGGCGAAGTTTTGCATTCGCAGTGTGATAACGCGACAATCTTCAAAGGCCGCGATCGACTACATGCAAACTTAAAATACCGCTGTCGCGTATCTATGCGTTGTCAATGAGTTACCACGTGATCGAGCACGTGCTATGCTTCTGTTTACATGTGACAATCACGTGATCGGGCTGATGATCACGTGACTTCTTCTACAACAAAATCTTCGGCTAACTTCGGAATTTTTTTTAATCGTTATAAAAATAACAATTGGCGGCCGAATATTAGATTATATGCGCCCAATGGACATTTTATATATATATTATCGGTACATTGAAAGAAAATAATATTGTTTTTTCAGGACCGTATTCCTTTAAGAAAAATAAATATTGTACGGCCAATGTATTTTTTTTTATATATGCGAGGATTCCTGTGGGAGACTCACATATATAAGAGAATGCATTGACACAGGGTTTTTGCAAAATTTCAGAAAGCTCCAATCGTGGAAGGGTTAAACTACCCTTATGGCCCTCACTGATGTGAGCAGACGACACTCAGCAATACAAGCTGCCACCTGTGTGGGCTCCCTACAGGAAGCTACAGTCATGGAAGGGTTAAGTGCATTACTTACCGATAAGTCCTTGGTCGAGCACGAAGGTTTTACTTCTGTACATCGCTTCTATAGCCACAACATGGAAGACTCTGTTAACAGTGTTATGTGTTCCCACTATTCGTATATATCTGAAAATAACACGGAAACAAGCCTATAAATAGAGGTCTGTCACTTGCAGAATGAGTGAATTTAGTGATGCTATCCTGAATGCGGGCCAGTATCATGAAATTCACCCTCTGGGGACCTCATTCTGCTTAGGCCTCAACTGCTATGGGAGACCTAGGATCAGATTGAAGCTCCCCACTTTGGTTTGAAATTTTGTGTAGAACGCGAAAGAATGTTCAACATGCAAGTCTGGATATAGTATGTCTGAAATTTGCAGAATGAGGTCCCCAGACTACCAGAGGGTGAATTTAATGATGCTATCCCCCGCAGTGGGCTAGCATCACAAAATTCACCCTCTGGGGACCTCATTCTGCTTAAGCCTCAACTGCTATGGGAGGCCTAGCATCAGATTGAAGTTCCCCAGTTGAAGTTGGTGATGTTCATTCTTTAGACACCTCGATTATACTCATTTTATCTTATGCAAATTAGGGGATATAGAAACTTCCCAGAAAGGAAAAAGTAACTAAACCCAAATGTTAATTTGAGACAAAAAATACTTCCCAGAAGATGAGGCCTAAGCAGAATGAGGTATCCAGAGGGTTAACTTGGTGGTGCTAGCCCACTGTGTGGGATAGCAAGGGATTGCAGGCTTGCAAAGAAACAATGCACCAAGTATTCCCCACAAAGGTGGCTTTTTTCTGAGGTTAATTAATTGTCTAAGGGCCATAACTTCAAAACAGAACAACATCTGTTGCATGTGGATATCATTCCCCCATGCCACTGTATATCAATTGTCTAAAAGTGGACATTGTAAGAACTAAGCAGTAGGCGTGTAGCTGGGCAGAGTTCATGACGTAAAATATCTCCCACCACATGCATGTCTATTACTATTATACTAATATGAGCTAAGCACCAGATAGCTATGTCGCCATCTTTGATTTATGACAACTTCAAAAATATGAGCAACATCTAGATGATAGTTTGGTGAAATGAATGGGGAACCCACTGGGAAAATGGGATGACCCTAACTCACGAGCTTGATGAGCATCAAACTAAATATTGAAAATGATGGTGATATCTAGTGCTGAAATACAGGAAGATATCTGGATATTCGGTTGACAACAGGCTACTGTTGGCAACCAGTTGTAGTTAGTACCATCAACTGGTTAACCGCTTTGTAATACCCACGCGTGATACCAATGACAAAAACTAATGTATTCAGATCCTTAATCAGCACAAGACTGCCAACAGTAGCTTTTAAATACATACACTTTATCAATTTTGCCAGAAACTTTATCATTCAAAGGGGTATACAGTCGAAAATAAGCATATTCAAAGTCAAAATCTGTGCGAGATCAAAAGTTTTCCATGAATTGCAAGAAAGCCTTGAAATAGTGTGTCTGTCATTTGCAGAATGAGGTCCCCAGAGGGTGAATTTAGTAATGCTACCCCACATAGCGGGCTAGCATCACCAAATTCACCCTCTGGGGACCTCATTCTGCTTACAGAAAATGCAGAAGAACACCTAGAATTCCAGAGTCACATGACCAAAATATTCATCAAAATCCCAGTCCCGCAATCACTATAATGACAATAAAAAGCTGCCGCGATTAGCATGTACGGATATAGGTCACGCAATATTCTTCCCACCAGCTACAAAAATAGGTCATCCATTTGAGCACTGGTGATATCCATTGATAGTAACATTGTATATCATTAACCCTTTACCCAACAGAACGGCCCTGTGCCAATGCATTCTCTTATATATGCGAGTCGACCATAGGTCGCCTCGCATAATATAAGAGAATTCATTGGATTAACACATATTAAAAATGATAAAATTGTCAAAGAATGTAGAAAAATATTATAAAAAATGTTAAAAAATGTAAGAACAAATTATAAAATTGTTAAAGAATGTAAGGCCAATGTATTCTCTTATGTATGCGAGGCGACCTATGGTCGACTCGCATATATAAGAGAATGCATTGGCACAGGGCATAACTGTAACCATCACAATGTGGTCAATGAACCGGTTCCAATGATATCCATATTTGTATGGTGTTATTGAGACAGACCGAAGATATTTTAGGCTGTTGAAGCTTTATTTGGGCGTTTTTGGCCGCTTTGTTGGGTAAAGGGTTAATAGAATCATACTTACTGGCTGTATAAGTTTGCTGAAATTGCAAACGATAGTGATATGTATCGCAAAACACATCGATTTCAGTTACACCCCTACAAACGTTTATTATTTCCCATATATAGTTAAACTTACTTAACAATTCGTGGTTTCCGTTACACCCCTACTTAACGTTATATTATTTCCCATATATTATTAAACTTACTTAACAACTCGTGGTTTCTGTTACACCCCCCCCCCTACTAACGTTATATTATTTACCATATATAGTTAAACTTACTTAACAACTCGTGGTTTCCATTACAACATTATATTACTTCCCATATATTGTTAAACTTACTTAACAACTCGTGGAAGGAAATGTAAGGTTTGCCACGACCTGCACAAATACTTAGTATGGTCGACGACTCGCTGATAGTCTCGGTCATCCATGGAAACCTCGATATAATATGAGTAAGACCTGAAATGATGGTAAGAGATGGGGTAAAACTCGACATACCATGAACTGCACATTTTGGTCAAAAAGAGCATAATAAAAAAAAAAAATCCCAATTTTTTTTAAAGTTCAAAACTCAATCACCAATGTCCCTGCAATTAGAACATTAGACAAGCCTGCAATTAGTGTGCATATTGCAGATCGAGGTCCCAAGAGGGTGAATTTAGTGACGCAATCCCACACAGCAGACTATCATCACCAAATTCACCCTCTGGGAACCTCATTTTGCTTTGGCCTCAACTGCTATGGAAGACCTAGGATCAGATTATATTTCCCCAGTTGAAGTTGGTGATGTTGCACCTTGATTATTCATTTTATCTTCTGAAAATTAGGGGATATAGAAACTGAACAGAAGGGAAAAAGTAACTTAAAACAATATTAATTTGATACTTCCCAGAATGAGATCACAAGAGGGTGAATGTGGTGATACTTGCCCGCCATGCGGGATAGCATCACTAAATTCACCCTCTGGGGACCTCATTCTGCAAATGACCTCAGATGAAATGGCTAAAATCATTGGTGGATAGATTGCTTGGAAATTGTAGGAAATTATTCACTAAATTATATGCGTTTACTTTCCAGAATTCTTCGAGAAAAAGAAAAAGCTTCCATCCCTCATCCAATTTTCTCTATATAATTGAGAACACAAGTATTTATTTTTAACCCTTTCATGATGGGAGCTGTGCTGGTGCAGCATTAAAGATCCTGTGCCAGTGCATTCTCTTATATATATGCGAGTCTCCCATATGGAGCCTCGCATATATAAGAGAATGCATAGCTTACAAGGTAAATATTGTTAGACCAATGTATTCTCTTATTTATGTGACACTCTCTATGGGTGACTCTCGAATATAAGAGAATGCATTGGCACAGGGTTTCACTAAATTTCAGGAAGCTCCAGTCATGGAAGGGTTAATAGCCTAAGGTCTATTGGATGTGGAGACAATAGCTGACAAGAAGAAAATCTGTCAAAAATCATGTATGGACAATTTTTTCCAGTTATTTTAGGCCAAGGAAAATTGCAGAGTATTTACCAAAGACTATCAACTTCCTGTTTCATGTTTGAAGCCGACCATGTGCTAATTTTTCGCCAAAGTTTCACATGGATAAATATTCACAAATATAAATCGCTCATTTAATATTCATGCTCCTTTGTTGGTTAAATGTACATATGGTTCAACTAAAGTATGTGCTATTACTAGTGCTAAAATATGCTTTAAGTTAATCAGCCTTAAACCTTTGTAACGAAATACTCATTGACGAGTCGTTCCCTTAGGAAATGTTCAGATAATAAATAGGTCATTTGTTGAACTTATTATCTGAAACTTTACCTCCAATAAATAGGACTCATTCCAGCCTGCTCCTTCTGCAAAAAATTAATTTAGTATAGAAAGGATTAAAATTAATACATCATTTTACAATGAGAAATGATTGGGCAGACGGTTGGACATGGATGGAGGATTGTAATACAGTATTACTACCATTTCACATTGTTCATGAGGGTATAAAAACAAGATAGCTAAATAAAATAATTTTGATAGTGAAGCACAAATTGACCCTGAAATTCGGACAACAAGCCCTTGTTACAGACTGCTGACATCTACCATAGGAAGCATTTCATAATAACTTTGAAAGCAAAATGGAAAGTGTACATTAGGGAATGTGTACCTCATATCACGGTCCCACATGAGCATTCTGATAGTGTTAATAATATACGGCTGTCCAAGTCTTACGACAACTCCCATCCCGTTGTTGTCGTCGATCGGGTGTCGAGTGAATCCTCTGTCTAAGTCATAACTCTGTGTATCACCGTCCAGCAGTGCAGCCTTCATCTCACCCCGAATCACATGTGCACCATATCGGATTGTAGCAACATTTTCTTCGGGAACTGTAAAACAATGTTAAACCCTTTAACCCTTTACCCAACAGAACGGCCCTGTGCCAATGCATTCTCTTATATATGCGAGTCGACCATAGGTCGCCTTGCATATATAAGAGAATGCATTGGCTTAACACATATTAAAAATGATAAAATTGTCAAAGAATGTAGAAAAATATTATAAAAAATGTTAAAAAATGTAAGAAAAAATTATAAAATTGTTAAAGAATGTAAGAAAAAATGGTAAAAAAAGAATTTTTTAGGCCAATGCATTCTCTTATATATGCGAGGCGACCTATGGTCGACTCGCATATATAAGAGAATGCATTGGCACAGGGCATAACTGTAACCATCGGATTGTAGCAACATTTTCTTCAGGAACTGTAAAACAATGTTAATCTTTTAATAACAAGATATTCACGGATGGGTTGTCATTTATCTAAATTTTTTGTATGACTCGTATAAGTTCTTCATTAGAATTCAACCTTTTCATTCGTATTTAATAATATGTCGGGGAAATTTTTAATCAGTTCGAAATCATTTCCGCTCATGTTTTATACAAAGGGTGCATGGAAGTGATATCGGACAGACCTGTTGCGTGATTCCTTAATCCTTTAATGACAGGAGCTGCGTTGGTGCAGCATTAAAGATCCTGTGCCAGTGCATTCTATTATATATATAAGAGAATGTACTGGCTTACAAGATCAAGTAAATATTGTTAGGCCAAGTATTCTCTTATAGATGCGAGGCTCCCTATGTGAGACTCCCATATAAAAGAGAATGCATTGACACAGGGTTTTCGCAAAATTTCAGAAAGCTCTAGTCATGGAAGGGTTAAACTACTCTTATGTAGCCCCTCACAGACGTGAGCAGACGACACTCAGCAATACCAGCTGCCACCTGTATGGGGCTCCCTAAAGGAAGCTCAAGTCATGGAAGGATTAAGACTCAAGATGGTAACTATGTTCAAGAAATCTCCATTAACCCTGTCTATACTATTAAATACTCATTCCAGTAAGAAACCGCATCTTTGATTGGTCAGAGAGTCGCGCAACATATCCCATGTTTACGTCTGGAGCCATCAACATAACGGAAACATGTTTGGAACTACATTGAAACTACAGAGAAGAAGTTCAACACAAACACCTGATATGATCCCAATCTCTGAGCGTGAGGTAGTGCAGTTTGATGTTCGTACTAAGAATTAACCCTTTACCCAACAGAAGGGCCCTGTGCCAATGCATTCTCTTATATATGCGAGTCGACCATAGGTCGCCTCGCATATATACGAGAATGCATTGGCTTAACACATTAAAAATTATAAAATTGTTAAAGAATGTAAGAAAAAATGGTAAAAAGTGTTAAAAAAAGATTTTTTTTAGGCCAATGCATTCTCTTATATATGCGAGGCGACCTATGGTCGACTCGCATATATAAGAGAATGCATTGGCACAGGGCATAACTGTAACTATCACAATGTGGTCAAGGAGCCGGTTCCAATGATATCCATATTTGTATGGTTCTATTGAGACAGACCGAAGATATTTTAGGCTGTTGAAGCTTTATTTGGCCGGTTTTGGCCGGTTTGTTGGGTAAAGGGTTAAAGGTTCAGCATCGTACCCACAGGTTGCATCTATGTACATGTGTATGTACTGCAGGAAATTCTCTAACGTGGTGACCAGGATGAAAATCATACAATGTTCCGCTTCCAGTAAGAATAGGAAATGCTCAGATAATAAGTTCAATAAACGACCGTATTGTTTAACTTATTATCTAAACATTTCCCACCAATGAATAGAAATCCTTCTGTACTTGTATTGTCTTTTCATCTTTCTGTCGTATGCTCATTTTTTTTAAACACCACTCCAAATGTGTAATAGATCATTACAATATGTATGTTATAACTTGGCGGGAAAATCCATTCAGCAAAGAAAAGGTTAAAGCATTGGTGATACACAAATTGTGCACATCAGGATGAATCTGTAAGTTTCCAAGTCTGGATATAGTGTGTCTGACATTTGCAGAATGAGGTCCCGAGAGTGTAAATTAAGTGATGCTACCCCGCACACTACCAAATTCACCCTCTGGGGACCTCATTCTGCTTAGCCCTCAACTTCTGGGAAGTATCTCTAGCCTCAAATTAACATTGTTTTTAGTAACTTTTTTCCCTTATGTTCAGTTTCTATATCCCCTAATTAGCAGAAGATAAAATGCATAATCAAGAAAACTAATAGGTGAACATCAACTGGAGAACTTCACTCTGATGCTCGGTCTCCCATAGAAGCTGAGGTTCCCAGAGGGTAAATTTGGTGATGCTAGCCAGCCATTCGGGGTAGCATCATTAAATTCATCCTCTGGGGACCTCATTCTGCGAATAGTAGACATCATAATTCCAGGCTTATCTTTAACAGATGGAGAATGTTGCTGCAGGGTTCATATGATGAACAGACTGAACGCGAATAAAAATGTCACACATGTGGGGTATCGGGACCATGCGCACGGGTCAAAGAAATCAGGCCGGAGAATAAGGTGCCTGTCATTTGCAAAATGAGGTCCCCAGAGGGTGAATTTAGTGACGCTATCGCGCATAGTGGGCTAGAATCACTAAATTCACCCACCGGGGAACTCATTCTGCTTAGACCTCATCTTCTCTGGAAATTTTATTTATTATAAAATTTCTATAAAAACTTCTTCACATAGATTCTATTTTTTTTTTTATTTAGTTTCTCTATATCCCAAATTGGCAAACAACACATTGCATAATCGAGGTTCCCAATGGCGGTACTGGTACATCACAATATTTACCATTTGGGAACTTCAATCTGAGTCTATGTCTCACATAGCAAATGAGTCCATGCAGAATGAGGTCCCCAGAGGGTGAATTTGGTAATGCTAGCCCACTGTGCGGGATAGCATCACTAAATTCACACTCCGGGGATCTTATTCTGCAAATGACAGGCACCTTATTCTCAGGCCAAAGAAATGGGAAATTGCCTTTGTATATCCTAATCTACTCACTTAAGAATCCTCGATATTTCAGATCGACATCTCTGCTTTCTGTTTTCACTTTGATTGCATCCAGAATATTATCCGGCGACACTAACTTAGAAGTCCGTACAATGTTCAGTAAGTCATGCATTGTCATAAGAGGGAGTCGAACAGAGTCTAATATGGGCGTAGGATCCTGGCCTTGGTTGTGAGACGCCCAGCTCACAACTGCATTGAATATATCCACCTCCGGCCCACAAAAAGAATCACGAGATATCAGTTCCTTAACAGACGCCTGCAAAGAATAAAATAATGGGTTCATTCGGTGTCATGTGGCATTAAAATCTGATAAGAGATGACTAAGATATCAAGGAAAATATCTGTATCGTAACAGATTTTGCTATCTTTTAAGCACGACCATTTCTTTAAAAAAACTCTCTCGAGACAAAACAGATGTCCTTACCTGATAAAGGACTATTATCAAACCAATGAACACTATTGAATGACGTTATTGCAACGAATATAAAACAAATGTAAGACTGCAATATTTAGCAGTCAAGATCACAGTGATTGGGTCTTCAGAAAGTTAATCTGGGCTGGGTTGGTTACGAAACCCATCCAAGATACTGGTATAATTTGCAGGTAAGAGTAACAAACCAATTTCGGTACAATCGACTTATCTTAATGGCATCGCAACAAGGATGAACGCCTTCAACCATCAAAAACATACATTGAGTCGATGAAAAACATTTCACTGCATGCTCTTGCTGATGGCTATGTATGTATATATAATAAAAGGCCGCTCGACCACACTGTCTCCCTGAAATGGTGGCTTCATCTTGGGCGGGGACTTGGTAAAAATATATTATATGGATAAAATACTTGTGCATTGTCCCATAACTGAGCTGCATACAATTAACCAAATCTGAAAAAACTCTTAAAATGAAATATAACTCAAATTGGCACAAAATCAACAAAATTCAAAGTTCAAAAATGATATGTCGACAAGGATGATAACTGTGGTAAAAACAGGTAGACCGAAACTAAATTCAAACTTTATCTGAATTTTCATATGAGGAATCCATATACCAAATTTGAAAACAAACAGGTAACTATAACAAAATCTATCACCCAGAAACCCAAATAATCGGCAAATCGTAAGTCAACAAGGACCATATCTCTGGCAACAATGGGTGGACCAAACCCAAATTCGATCATGACATGTATTTCCATGTGGGTAATCCACATACGAAATTTGAAAACAATCAGATAACTAAAACTATAGTTATCATCCGGATACCATCTGGGACGGACGACATTGCTGATTTATATAGTCCCCCGCATTTTTTTTCTAAGGGAACAACTATGTCATACCTGTGATAAGGAAACAACTATGTCATACCTGTGATAAGGAAACAACTATGTCATACCTGTGATAAGGGAACAACTATGTCATACCTGTGATAAGGAAAAGAAAGCATCACTCTCTAATATCTCTGAAGCATGTCGATCAATGAATTCCTTGCAGACATGACACAGAGACCGCAGGTTGTATATATTAGACAGGTCATATATAAGACAGACGTTCTTCGTGTTTAGTATGGCTTTAAGGTAATCTGAGATAGCGGTTTCCAGCTCGATGAATCCATATCGATGAGAAAGTCCGAGGATGTCAAGCAAATTCTCTTCCTGCAATAAAAATAGGAAATAGTGCAATTGAGTGGATACATAAAATTATCTCAAGAGTGACTGAGACAAACTTTATTTGGATATCAGATGTGTTAAGGTAAGCCATGTGACTGGTCTCCTCATCAGCCTTTGTGAAAATCCGTTGCCAATGGATTCTCTTACGCGAGTCTCCCATATGGAGCCTCTCATATATAAGAGAATACATTGGCCTAACAATATTTACCTTGATATTGCAAGCCAGTGCATTCTCTTATATATGCGAGGCTCCCTATGCGAGACTCGAATATATAAGAGAATGCACTGGCATAGAATATCTAATGCTGCACCAAGGCTGTTACTGGAAATGGATAATATCCGAGGCCATATATAAAGTTTAATTTTAATCCACAGGGAGCCTCACACAGATGGAAGCATGCACTACGGAGTGCCATCTACTACAGTCTATGTGGGGCTCTCTATGGGTCCAGAATGACACAAGATTTTGCTTTGGTACAGTGGAATGTTGTGAAACAATGAAATTGATCATGCAGACTGCAGCAGACATCAAAGGCTTGGCATGATGGCAACAGTAGAAATATTAAATTGTGCAATACCTTAGTTAACCAAATAAAACATACACACATTTGTTAATTTCATCAAAAACTTCCACTCCGTACAATACTTATTTAGATCTGCATGTTTACTTCATTTTCTCCAACCGCAGCAAACTAGATTAGAGAGTAGTACACTAGATTGGAATTATTATGTACAATTTCAGGGTACTATTAGTCTGTTGTCTCAACTAAATGTAAATGAAGGATTAAAAAACTTATTTGTTTATCTATTGGCACATGCATAGCGGAATCTAATGTAGTTTAAGGTCCTCAAAATTCTTTCAAAATTCTCAGTTTAAGCCAAAGGTAACCGTTTTTTTTTGCGTATACATTTGGTTGAGCCATAGATTTCCCCTGAAAAACATTATTAGTAGGCTCTTGTCTGAACATCTCCGCACATTTATAAACTATCAAGATTAGGCCACACAGAGTTAATTATCTGTTTCTTTAATTATCTGTTTCTCTTTTTTAAATGGAGAGGCAGGCAGTGTATTTATACAGTTACTACCAAATTACAACAAAAACAAAAAAACAATGTTGGATGTACAGGCATTGACTTTTTATTAATAAAAGTGCTAATACAATTTTAATTTAACAGTCTGTTGTACAGCCATACAATGATGAATGATACATACATATATACAGTAAAGCCCTAAATAATCGACTCCTTAACCACAGTAGAATTATTGGTAATTTTTCAGGATTTAGTCGGAAATATGGCTTGTTGCCATTCATCGGAAAGCTCTCACTGTACATACATATGGTTTAAAAACCAAAAAAGAAAACTTTATTATTTCCAGAAGAACAATGGGAAATATCAAATAAAATTTGAGCTGTGTCTATATGGCTAAATGTTAGTAGTTTATCCATTGATAAGCAGAATGAGCTTCCAAGAGGATGAATTTGGTGATGCTAGCAGACCTCATAATTGGCTACGGCAAACTGGGCCAAGACAAACGTTTGCCGTAGCAGATTGCCGAAGTCAAACAAAGTGAATTAAGAGGACTGTGCTAGCCCGCTGCCCGGGGTAGCGTCACTAAATTCACCCTCTGGGGATCTCATTCTGCAAATGTCAGACACACTATATCCAGGCTTGAATATAAACCCACCTTTATTTCAACAAGGTTCATTTTGCCCGTATACATATACTTGATGAGTATAGAGAAAGCCGTTGAGGATGTGTCTTTCAGCTCGACTTCTGTTGTACCAGGCTGTGATTCTCTCATCCCACCATACAATAATGCTCTGTACAAATAAAAATAGAAATTCTTCCTCAAAAAGTTAATTTCCAGTAATAATACATGTAGTAGATATATTTTGAATGGTTTCATTTTGTCAGCAACAATTTGTATTGTGTTTGTTTGTTAGACAAAATGACTTCAAATAAAGAACATTGACATCACAGGTGTTGGATTTTTTAAAATCAAAATCTGCCAATAAATAAACATACAATTACATACATTACTTTAATAATAATATATATAGACAAGTATGGAAAGCTCTTGTGTAAGATTGACGAATCGCCATATGAGAATGTAACATCATAACCAATCCGTGCTTCTAATAATAGCCTGTGACTCAGATGACGACTTGTCAGATTTTCGAATTCGGTGTTGTTGGGATTTCAAAGTGATTAATGTCGCAAAACCTGGCAAACAATTTGGGATTTTCATTGTTACTTCCAGTTGATCAAGAAGAAGAAATATATTTATATATGGTACATTTGTTATGCTTAAATAGGACTTGAAACGAGTGGTGGTAGCGGGAGTAAGGTTGATTCTCACTTAGCCAGCTTTCCATACTTGTCTCTATTATTATTAAAATAGGAATGGCACTGAAAGGGTTCAAGTGATGATATGTGTATTTATCAGTGGATTTTGGTATAATTTCCAACTGTCTTTCTATCCCATCCATTGCCATTTTACTAAGTGCAGCAATGTTTCTTATTCAGTGTAGGTCAACTCTGTGTTACTGTGTTTACATATGGCAAAATCTCAGCATAGATTTGAAGTACAGTACCCCCTCCCAAGTCTAAATGGCTGATAATTATATACTGCTACCTCAGAGGAAAATTGGAATATGGAATGTGATGTGAATGGTACCACTGCCCCTACAACTGAAACCCCCGGACTTATTGCCAATTATTACTATTCCGTTCTGATGACCTCAGCGGAGTGTTCCATATCACATTAACCCATTGATGACTGGAGCTTCCTGAAATTTTGTGAAAACCCTGCGCCAACGCTTTCTCTTACATGCGAGTCTACCATAGGTTGCCTCGCATATATAAGAGAATGCATTGGCTGAACAAATTTTATATTATTTTTTATAATTTTTTTAAAATGTAAGAAAAATAAAATAATAAATTGTTAAAGAATGTAAGAAATAATGATAAAAAATGATAACAATTGTTAAGAATAAAAGAAAAATTATTATTAAAGTAATTGTATGCAAGTCTGCAAATAGCATGTCTGTCATTTGCAGAATGAGGTCCCCAGAGGGTGAATTTAGTGACGCTATCCCACACTGGGGGTCTCATTCTGCTCAAGCCCTCAATTGCTATTGTAGACCTAGGACCAGATTTAAGTTCCCCAGTTGAAGTTGGTGATATTCACCCATTGGGCACCTCGATTATAGATTTTACCATCTGAAAATTAGGGGATATAGAAACTTCCCAGAAGGGAAAACGTAACTAAAACAATGTTAATTTGATACTATAGATACTTCCCAGAAGATGAGGCCTAAGCAGAATGAGGTCCCCAGAGGGTGAATTTAGTGACGCTATCCCACACTGGGGGTCTCATTCTGCTCAAGCCCTCAACTGCTATTGTAGACCTAGGATCAGAATGAAGTTCCTAGTTGAAGTTGGTGATATTCACCCATTGGGCACCTCGATTATAGATTTTACCATCTGAAAATTAGGGGATATAGAAACTTCCCAGAAGGGAAAACGTAACTAAAACAATGTTAATTTGATAGTATAGATACTTCCCAGAAGATGAGGCCTAAGCAGAATAAGATCTCCAAAGGGTGAATTTGGTGATGCTAGCCTGCTGTACGGGGTAGCATCACTAAATTCACCCTCTGGGGACCTTATTCTGAAAATGACAGACACAGTATTTGCAGGCTTGATTGTACGTGTATTTATCGGCGGATTTTGATAAAACAAACATGGTAAAGGAGCAATAGAAATTCCTAGCTAATTGGAAAAACAACAGCGAGAGACAACTGGATTTCATCATGAAATAATCATTCCACTATATACCGGTAGCTTCTTCTGTAGAACGGAAAACGACTGGAACAATTTGAAGTGGCTATATCTCTTGCAGTTGACTGATTATGATTCCTTCAAGAAAAATCTGCTAGTTTACTTTAGATTCAGTGACACATCATGTTGATGAAATTATATTACTATAATTATCAGTCCACACTAACTTGTTTGATGGGCCTTAGGGCCTTTTATCATGTAAATGTAAATTCAGTGCCACACTGATTCAGTGAACATGATTTAATTTCTATGAGCAACATTTACATTTCTTTTGACATCATATTTTATCCATGTTTAAGAGGATGGCATAACTGGGAAAACTGATTTTCTGGAACTAGACTCCTACATGACACATAATTTCTGATGGGGGTGAGGTTTGTATTTTCCTGAATCAGGCTGCAATAAAATACCGAAATTTGTTCAGTAGTTCAATGGAATATCATCAGTTTCCATGGGGATGGCAGTCATATAACATACGGCAGCTATCAACCAATCCTATAAGAGAATTCACACCAGTCAATAGATAAAAGCACATACCGGTGGCTAATATCTATGCAAATGGCAGTGCTCAGATACTGACCTGAAATATTCAGACCGTGCGGCCAGTATGACTTTGTGACCATAAAATATTTTTTCCTCAACCAGCAACTTGATATCACTGAATTCTTCATTGTCCACTAAGTTGCCAAAATTCTCTGACAAAAATCCAACATGGTCGACGCTGCCGACCGGAGTTAGATTGCGTATCTGCCTGTGATCACACATGGTTAGTTATCTGGTGTCAACATCGGGCATGTATCTACAATATATAGAGATTTAGAAGATATAAACATAACACAAATAATTACTTTTAACACTTTAATTACTAAATACTCATTAATGAGTAGTTATCCTTTAGGAAATGTTAATATGTTCAACAAATGACCAGAGTCTGTATCCAATGAGTGGATGACAATTGCGCAAGTATCAAGCATAACAGAGTTTGACTGAGCGGCAAGTATATGCAAAATTTATCATTCTTAGAAGTTGCAATGAGGAGGCCATTTACCATCAGCAAAAAAAATTACACCAAAATAACTGGCCTGGGTATATCCATTAGCATCAGCTCCAATGTGACAATTTAACATGTAGTATACTAAGCATAATGTCATTGATGAATTTGATAAAAGGAATGGTTCTTTCACTAGCATGTTTCATGTTGTTGTTAAATTGGGTGGGAATTGAAAATTGTTTTCATAATGCAGTGTTGACAATTTGTGTGGATCTACCTGATCCCAGCTTAAGTAAGATGAATGCTAGGTGTACCGGCGAAGAAGAATAAAAAGACAGGTAGAAAGCCCAAAGAGCCCCATGCATATGCGAAACGGGAGAGAATATATGTATAGCTAGGACGTCGTACACACAGCGCGTGTGACCCTCAGATTATTGTTTTCGTGATTTGAAACACATAAATGTATGGAACCGCACATGCATATAACTTTCTTGTCAGTTTTGCATGTTCGGTCATGTAGGTAATATTGAGTCTCCTTTTGTCGTGTTTCAGTGTCGGCCAAAACTGTTTTCTATAGCATGTAACAATAAAGAGCGTCCATATACTTTACAAACAAACGCGATGAAAAAACAGAAATTTTCCAGTCGTTTTAAAATTTTCACATACACACTCGCTATTCATACCAAGCATACCATATATTAAATAAACCAACAATAATTATAAAATAAACACGATTTGTTATTTATGCTGATGAATACCAGGACTTGATTATTCTGACTTTTATTTAACCTTCGGCATAATTATATACATGCATAATGTTCGTAAAATATTATTCAGAGATCAGTGTCCTGTTGACTTTGCATGAAAAACCATATCTTCCCCATTGTGAACCTCTATTTGACCACGCGTTCATGTTACGACATTGTCTCGTTAAAAGATTAAAAGATACTACAAAAATAGGCTAATGCAATTCAGCACTGACAGTACGCGACCTCGTTGACTCCCGAGCAACACGTTAAACTTCAACGCGGTCCTAATATACACTCAAATAACACATTGTGTTGACGTTACGACCACGTTGTTAATGGCTGAGGACCACGTTAAAAGGGACACTTATTTTGAGAATATATGTGCTAGTAGTAGTAAGAACACAACAGTGACAGTGTATTCAAATGGAGTTATAACGTTTGCATGAGAATGTTGGATTCTGTCTGTCTGTTGATATTTCAGTGCAGGAACCAATTCTGGTTATAGACGCACTGGTCCAGATGCTACCACGGTTGAGTAACTTTATAACCATGTGGTGACTCCAGTAGCGGTCTTTAATGTGCACACACCGAGGCGTGTACACGGGTCAGCCATTAATGTCCGCACCCGATCAAACAGCATACTGCACCCACTTGGCCCAATACGGGGGAAGATACCTTCAACGTAATCTCAGTTGATAATAATTTAATAACGATGATGATTATATTTATTATTCCCAAGTCCTTATTATCGAGGGCTTCTTCTCGTCCAGTCCATGTGTCTGTGTGGTTGATCAATTCTGTTCGGGTCCATTTCATAAGTGCATAGTCAGTAGTAAGACCTCAGCCATGCCTGTATATAGATATACTTCGCCTTGTGGTAATAGGCCGGTAGCCACTAGCCTGTGGCTCGTCGAGCTTTTGAGCAACTACATAACTCCAACTCTACAACTTGTCCTCATCTGATTCTTCTCGATCGGCGGTGTGGGATAGCCTTATATTCACAACACTCTGGACAGTGACGAAATGACAGGATGTTGCAAATGGGCTTTTGATACTTCCCACTTCCGCCATGGTTCTTTAATTAATTCTGGATTACCCCAGCAGTCATTAGCCCGGTTTACTGGATGATCGATTGGCATTCAATGTACATGTGTATATTGCTACCCACAACAACATACCTGGACACATGTTGTAATGGGGGGAGTTGGCATTTTGAATTCAGATCTTTATTCAGTGATCTCGAATGAGACTTTTTAGCCTGACCAACTTGGTATCTGACAGAGTTCTGACTTTTGTCAGAATACCCTGACCAGTTTGCGATCCCAGGTCCGCTAGCACGAGAGACCAGTACGTATGCTATCTCTCGGCTACCGACTTCACTTATGAGTTTGGTTTGATTGTCGTGATAAAATTTATTGAACTGCCAATTGATATACTGTTAAGAAAATAATATAGGTGGTGTAACTGTCACTAGTGTCAGTGTAACTTAATTACTGTAAAGTGTAAGATTGTAGCGAAATTAGGTCTCGAAGAGTACCGGTTATCCGGTTCGAGTGCACCCGAGGATGTGACGTCACTCCCAGCTACCCAAGACGAAAGAACACAACTGACCACTGACCGAACAAGACGCTTATTGGCTGACATCTTGCATTATTACCTTTTGTGACCATTGTATAGAATAAACTATGTTAAATAGAGAATACACAATCCCGTTATTACTTTATTGGTGACGAGGATGGGATTCTGTTAACACAATGAAATATGTATTCAGTCATTGAGTTGTGGAAATATAGAATAACCGAATGGTTATCGGTTGAGTGGACCAAGAAGTGAATGTCAGCATCTATTCATCATGGCCAGTTTATACATAATGCGGACCACCTCTATACGGTTCGACAGAAGGAACTTATTGTAACTACGACAGGCATTCCGGATCAAGAACTTAACTGGTCACCCCATGGAATCAAGACATTGGGCAATGGAAATAAGCTGGCAGACAATCGTTTGACCGATACATTGGCGAAGACATTACCACATATTACAGCATGGTAGTTGGTAGTCCAAGTCTTCTCGTACTAAAACTAGCTAAGATTTTGGGATGGAGAGATGCTAGTATTTATCTCTCCATCCCAAAATCTTAGCTAGTTTTAGTACGAGAAGACTTGGACTAGGTAGTTGGATGATACGAGGTGCTGAGAAATTCCACTTCACCCGCCATCCATATGACGGAGCCTTCTTCGACCAAGCTACAAGTGTTCGTCAGTCATCCGATGTTCAGGATCCAAGGCGTTGACTACAAGACTATGCAACTGAGCCCACGAAGGTCTATGACGTAACAGAAGTCTTGATGAAACTTGGACTTGCTAATAACGATGGATGGATGAATTCTTCAACCTTCTCCCACAGGACCTTCTTTTCAAAGCTTGGGGAAATGTAGCGGAATTAGGTCTCGAAGAGTACCGGTTATCCAGTTCGAGTGCACCCGAGGATGTGACGTCACTCCCAGCTACCCAAGACGAGAGAACAGAACTGACCACCGACCGAAGAACACGTATTTTGGCTGACATGTTGAAAACCAGTGATTGTAACTTTACTGTGCATTAATGTATAGAATAAACTATGTGTTAAAGAGAAAGTAGATTCCCGTTATTGTTTCATTGAGCTATATAAATGCAAAGTCATATTTAGTCAACAAGATCCATCATATAGTTCGTCACATAAGAAACAATCGCCATGATGTACAGTATTGTACACCGGGCTGAAATAAAGGCGAGGTTTATCACTGGAACATACATACTGCAGTCTAATAGGGCAACATTCAGCAAGCACAGTATCAAGAAATCCTGTCCACTCTGTGGAGCAGAGACTGAAGACCGTCAGCACGTTATTGCCAACTGCTCACTCTACGATACCAACCGCAGAAGAGTAAAAGAAAAATTACAGGATCTGGAAATCATACAAGAAAATCCGATACTGATGTCAGACCAGCTGCTATTCACACATCTTATGCTTGACTGCACTCACCAATCCATATCAAACATCACTGATTTCAATGACAGAGATATAGAGCTGATAGAATTACACAGCCGGGAACTTCTAGCAGACATACACAGGAGAAGAAGTCGGCTGCTCGTGGAACAGACTGTGAGAACCTGACCCTCTGACAGTGCCCTCAATATTTTAAATTCTACCTTTAATAAGTACACAGCTACGGGAAAACGAAGCTTAGATGTATATATGCCAACAACCGATACACTTTGCAGTAGCAAACCAACACCTGTATATGTACGCGATTCTGGAGAACAGTTATTAGGATTCCTTACTCATTCACTGAGGTACCTCGAAAAATCAACGAGGGAATATATCAACAGACAAGACAAGATGGTGTCAGAACATTCAATTTCAATGGGCAATCTCACACGACTTCCCCGTCGAGTAAATTTTGGGCTAAAGTTTGTTTTAAAGTGCCGCCCTCCTCCCCCAAGCCCATGCACCCACCCTACAAGTGTTATTTCCTATAGTGTTTTTGAAACGCGTCTCTTTGTGGTGTAATTCTTTTGGTATACCCGTTATTTCGTAAAGGTGATTTTTTACGAAATAACGGGTATGTTAGATCGAGTTACATTTCTTTGAAAAACTCAAAACATTAGGAGACAAATTTTCTCGACGGGGAAGTCGTATGATATTGCCTTTCAATGTCATTGGACGATTGGTTTTCATTGTCGTGTTGACAATTTATAATAATCAAAATATCGTACAGCACTAGTACTAGTAGTAGTACCACTACTTCAACTTGTTAGTCCGTAAACCTGACGTTTATTATCGAGAGCGTTTAGCTCTGTTTGAATAGTTGGGTCCACCAACTACACTTGTCTGTTATCGTAAATCATGATAAGGAATGCATTGATATACAATGTAACACCTGGTCACTTCACCTATACACTCATTACAGATGTTCAGTATGTTTACATTGTTGTCATTTTTTTATTAAATTATTTTTGTTGACAGTTTGCCAGCCGAATTCCGATTCCGGGTCACTCTAGTATAAACAGTGATAAACCTCCATTATCCATACGTTACACGAATAAAGAGATTTGTGAAATCGGTAACTGATAACAGCTTTACCACTTCAAGATCGCCAATAGTTACAGATTTCATCATTATTTTCTATTATTTACCGAGAAAATTCTCGGAAAATTTCCTCCATTTTGAGCTAAAACCGGAAATTAATTGTTTAGCAAAAACTAGGAATATAATATAACTATAGAAACGAAACGAAACAGCAAAAGTTTTGGCTAATAGCCAAAATCTGTAATAGGGCTATCACAATCTCTATAATGTTAACAGTGATATATAAATTTTAAATTATCTGATATACCAGATCATATTTTCTTCCACGAAATGTATGTCAGAATAAAATTTATGTTCGTTTCATTTTTTGTATTTCAAGATTCCGGATAATTATTGAAACCAATGATTTTCTGATTTTCATTCCTATAAATAACCCACCATATTTCTAACTTCAATAATAACACAATGACAGACGTTCACATAGATGTATTTGTAGGAAATCAGACTACTGTTGACCCTGATATTTACGATTTGTGGCTGGGCGGGTTCACAGGTTACAATTAATAATGTTTTAAAGTGGTGTGAAACATTCGATCTGGAGTCTGCACTGCATGGTGACGGTCTCCGGACTGATGATTGATTGCTAATAATAGCCTAGTACTAGTACTTAACTTACTTAAGCAAATATTATTTACTGGCTGATGTGCGCGACTTCGTCCAGGCTATTCAGGGATATCTTTGTATTGCCTCCGTATTACATTAGGCCGATCGGTCGAGAAACATGTCTATAATATTTATGAGCAAGGACACGGTCGCATATGAAATTGGACCCACCCATATTGTTCCCGGGATCAAGGTAGGCCTACATACCAAATTTGAGTCTGATCCATCAAGCAGTTTTCGAGTCTATAAGACACATGCATAACACACACAGACAGACAGAACTTCCAAAATATATATTAATAGATTACGTAATGGAGTTGTAAGTGATGAAATTACGTTTAAAAATACATTACACAATTAGCTATTTGTATTAAGTGTGAATTTGGCGTCGATCAAATTGGCAGCTGGAGATAACACTTAAACACTAGATCATCCTATGAATTGACTTCATCTGCCCAAACATATGGGCAGCCAAATTAACAAATATATACTGGTTAAATATTTGGAGATATCTATAAATATTTGAAGATATCTCTAATTCATTTAAGGATAAGTTCTTTTTTGACAAATCCGTAATAAAATACCTCTCCATAATTCGATTTGGAGATATTTAGAGATATCTCCAAATAATTGGAGATATCTCCAAATAGCAGTTAACACAATGTGCCACAAAAAAACCACAGCGCCGTATCCCCCAATACAGCCCTCATAATTGGCTACGGCAATCGGCAATGTCGAAGCCATTTGCTGAAGCAAACTGGGCCACGATAAAGGGTTGCCGTAGCAGATTGCCGAAGCCAAACAATCTGAATTAAAAGGGCTGCCCAATAATATACACACCCACTACATTCATTTCTTAAATAATTGGAGATACATGTAGATGTATCTCCAAATAATTGAAGATATCTCCAAATGAATTAGAGATATCTTGAACTATTTGGATATATCTGTAAATAATTGGAGATATCTCCAAATGAATTAGAGATTTCTCCAAATCGAATTAGAGATATCTCTAAATCGATATATCGGCGCCACAATTCAAATTTGAAATGAACATAACAGGTTGTGATAATAATAAATTCTCCCCTTCATTTCCTTTGCGATTGATTGTCTGATTACACAAGCTGTCCCGCTCATATTTGTATGGCTAAAAATAAGCGATCATTTGCCCTGAATAACTTTGTTTCGGCATATTTTGATGCAAGGCGACTTCATCATGTGACCCATCTGGGGGCGATATTTTTAGATAGATATGTTTTCTTGTATTTCTTTGTCTGGTGCCAGTTTTGTCAACATCTTTGATGATCAAACCTAAACATAATACTCCCTAGGTTAACATAAGAAAGAAGGGAAGGATATATAACAGAGTGAAAAGATCATGGAAATGGAAAAATTACAGACAAATACAGCTAGAGTATAAACAGGAACTACATGTAAGAAAAGCCAAACGAAAATTTGGCAGTACGGTACATAAAGGCCCGACGACATGATAACATTGGCATGTCATCTTTGAAAGATGGAGGAACCCTGATAGACGACGCCAAAGGAAAAGCCGAAATACTCATCTGACAATTCCAATCCATCTTCAGCTGTCAAATGACATCAAATGGGACGTCTATATCACCATCATCACCAAAAAGGCAAATTCCACTCTCGGCTTTTTGATGAGGAACCTTCAACATTGCCCAGAAAGCTACAGGAAAACAGCATATCGTCTGTGCGCTTCTAAATTGTCGTACCTCAGGAAAATCAAATTGTTCAAGAGACACAAAAAACTATTTATCTAGGGAACTATAATTGGCATCTGCAAATAACTGTGCACAATAATACCTCATATCACAGTTGTTATAATATTTTTCACTTTCATATTCAATTATCTTCTAGTTGATGAGAAAACGTGATCTTGCTCATATGACCTTTTGTAACAGTTTGTACGACCTTTTGTAACAGTTTGTTTTGACGAGTCCCTCGGCCTCGTTTGGCCCTATCTCTCAGGATAAGCCGATAAGGAGGATGCCATTCTTCTTCAAAACATTCTTTTTCAAAACAATCCAATCAAAAAGTGAAAAAGATTACTTTAATCATATTTTTTTAATGGAAATTTTGGGAGGAGCGTTCTCAGCAAGTATACAAATTGATTGGAAATGAATAACTGCTATAAAAAGTACATGATCTTAACTAGTGAAAGGCTCGAATTACTATTTAATTTGAGAGCAATCCTGCTTCAAGACTGTTGAAAGAATGTTAGTTGTGTGCTACAGTGTTCACATCTGTCATCCGATCGTCACCAAACTTGATATGGATTTTTGGGGTGACCTCTAGATGGGAGTCATCAATTTTTTCCAAAATTTCTTCTAATTATCCTCTCTCCAAGTTGAGCTACAATGTCATTGACACTTTCATTTCAATTTCTTTACAGCATCGGAAAGTGCTAATCAGCTAAAGAACCGAGGTGTGCTGCAGAAATATGGTGCATCAATGGAAGATCTCCTTGGTGATATTAACGATCACTACCGACTCTTCTCAGATCTCGAAAGGTTTCTCAGCCCACCCCAGTTAACAGATCAGCAGATTTATCAAATTAATTCTGAAACGCAAAGGCTACTTGTTGAAAGGTAAAGATTAGACTTCGGCTATTAAGATAAAATGTCTGTGTTCTCAGGTGGTTAGATCACAATATTGAGATAACGGATGGAGGCTATTTATCTTAATTTTTTTTCTCAAAATCAGGAAAACATACGGTACTTTAGAAATAAAATATAATTTCTTTTTCATTGTTCAAATCCAATATTTCTAACAGAAAATATTGGGGAAAAATGTTTGACGAGGCTTTTTAAGAGAACATTTCAGGACGACGGACGTTCCTGAGAACACATCATTTTTGTTTATTTGGCCTTATTATGAGAATGAGTCAACCCTGGGATTTCTATCTCCCCCTTGATACAAATAAATGGTGAGTATACTGGATTACATGCTTCGGGTCCTCTGTCCGTCCGTCTGTCCATCCAAACAGATATCTCAACCACAGGTTGTCAGATCTCAATGAAATTTGTAATGCATGTTCACCATAATGAGGACTTCCAAAGAAGTTTTAATTGGTTTTGTTTGCAATGTTCATTCTATGGTTATTTCTCTTTGTTTATATAGAAATAATGATATATTTTCTCAACCATGGATCATCAGAATTCAATGGAATTTGGTGGATATATCAATACAAGGCTTCTACTTATGGAATGCCTACCGTAGGCAGTATGCCAAATTAGTGTATGCACTGGGTGACAGCGGATCTCTTTTTTCAATTGGGTGGATATATCAATTCAAGAATTCTTCTTATGGTATGCTTACCCGAGGCAGTATGCCGCATGGGTGTTTGCACTGGGCATATCCGTTTTAAGAAAGAGTCCCAGGTCCTTTCAATTTGAGAATTTGCATCATAAGTCATACGCTTTCTGGTTTTTTGCTATAAACTTTTTATTTCACAGATACTATCGCTTTGATCCATATATGGTTCGAGAACTATTGGGCAAGAAGCTCTCATCCAGAAATAGAAAAGATCTTGATGATGCTTCGGAGAAGACAAAGGTTCCTCTGAGAAGTTGCAGACGCCAGGTAGGTACATGCTTTATCCCTTTCAGTGCCAAGTCCGATTTTTGTATCAACCCATATTTCCTTGATCATTTTTGGAATTTATTGATTATAATAATGTGATACATTGATAGAAAGAGCTCTTAGAGCTCTTTCCATCAATGTATCACATTATTATAATCAATAAATTTGAAAAATGATCAAGGAAATATGGGTTGATACAAAAATCGGACTTGGCACTGAAAGGGTTAACCCTTTTATGATGAGAGCCGCGCAGGTGCAGCATTAAAAATCATGTGCCAGTGCATGAAGATTAACATTGAGGGCTATGGGAATTTCATCTAGAGAAAAGAAATCAATGCTTTTCTATTAATTTATTGAGCATTTAGGGCTGTTATCAGTTTATCATGTCAGGGGCTTCAGTGGGATCTAGACAGGATACAACAAAAGGGTCAGATAACACTAAATAAAAAAACTACTTTAAAAATCTTTTTCTCCAGTCCAAGATGGCAGATGTTGTTAATACTTTGTGTGTATTATTGTTTCCAATTTGTTCATATAAGGATTAACTGTCATGTGGACTGTTTTTATGGAGATGTAACCGTGAGGTAAGTGGTCATAAATTGTGTAAAACCCGAAGTTAATCCTTATATTTATATACATTTAGCGAAAAAGCCACTTTTGTAAATATGTATTTAAATCGAAAAGTGTATCGTGACAAAACCAGCCCAAAATATCCCATAGCACCCTTGGCAAAAGTTAACAGGAACAATTGAAACCCGATGATTTATTAAGTCAATCCTTCGCAAATCCAAATGCGCCCAAAACATTACGCGTTCATCTTTCCAAACCCAAATGACGTATCGATGTTGTTATGAGCTTGCAGTTACATGTATGAGCTGTTGCGCATTCACCGAGAAATAATTGCAACTAGCCACGTGGGCGTCGACCAATCGGAATGCTGGATTTAGTGATGATCACACTTAGTATGTAAATATATTGTCATGGTTGATTTAATTTTAGGGGCCACAACGTGCTTAGAAGATTAACATTGAAGGTTATGAAATTTATTGTCCAGGCTACTTGTAAAACATTGTCGTCTATCTGTCCATGCATGTGTCCATCAACAATTTCTGTTAGCACACCCCACAGGTCACATCTCTCATCCGATCTTCACCAAACTTCATATTGATCTTCAGGGTGACCTCTAGATTGGATCCTCCTATTTTGAGCGAAAAATTTGTCAAAAAACTTGGCCGCCCGCAGTCATCTTGGATTTCAAAATCGCTCTATTGACTGTAACACATGAAATTATGATTATCCCCCATCCAAGTTGAACTACAGAGTCATTGACACTTTCATTTTATACCCTGTAAACTATATAAAACTTTCTGGGAAGAGATAGACCATCTTTGTTTGGTTTTTCAGCCCCAAATAAAATTCTGAGTCCATTTAATATATAAAACAGGCTAATACAATTTTAAAGTGGTACTGTACCCTATATCTGGCCATTTATGGGACCATCTCCTATTATGACTCGAGTCATAAACTTATTTTCATTATAATTACCAAGTTGTTTGCATCGTTCATAGAGCACATGATTGTATTTTGCACTAATCCATGGCTCAAATTCATTCATTTGTTGCATATATTCCATTGGGTAATAAAGGAGATGGTCCCATTAATGGCCGGATTTAGTGTGCAGTCCCCATTTAATGATATATATATTTTATATGTTTCAGTTTGACAACATTAAACGAGTCTTCAAGACAGTGGAGGACCTTCTTGGTTCTTTAGATGGGAACATAAAAAAATACTTCCTATTGTCTCCGGATCTTTCTCAGTGAGTACATGATAAATTGAGGTGCAATATACCCCCACTTCTCAAAGAAAATTTGTGGATGAAACTGGATTGACTGTACATCGCTTATCCACTGTCGTCTGCACATTTATGTCAGCCATGGGTTATCTGATCCGATGACAGCTTCCATCTAGAGGTGATCTAAAATATTCCTGTAAAATTTCTAAAACAATTCTCCTAGAGACTAGCCTGGAGTATTCAAATTGGGAGAAGTCAATTCTCCCTAGACCGGTACACAGGGACCAGTCTAGAGTATTTGAATTAGGAGAAGTCATGAATACAGTTTAGGTTCCATTTTCTATGATAAACTACTCATACTGAAGACAATATATTCGAAAATAATCTTGTTTATACAATAATTTATACATTTACAGTGATGTGAAAATATCCAGGCCTGAGAATAGTGTGCCTGTCATTTGCAGAATGAGGTCCCCAGAGGGTGAATTTAGTGACGCTATCCCGCATAGCGGGCTATCATCACTAAATTCATCTTCCTTGGAAAGTTTCTTTATATTCAAATTTCTTTAGAAACTAATTGGCAGACGACACATTGCATAATCGAGGTTCCCAATGGGTGTACATCACAATATTCACCATTTGGGAACTTCAATCTGAGTCTATGTCTCCCAAGTCAGTCAGATGAGGCCTAAGCAGAACGTAGTCCCCAGAGGATGAATTTGGTGATGCTAGTCCACTATGCGGGGGTAGCATCACTAAATTCACCCTCTGGGGACCTCATTCTGCAATTGACAGGCAAACTAAACTTCGACTTGAAAACATTATAATAATTATCAACAGAATCCTGAAGCGATGGTCCGTGATGGGTTAGGGATCTCTGGATACCAGAATTCTCATTCCATGATATTGTGTCATCCGTAATGTCATAATGTAGGGCGACAGTTAGACTCGCCCATTTTCTTTGAAGTATTATTATGCAAGGTGACTCATCCACTGCAACTTCTATAAAATGTTAGATCAGGTCCCATGCTAGCCTCTCGACCAATCAAAAGCATGCATTTCAATGAATCGAAAGTATTTGTAATTATATTTATATTATGAGGTGTACCGATGAATGGCAACAAGCCATATTTCCGACTAAATCCTGAAAAATTACCCATAATTCTGCTGTGGTTAAGGAGTTGATTATTTAGGGCATTACTGTATATTCTCCAGACAGTATGCTGCAATTGTGTTCATAGCCAACAACAGATTCGACACCAACAAGAAGAAATTGAATCATCTGAAATTTGAAGATTTTGTTAGCTGTGCCAATTTAATGATAACAAATTGGTCATACAGTTCAGAAGGTATGTGGTTTTCCTGTGCAGAGTTTATAAAGAAGGGAATTAACTCCTTGGGACATTCATACATTCAATTAACTATTTCTTTACTGAATGATGGAATGGTCTATTATTCATTTGTAGGTGTGTTTAGGAAATATGAGCCGACGACAGGAAGACAAAAAGAGATGATACAAGTATAGAAGCGTTCTTTTACATTAGAATGAAATGTTCAGATAATAAGTTCAACAAACGATCTATGGCTGTTTGTTGAACTTATTATCTGAACATTTCCTGTATTTATATTTGAAAATTCACTTTGTCATTGTCAATTTTGGTTGATCTGTTTTCAGCCCATCAACCAGATGCGGGAGATTGTCCAACGAAATTCCTGTTTTGTCAATGTGTATTTAGCAAAGAAAAGTTTAACCTTCCATTACTGGAGCTTCTTTAAATTTTACGAAAACCCTGGGCCAACGCATTCTCATATATATTGGAGTCTCCCGCATATATAAGAGAATATATTGGCCTAACAATATTTACCTTAAACCTCGTAAGGCTGTGCATTCTCTTTGTGAGGCTCCCATATGGGAGACTCATATATTCGAGAATGCATTGGCACATGATCTTTAATGTTGCACCAGCGCAGCTCCCATTATGAAAGGTTTAAATATCCACAGGACTGCAGATTTCAAAATTATGCATAACCTATTTTTCGTTTGCCTGGTTTGTGCTTAAGTAACCCATAGGTTACAAAACTGTTACAATCAGTACAACTGGCATTATCAACTACATACGGGCAGCGCATTGAACTAATGTCATGATTTTGAATGTCTCATTTCGGGAATTGATTGAGCAATAATTATAGTGAGAATCATTTATCGCGAGAACTAAATAAAACTTTGGCACAACCTATTTTTCGTTCCCGGCATTTTCATTTTAGGTAACCTCCAGGCGAACTGAACTGTCGTTTGCCCCAAATTTGCAGGCCTGTATCCAATATTCTGTAAATATATGTGTATCTATCCACTGGAATACATGGGATGTGGGGTATGGGGAAATGACTTGTGGAAATATTGTATATGTGTATACATGGGACGTGGGGTATGGGGAAATGACTCAGTCAATAAGGTGCATTGGGCTGCTCTGAATCGTCAAGCTACAACAAAGTAAATTTTTATTCTGTGGATAAGTATTCCATGTAAAGTGAGGCCAGATCCTCAGAGGATGAATTTTATGATGATAGCCCGCTGTGCGAGGTAGCGTCACTAAATTCACACTCTGGAGACCTCATTCTGCAAATTTCCATCTCCATATTTTGAGGCCATGGTATATAAAACCCAACCAACCACTGGAATAACTGTTATATTGCCCTGAAGTGAGAATTATGTCTTGATTAACCAAACAAATGTTTTCAAGGGGGCTATAGAGAGGAGCAAAATTAATCTATCCCAAACACATTATTGTTGCGATCAATCCTGCACCATTTGCAGAATGAGGTCCCCAGAGGGTGAATTTAGTGACGCTATCCCGCATAGCGGGCTAGCATCACTAAATTTACCCTCTGGGGACCTCATTCTGCACTAGTTCCTGTTAAGTTAATGGAAGCACGATAACTCTATTACACTGCTGTGATGACTGCGTTTACATAATAGTTTTATATGTGTTTACTACTGTGTAGAGCGAATATGATCTCGTGGTCACAATCAATGATGCAGGTCCATCGAGTATCGAATCTATCAATTTGCACAAACTGTAAGATTGCATTACTTAGAGCCTTATATTTTGTTTCAGAAAATTTATCAGAAGGTCAGACTTCAGAAACAAAAATATAACATTCTTAGTATTGTAATCGTACAATTTGCACCAAAAATTACATTTCAGAACAGGTCAGCGCATAATACTTATCCCGGTCAGGATTGAACTTCGAGTTCGACCAGTATGGCAGAATGAGAAGAGAATTCCAATGAACGTAAATTCGTGAAATATATGCTGGATAGAACTTTATGTTAGCCATAGTATTCGTTGTCAGAACACTTCTCTCGGTAGGCTGCAATAACCAATTTCTCAAAACTAATTGTTATTATTTTAATAGGTGACTTCGATTTGATGCGAAATCATTGACCTGAATCGATCCAAGATTCGATTCGAGCTGCAAATGCCCGATTCCTCATAGTCTAATTTAGACTGCACATACAGTAATGCCCTAATTAATCGACTCCTTAACCACAGCAGAATTATGGGTAACTTTTCAGGATTTAGTCGGAAATATGGCTTGTTGCCATTCATCGGAAAGCTCTCGGGGAGAGCTTTTCGATGAATGGCAACAAGCCATATTTCCGACTAAATCCTGAAAAGTTACCCATAATTCTGCTGTGGTTAAGGGGTCGATTACTTAGAGCATTGCTGTATGTGTTTAACATCTGCCTATCGTGTTCTCGTCTTACTCTGGTTTCTATCATTCATTTAGACTGCTCATATGTGTTTAACATCTGCTGATCGTGTTCTCGTCTTACTCTAGTTTCTATCATTCACTTAGACTGCACGTACCATGAAGACAAGGATGCTGATCTTGATAGAGATTTCTTGCATCAATTACGAGAAATAAAAGTTCTCACTGAAAGAGATCTTCTCGAGGAACACAAGTTGTAAGTAAATTATTACGATTACCTTCTGACAAGGACCAGTCTAGAGGGCGACTTGGGAGACAGGGACCAACCTAAAGGGTGATCTGGGAGACGGGGACCTGCCTAGAGGGTGACTTGGGAGACAGGGACCAGCCTAGAGGGTGACCTGGGAGACAGGGACCAGTCTAGAGGGTGACCTGGGAGACAGGGACCAGTCTAGAGGGTGACCTGGGAGACAGGGACCAGTCTAGAGGGCGACTAGGGAGACAGGGACCAACATAGAGGGTGATCTGGGAGACAGGGACCTGCCTAGAGGGTGACTTGAGAGTCAGGGACCAGCCTAGAGGGTGACTTGGGAGACATGGACCAGTCTAGAGGGCGACTTGGGAGACAGGGACCAGTCTAGAGGGTGATCTGGGAGACAGGGACCAGCCTAGAGGGTGACTTGGGAGACGGGGACCAGCCTAGAGGGCGACTTGGGAGACAGGGACCAAACCTAGAGGGCGACTTGGGAGACGGGGACCAGCCTAGATGCGACTTGGGAGACATAATCTCTCTAAAATGTGCCTTTTCTCCATATTTTTGTCCCAGGGAGAAGTGACTTCTCTCTCATATTCCAGCATGCATACATGTACGGTATACCCCAAGAGCATATTTAAGTATGTTTACTGATTATAATGGTGTTCTTACTCACTATAATGGTATTATAATTGGGCTGTTGTGCTGTTTAATACTTTGTATCACAGAAGGGTGATGTTGGGGTGTAAATTGAACTTGAGCCATTATGACTTCTCCCAGATAACAGTCCACTTTTTGGAGATGGGGACCAGCCTAGAGGGTGACCTGGGAGACAGGGACCAGCCTAGAGGGCAACTTGAGAGACAGGGACCAGCCTAGAGGGCGACTTGGGAAACGGGGACCAGCCTAGAGGGCGACTTGGGAGACAGCGACCAGCCTAGATGCGACTTGGGAGACATAATCTCCCTAAAATGTGCCTTTTCTCTATATTTTTGTCCCAGGGAGAAGTGATTTCTCTATCATAGTCCAGTATGCATACATGTATACCCCAAGAGCCTATTTAAGTATGTTTACTGATTATAATGGTGTTCTTACTCACTTTAATGGTTTTATAAATGGGCACTTGTGCTGTTTAATACTTTATATCACAGAAGGGTGATGTTGGGGTGTATATTGAACTTGAGTCATTATGACTTCTCCCTGATAACAGTCCACTTATCGCTAATAATCAAATATGGAGAAGTGCATGCATTCTCCCAACTTAAAGGCCCATTTAATTTTCTAATCCCCAGATCACATTATATACAACATATTCCATATTATATACCATTTGAAACCCCAGTTTGGATTATGTGATCAGAACCAAAGTTGGTTTGTGTGTTTCTCAGACAAAAATACTGTTATTACAAATAACAAATAATTTTTACATGAGTTACGGCCCTTTTTCAACTTAATTCACCTGATTTAATAACAATTTACAAGTAAACTAATAGGCGTATTTAGCCATGCTTCAGTGATTCAGTGCCTCTTTTGTCCTGGATTGCTTACAGTGCCTCTGATTGAATTTGAACATTCATTTAAAGACAAATGTCAACTGTTCTATAATCACTATAAAATATTTTGCAAATGAAAATAATTTTTGCCAAAATTCTTTTAGAAGTTGCCAAATGCTGTAAGTTTCTGCAACATTGAGTCCAACAATTTCGACAATTGCTGTTTGAGCGACTTGTGATATCGATAGGAAAGCAGTTAATTATTAATAATTCTCGACTCTATACTTTGGTTTATCACAGAACAATGAAATTGTAGAAGGGTTGCTTCTGCTTCATCACAAAGGCACATCGAAAGAAAGACCATTTGCTATGTGAACACCACCACAATAATATACCAGTAATCCCTCCACCCGTTGGTACTGGTGCTATCTGATTAATTGCATCTTGATAGATGTGTTAACTTTTCCTAACCTTATAAAACACCATTAATAAAATTAATGTAAGAGTTTCTTGAAATGATGGTATTGTTTGACAAATATTTTTCAACTTTCTTCAGGAATTAAAAAGTAACTTGCCAAAACTTTTGCAGCATAAACCATACGGTATCTATAATTTTTTTCTCCAGAATTACTGTACAGCTGATGCAGAAGAGATTATCTGAGAGGGTGCAGCAGGATCTTGATTCTAACTTCCGGGTAATTAACCCTTTAATGACAGGAGGTGCGCTGGTGCAGCATTAAAGATCATGTGCCAGTGCATTCTCTTATAATAGTATACACAGAGCGTCTATTTGACCTAATCCGAAAACATAGAATCCCACCCACAATTCTGGGCGTAAAGTCTGTTATAGAAGAGTAACAGAACGGGACTCAGTCCAAAACACCATCAACCTAACCAATACCCCAAGCTGTTGTGGACTGAGAAGACTTGGTCCAGTGCGCAGACAAAGTTGAACTTGGAATTCAAGATAATTTTGAGCTATCATCTGGTACATACTGTATGACTGTATGATAAATCAATCATCTATTACCGGTAAGCTTTTCTGAAAAAAATAACAAGGCACCTAAATCCGATATTAAATTTCAGAACAATCCAACCAGTGTCCCCTGAAATGGTGGATAAACTCACATACCAAATTTGGTTCAGATATTATCACACAAACTGAAGTTATCATCCGGAAACCAAAAAATTACAAGATTCTAAGTCGAAAAAGGGCCATAACTCTCGCAAAAATGGGCGGAGCAAACCCATATTCGAACTTGACCTGTATTTTGGTCTGATAAACTCACCTATGAAATTTGCAGACGGACGGACGGACACCGGCTATTTTAATATTCCCCCGGAAAAAAAAATTTGGGGGACAAAAATGGGGAGCTTGGCATATATAAGAGAATGCACTGGCTTACCAGGTCAAGGTAAATATTGTTAAGCCAATTTATTTTCTTGAAAGTATGAAGCTCTTTACGGGAGACTCGCATCTATAAGAGAATGCATTGGCACAGTTTTTTCGCAAAATTTCAGGAAGCTCCAGTCATGGAAGGGTTAATATTTATTATTATATACGTAGGAGTTCACAGATGATTGGATGAAGCATGATCATGTGTCTGAGAGCAGTTTTGACCAGTGACCGGCAAGCGAACTATCGCCCAGGCTATAGTCATCGAACTGTTACCCACCTGCTGATGTCACGATTGGTCAGAATTGTGCCTGATACATGATTGGTGCGAGGCGAGAATTGTGCAAGTGTATAAGCAATATAAGAAAGGGAGGATAATCCTCCAGGGAGGACCTAAATCCATTACTAGGAATATACAGTAATACCCTAAATAATCGACTCCTTAACCACAGCAGAATTATGGGTAATTTTTCAGTATTTATTCGGAAATATGGGTTGTTGCCATTCATCGGAAAGCTCTCACTGAGCCATATTTCCAACTAATTCCTGAAAAATTACCCATAATTCTGCTGTGGTTAATGAGTTGATTATTTAGGGCATTAATATAAACTATATGACCATATATATTTTTACCATGATCTTCAATTATTTACATACATTACTCATATTTAAATTCGTGCAGTACTATTTTTCGCTCAGTTTTGAATTTGCTTTCTTTAAATTCAAAACTGACATAAATATTTTCTTAAAAGTCTTGGATCTGATGATAGTTTCAGTTCTTAGTCGTTTCTGAAGACACATGCTTATATTAAACATGATCGCTACGGATTTACATCTTTTAGACCATAACTGCATCATCATTTTGTTGCGATGATGGATTTTTATATGCTCCAAGTAATTATACTGATATTGAAATAGTTATATGGACTGGACATCAATGAAATAAACTCGAAGACAGAAAAACAGACTTCAGAAAAATCAACTGGCTGCAAGTTGTGATGACATAACTAACTCAGACTGTATGGTCATGGTACCCAGGGTAGTGGATATGGCGACATGCTTTCATGCACATGCAATCTAAAAAGTAATGGTTTTGAATTTCTGATATTGGTTGATCGAATTTAAATATAGCCTACAAGTATTGGCGTAATTATCCATTCAGTGTCCAACCTTTTGTAATGAGTGTATCTAATTAATATAATCCTCGATCTTGTTTTCCCTGTGGTTAATTAGTTTAAACTCAGAAGTCGTACTATTTTTTGTTCATTTTTAAATTCGCGCACTGACCGGTGTGCAAAAAATAGTACTGTGCGAATATAAATACAAGTAGGTAATCTAATTTCTTTCTTTGTAACATTGTAGACTATTTCAAAGAATGTTATCAACATCGCATGTGGATTGAATCACAGTAGAGAAGCAAGGGATATATTCGTGGATATTGTTGAAAAGGTAGGCTTCGTTTTATATGACATTGCCACATATGCTCAGGCCTCAAAATGTGGTGCTGGACATTTGCAGAATGAGGTCCGTAAAGGGTGAATTTAGTGATGCTACCCCACCAGTGGGCTAGCATCACTAAATTCACCTTCTGAGGACCTCATTCTGCTTAGGCCTCATCTTCTCAGGAAAGTATATTTATTATCACAATTTTTTTAGAAAGTTTCTTTTTCAGTTTAGTTTCTCTATACAGTCAATTTCAGTTAATTGCATATCGTTTAAATGCATATTTCGGTCATTTGCATAAAATATGCATGCACCAAACCATTTTCTCATAAAAAGACTATTTTCTAATCGTTTATTTGCCTAAGGGTCGGACTCTATTCCGTTTTTATGCATACGAAAATCGCCAAAAATGTTGATGAGAAGGGGTAAAAAGTCACCTCATGATGTCGAAATTATAGCAATTTGTAAAAATATTTACCTTGAAAAACGTATATTATGGGAAAACTTAATACAAAGTTGTTGAAGATGACCGTCGCGAGACCGAAGACGGCAATTTTCAATTTCATAACACACGTGGTTTTCTATCTCTTCTCAGTAACATGCTTCTGTTGACACACATTTCCTGTATGTTTCCATATTTATTTGTGAATTGCATGATTTATTAAAATTTGTATATTTATTTGGTTGTTTGTTGAGTTTGTAAACGTTTGTAAACACCTGAAGTTCCAGTTGCAATTCTGAGAATTCAATGTGAAAGGAAGATTTCCGGGAATTCCCCAACAAGGAAGCCAACTAAACCGAAAGTGCTTTCTATTTCTTCTAACATGCTTCTGTTCACAAACATTTCCTGTATGCTTCCTTATTTCCTTTAAAAAACGTATGTAAACACATGCAGTTCCAGTTGCAATTCCGATAAGTGAAAGGAAGGAAGTTTCCGGGAATTCCATCAATGAAGTATCAAGACGCCGACTAAACACATGGCGTTTGTAATCACCGGCGCAATTGATTCCTGGAATTTATGTCAGATTCAGATAATCCTATTGAAAGATCAAATAATATTTCCAGGAATTCTATCAGATTAACAGAATCTGTTGAATTGTGTCAGCTTCAGAAAATGCAAGTTTGTAAACACCTGCGCAATTATTCCAGTTTCCCGGTCAGTTTGAGTTGAAACCGAAAGTGAAACAAAGATTTTCCGCGAATGACATGGGTAGCTCTAATTACGCGAGGTTACGGAAAATAGTTCAGAAATAAATCATCAAATTATTGTCTTCGCAACACAAAGTGATTTATTTTGACTAAATTTAAATAACCCGTATTTAACAGGTCTTCAATATTTATTCATGCTCCAACTTCTTAGAAATTGCCGGCTTCTGGGAAACAAAACAGCTTCTGTGGCGATAACAAAAGATTAATCAAGTCGCTGCAAATATGCATGCATTGAGGTGTGAATTTGACCTAATTCCATTAACTGCAGCCGCAGCACAAAATGAAATCATAGCAATGTCAATGAGGTCACTAAAGAAATGCTAGGAGCATGTGCTATCAAAACAATAACCTTTGTTGAACTGTCATGTTGCTTGGAGTCATTTGTGAGCGTACCAATTAAAGAAGGTGTCATACACTGTTGGGCTTCAGTGTTTAATTAAAACTATATTGGGGCTCAATTCAGCAAACATTTACGTTTGACAGTGGCTACTCATTTGTTTTGGTGTGATGTGCACTGATTAATTATCAGATCAGATTTTATTTAATTTTTGAAGACACTTTGTTTCCCAAAAATTAATGTTTCATTTAATGAATAGAGTTATGCCTCTTCCCATAGTTCAATATAGTTTCGTAAATTGCGCTCACAAATATGCATGATATATTGGGAAATCAATTTGATTTTTGTTAGTTTTTCCAGTTGGCTACATGGATAGATGGTTCTTCATATACCTATTTATTTTGAAACAAACAAAATTACCGAAAATAAACGGCAACTACCATACATAGAATTATCCCCCTTCTCATAACGTGAAACAAACAAAAATAGTATTTTTATAATTTTATCGGGAAACGTTGGCATTTTTTTCTTACCAGTTCTTGGTGGCTATTAACTGATATTTGGTGGGTAGTACTAGTTAATGATTATTTGTTTCATATTACATGTGTGTAATGCATTTCTAACTGATTGATTGGATATATTCTAAATATAAACATGTTTTTAGTGAGTTTATTATCAATGGGGGTTGCCGTTCCTGACAAGAACATCGTTTTATTCTTGAACATTTTACAATCATAGATGATAATATAATATGGAATAACATTAAATTAATTAGATGAAGCTCTTTAGATATTATTTTTTTTAAACAAACTAAATTGATGATGAAATTGAATGAACGAAACATAAACAATTCACTGTATTTCTAGACTGATGCTGGTGATAGAAAAACGGCTTATGCTTCTTTTTATCGTGATTTCGGCTTTATGCATATTCGGTTAACTGCATAAGAAAAGCCATGCACCGACGCTATGCAATAAAGCGAAATTGACTGTATTCCCAAAAATTGGCAGATGACACAATTAAAGGTACTCAATCCGATAAAACTCATCTCAATTACTATTTCAATGGCTTCGGGGTCAAAAATATTTTATTCGAGTTGAGGAAGTCACCCATCAAAGCTCAGATTTGTTAGATATCGATTTTAGAAATCTATTATTTTTCATTATCGGGAATTCTTGCTGGCCCAGTACGTAGTCAAAATTGCGTTATTATTACCGCTTGATTTTAGAGTTATCCATCCTTGTCTGTTTGAATAGAGTTTTGTTGTACTCATCTCGAGCAGGTTTCAAAATTGACGGCAATTATTAGTACTCATCTCGAGAAATTAACAAATTTCAAAAATCAATATCTAATAACTCTGAGCTTTGTTTGATGGGTTCCTCGACTCGAATCAAATATTTTTTACCCCCAAAGCCAAAGAAATAGTATTATAGGACCCTCTGATCGGATTGTTGTTGTTTGAATCTGTTGAGATGGGGACCCTCTGTTCGGATTGAGTACCTTTCATAATCAAGGTGACCAATGGGTGCACAACACCATTTTAGAACTTAAATCTGAGTCTAGGTCTCCCACAGCAAATGATGTCATGCAGAATGAGGTCCTCACCCTCTGGGGACCTCATTCTGCAAATGTCTGGCACCATATTTTCAGATTTTCTATACTAAATGGATTCTCCCACTCATTTATAAAAGTGTACATCGGAATGGTCTATTATTCATCTGGATGGGGTTCTCAGGAAAACTAAGCAGACGACAGATAATACAAGTGCAGAAGGATTCTTATTTATTAGAGGTAAATGTTCAAATAATAAGTTCAACAAACTTTTCTTGAACTTATTATCTGTACCTTTAAATATGAATCCAAGACCCCTGTCCGGAAATGCTTCTATCAATTAATATTTATTTTATTTAGAATTTTCTGGTTTAATACATACAATTTTTTAAACAGATTGGCCATGAAACTTCAGGTGACCTTGGATAGAGATAGAGTTCCCCTGCTTGCTATGCTCCAAATGTTTCTGCGAGGCTGACCGAAGCATAGCAAGCGGGAGAACTCAATCTTGTTCGCACTTTCCACCAAGGTAAAATGTCAGATATTTTGCTCTGTATCATCAGGAATAAACCACTTTATTGTGCCTTTATAGACCAATAATCTACCCAACAAACAGTTTGTCATTGTTTTATTCACAGAAAAAGTTATTTGTAGTCTTGAAATCAGGTTTTATAAAAATTATATTGTTATAATTGTGGCCCGGAAGGAGAGATGATCTTTAATGTGATTGTAAAATGATTGGTGTCTTAATTCAGCTCACAGAACCAATAATGTTGGCAAAATGGACGAAACAAGATTTGAAAACGTTCTTGACGGCTTATAAGGAATCGTGTCATCAAATGGAATATTTCACCAGGTTAGTAGACTACAGCTCTGGGGTTAGTCATAGTTTCTTTTGAGTATGGTTGCCTTACTCTTCTATTGGGGACTTTAAGCTTAAATCACCTGCTCATACATTGGCCTCACAATATTTGCCTTGACCTTGTAAGCCAATGAATTCTCTTATATATGCAAGTCTCTCATAGGGAGCCTCGCATATATAAGAGAATACATTGGCCTAACAATATTTATCTTGACCTTGTAAGCCAAAGCATTCTCTTATATATGCAAGTCTCCCATTGGGAGCCTCACATATATAAAATACTGCATTGGCCTAACAATATTTACCTTGTCTGTGTAAGCCATTGCATTCTCTTATATATGTGAGGCTCCCTATGGAGACTCACATATATGAGTATGCACTGGCACAGGATCAATAATACTGCACCAGCACAGCTCCCGTCATGAAAGGGTTAAAACTGTAACGTTAACAAACAGCATATGCTGCGTGTAATTTAACATAACAGTTAGATTGCTATACATCATGACCGTAAGATATCACTCTTTCTGATATATGTGGCATTTTGTAATAATTTGTATAATAAAATAGATTAAAATTGCCGAAAAATCCCACCACTGGATCTGATCGTAAAGTCTGTTATAGAAGAGCAATGAAACCTACTTTAAAGACATATTATGTACTTGTTCGGGTGCGTGAAACTGATAAGTTAGTATTCAGGTGCTATGCCATCTGGATGAATGTAGCATTCTACTAACATCACCGAAAATCTCAAGCAAATCGACCGTACCACTCCATAGAAAACATTGTCTGAACTACACTAAATTGTAAATATTTACTACTCGAATCGGGACGCTTCTATCGGCGATAAATTAAAGAAAACGATTTACGCCATCGGCAGTCACTGCATTTAATTACTATATAAGAATGACAGTGTGTGTTGTCAATTTAGATATCATATTTGTAAAACTAACTACTTTGAACAAGATTATTCTTCATTTCTACTTTTGATCACCATATCAGAGTGTTTCACATCACTTTAACGTAAACCAGTTTTATCCCTACCGATCTCATAGCACCTAACAAATCCATCTTATTTCAGGGGACATGTGTTCAGCGACTTTTTTTTATATTATAAATATATTCTTTTATCTCTCGGTAAGGTGCCTCATCTTTTGTGAAATAACTGACAATCACCAACAGACATTCCCATTATGTCGTCAATGAACATCACTTAGGTAATTTTCCTGCCTCCAGTTTTCAATGTACACTATTAAGGGATCATTTAGGGAAGAGTTGATTAATTAATAAACACATGCAGGTATAATTTAGGTGCATTTTATTATAACCATGTGTTACCTATTGTTATTTATATTTTATTTGGTACTTTATTGAATAAAGTTAAATTAATCAATAATGATTGGTTGTGCTTTTACAACTCATACTAACATTGTTAATACATTCCGATCATAGTGCGATTTTCTATAAACCGAACACCTCTCTAAACCCAACAGAAGGGCCGAACCGAAGTGTGTTCGGTTTGGAGAGGTTTTACTGTATATAAATTGCTTTATCTTTCAGCAAGGCACCTCATCTGTTACCCGTATGGGAACGGTATATAAATTCCTTTATCTTTTAGTAAGGCACCTCATCTGTTACCTGTCTGGGAATGGTATATAAATTGCTTTATCTTTCAGTAAGGCACCTCATCTGTTACCCGTATGGGAAAGGTACATGAACACATTAAGTGGCTGCATATTACAGCTATATCACACTTGAGTTGTACAAGATGAGAGAGAGAGATAATCCAGATCCTATGAACCAGTCATAGGAATGCTGCTAATATGGCACCTGCCGGCCTGTATAGGAATGCTGCTAATATGGCACCTGCCGGCCTGTATAGGAATGCTGCTAATATTGCACCTGCCGGCCTGTATAGGAATGCTGCTAATATGGCACCTGCCGGCCTGTATAGGAATGCTGCTAATATGGCACCTGCCGGCCTGTGGAATGGAGAAAGACTGAGATGCATGACTTCATCAGGTCATGGTAGATACAGGTGGTCGCTGAATATAACTTGTAACGTGTGTTGCTATTGCCAAAGAAAGTCACCTGACCCACGTGACAATTGTGTATACATGTACAGTGATCTATAC
Source organism: Siphonodentalium dalli (assembly GCA_032622095.1). Lineage (NCBI taxonomy): Eukaryota > Metazoa > Mollusca > Scaphopoda > Gadilida > Siphonodentaliidae > Siphonodentalium > Siphonodentalium dalli. Next base: position 217,916,369 of record CP136066.1, read on the forward strand.
CCATCCCATTGGGCACTATACCCATGTGACCATCATGTATACATGTACACTGTCAAACTGTTTATCCTTTCAATGACAGGAGCTTCCTGATATTAGTGAAAACCCTGTGCCAATGCATTCTCTTATATATATGAGTCGCCCATAGGACTCCTCGCATATATAAGAGAATGCATTGGCCTAATAATATTTACCTTGATCGTATAAGCCAGTGCTTTCTCTTGTATATGCAAGTCTCCCATACCTATGGGAGACTTGCATATACAAGTATGCACTGGCACCAATAAACCAAAAAGTGCAGTATTTAGGTTTTGTTTTGAATGTACGAAAACCTGAAACTGTACCACAAGGTGCTCAACCGAATGTTGCCACTTTGCAAGTTAAAGTCAATCGTGTTAAAATTTTGTTTACAGTAATGTTTTAATTTCATTTGGACATGCCTTAGTAAATTGGTGGACACATTTCTGTATGTATGTTCTCCAGATTGTTTCCTTTGTTCATTGCATTTTGCATGCAAGTTTGGTATAACCCTACACCATATATGACACAGATCTCCAATCAGAAGTTACCATTTCTGGGTGAGGTGAAATATAGGAGAAAATAATGTGTTTACATGGAAAGATTGTGTTTTGATTGAAGCAATTTAAGCATATTGGCGTTGCACTGTGGACAACTTGTCTCTACCCCAAGATTATTGTTTACACGTTCTGTCCGATATCTCAAAATGCTGTAAAATAAAATTACTTTTCCATAGCAATACACATTACATGTCACCCGTAAGTGTGGCTAAACCTGGCTAGGACGTTAGTGTTAATCTTATAGGAATGTTTTATGCGAGACCGATTAAATTAATGATAATTGTTAGCAGATATTTGTTGTTGGTTATTGTCCCTTCCTTCACTAAATGGATCCAGTTATAAAAGAATACATCAAAATGGCTTGTTAGGGATGTTCAGCGTGTGGTTTTTAGCTCACCTGAGACGAAGTCTCTGGTGGAGCTATAGTCATCACTCCTTGTCTGTTGATCCAGCTGTCTATCCATCAACAATTCTTTAAACATCTTCTCCAGAACCATAAGAACCTCCGGAACATGGTGTGAATGTTCCCTAGGTGACTCACATTCAGATTTGTTCAAATGAGGTCAATGGGTCAAATAGTTGTGAAGCCAGGGCCATAACTCTTTCCCTCCATTGTAATTCTTAAAAACAACTTCTTCTCAAGAACTATCGGGCCTATTTATCTTATATATGGTATGGAGGATCCTTTGATGACTGGGATTCAGATTTGTTCAAATGGGCTCACTGGGTTAAATAGGGGCGACGCCAATGACATAACTCTTATGTTTCCAAAATTTGTATAAAAAAAAACAAAAACATGGCAACCAGCAGCCATCTTGGATTTCAAATTTTAATCCATTGGCACAGCCTGCAGCCTGCAATTATTGGAGAATTGTTTTGAAAATTTACAGGCATAATTGGGATCACCCCTGGATGGGAGCTATAAAATTTATAAAAAATATTATTAATTGCATGACTAAATCCGTTGGCACATCTCTCATCTGATCAACAAACTTCATATTGATCCTCGGAGTGACCTCTAGATTGGAGCTAAGTCAAATAAGACCCGTAACGAAACCAGTAGTATGTGGGTATCCTTTCCCCCAGTCTGTACTATCGCCATGCCAAAGGACAACGAAATCTGATATAGATAACGATCACTATGAATGCTGCAAATTTATTCAATTTAAGAAAGTTACCAGTAATTGGTTGTACCCTGGAAGTCGATTTACATTTTTTTCTTGGTATTAAAGAATATGGAATCTTGATTTTCAAATGTGTCCAGTGATTGTAAAGAGTCAGCCCAGTCAAAGGGTCACAAGTGCATGTGTATCATATTGTAGCAAAGAGATCACTTCCAGTGGACATGCACCTGATCCAATCAGAGGGGTGGTCGGTTTCCTCCGTCAGACTAATCTAATCAAGATAATCCCTGTGTTGTGATCTGCCTGCAATCTGGTCTGATTGTAAGATATCCATGAGATGTTTTATTGGGCCAATTTGTGACACATATTTACATTGAATCTGAGGAAATTTCAATGTCTTAATATTTGGATACGTTGGTAGCTTCGGTGTAAAAAGTATCAATTATGTTTGATCTAGCCTGTTTAGCAGGTAAGCACACTTGGATACAGCTAAAAGTTGTTTATTATTTATATTGTTTTGTGTGGAAATTTTCTAAATTTGAGATTCCATATTCCATAAAACACAAGAAAACATTAGTTGCAGCAGACACACCAAGAAGCACATAGAGGATATCACATGAGTTTCTATTTTATACGGAATTTATCAACCGAATTCACTAAATTCGATTTGAGCCGAGGTTTACCGAGGCTCAAATAGAATTTAGTGGACGAGGTTGATAAATTACGTATAAAATATGACGAGTGTGAGATACTTTTTATCACATGATCAAATAAACGCGAAGCAATGCGAAATATCCATCGAAAACAACGATAAAAACCGCAGCGATCGCAAGTCATTTTAAGAATGATGTGACGTCATCGCACGCGCTGGTATTAAACGTGTCTTTTATCGATAATTATGAAACTGCTTTTATGGGCAAATTATGTGATAAATAATTTTAGGTGATATATATTGATGTACGATATCTTCATACCATTTGTTATTTGGTGACATTCCAATAACAGAAACTTCAGTATATTATTTTCTTGTATTAACGTGACGATTTTGCCAAGGAAACTTGTTCATAAAAATAAATGTGCATGTGCATTTATTAATTTCAACGAAAATTTCCATCCTGTTCTTTGGGTCTGCACATTTATTTTATTTGCTGCCTCTTTCGGAAACTTGATGCCAGCAATATATGTTTTGATACCAACTGTACATAATCACACACCATTTGCATGACAAGCATTGACATAACACAGGATTTTATTTCTAGCTCCATATACAATGTCATGTTTATGTTTTGACAACTGTGCGGAAAAAAAACAAAGCAACAGGCAAAATAACCATCTCACTGGCTGTATAGGATGCGCTCTTGTGCAAATGCTGGTGTATGTTTAAGCACATTCCGAGCAATTTCTCTATCCCATAATTAATAATAGGTATGATATAGTCTCAGTTGATCGCTCCCTCAGTAACGGAAACACATGTAATTTTAAACCCTTGACGATATTTCAAACCACATAAAATACTCTGAAGTTAGCGAAAATGCAACTACATGTAATTATACCCTGTATACTGTTTTGCACCTGTCTGTCAGTCCGTTCGATGTCAGCAGGGGCGTAGCGGGCATACAATTATTCGTACGGCCGAATAATATGGGGCAGAAGTTATATATATATATGATGCGAAGCATCACATGATAGTGTGGGAGGGCACATGAGGGGAGTCTCCGCTCTCGTAGTAGGAGGTGTGGGGTGGCCTCCCTGGGGAAAGTTTTTAATATTGCATTCAAAATGACGGGTTTTCCTTGGCTTTTGGGCATTGGAAATCAGTCAGCTACTGATATATATATATACATGTAATATTGAGTTAGATAATCTCGATCCTGGCATCGGTGGTATTTCAAGTATTTATATACATGAGCGAGTGACAATTACATTCGGTGATGTATATCACCACATAAGTTGGTGAGGGAAGTGTGGTGTATATCATATGAGTGGGGTATATCAAGCTCCAGTGATGTTATGTATAATTTATGTATACATGTAGTAACCAAGTTCATTTACATGACACGTTGATGTTCCAACACTGCGGTTGATCTCGATATGTGCAAAATTACTGCGAATTGAAGAGCTGAACCGAGTCAACTGCATGCTGGTTCAATTTATTTGAGCACCAGTCTCTCGGCTGACCATTACCATCAAGCCACACATCACATAATAGAGAGTAAGTTTGTATGTGAAAATGCTTTAAACAGTCGACATAGTCGCTTGTCTTTGTTGGTTTATTGCACGTCGGAATGGGCCTATATATACAGCCCTATATTGGAAACGAGTTTATGTGTTATGGCTGGAAGGGCCATCGGTCGGTTGCGTTATAACTATATAACGCCAAATTTATACCATGAATATGCATACTTGTACATTATGCACGGACTTTGATGCAACTAATCAACTATGTGTACTGCTAAAATATTATGATCAAGTGATAGTTCCAATACACCTAATATGTTAATTTGGCATATGTGACCCGCCATATCAAATCCAGTCGGAAGTCGGGATTTTTTTTACCCTGTGCCAATGCATTCTCTTATATATGCGAGTCGCAGGTCGCTCGCATATTTAAGAGAATGCATTGGCCTAACAATTTTTTACAATTTTAATAATTTTTTCTTGTATTCTTTAACAATTTTATAATTTCACACATACAGAGCCCCAGACAAACATGAGCAGACGACATTCTTCTATGTGCTTCTATATATGTGTGGGGCTCCCTGCAGGGTAATGGATGTTATTTTATTTTATGTCCTAAAAATTGTCAAACATTTATTTTAAAAAAATGATAAAAAATTGTTAGGCCAATGCATTCTCTTATATATGCGAGGCGACCTATGGTCGACTCGCATATATAAGATAATGCATTGGCACAAGGTAAAAAAATCCCGACCTCCAACTGGATTTGATATGGCGGGTCACATATTAGGAATGGTAGGATTGTTAACATAGGAGCTGAACTTGTCGGAAATGCATTGGGTGGTGATCTTGCCCTGGGCATTCATGTTGGTTACACTGGTGTAAATAAGGTTCGGAGAGACCTCTAGCGGATGCGGGAGGAATAAAAAGGAGAGAATAAAATAGACACTGGGCCCTGATTGGTCAATAGCATTGTGTGCTTTTGGCATAACAAAATCATCACACCTCTTCCCTATGGTTTCCCACTGGTAAAATAGCCATTGGCACAGGAATTAACCCTCTGTAGTGAAGTTTGAATTTTTTGTTGTGGTCTAAAATATGACAGTATTTTTTTATGCGGTTCTGACACTAGTTAGGAAAACACAAGATTTAAAGGCGAATTCCCTGCCTGTCGTACCTGATTTTGAAAAGATAATTTTGGACCCAATGTTTAAATTGCCAATAGTATACGCTAAAACGTTAGCACTGAGGCCTATGGAAAACATTTACACCTGTGTAACCTAAAGGGGAAAATGAGCTTTTTTGATTCCTGGGAGTCACTTTGAAGTATTTTATTGCATTTTTAACAGCCTGGTCTTTCAGTCCAATGAATCTCTCATGCATGGTGTAGCTATTCTTGCTGCTGATGTCATCTTGCTCTTACATCAGCCAAAAATAGTATGATTTTTTCATAAAAATTGCCAAATTTTCAAGGTATTTTCAATTTTTTTCAAGGTGGTAGTAGTCACATGATAATGCAAATGACCCATAACATGAGCATGCCAATGAGACACATATCACTTGTTATAAGAAGCTAATCTGACAAGCATTTTGGATTTTATAGCCAGTGATATACAGATATATACCATACAAGTTAGTTATTTCCACTGGTGGGTATGGTCATTTGAAGGTTAATAGCACTAAAACTTGGACACATAAGAAAATGCTTCAGCACTTCAAAGAGAGCATATTTTTTTTCAACTAATTCAATATACACCCACATCCAGTTATCTCGGATAACCCTTGCAGACCTGAAAATATCATATTTTAGCCTTCCATGTGCTTCATGCTCAGCTGCTCAAATCTGGACTCAATGACCTCACATTACCAGAAGTTCTCTCATGGAAAGGATCTTGTACAGTCTTCCATAGCTGGGCCAAGATTGCAACACCAGACCCCAAAAACTGTGTGAAAATGGGGCCTGAACATGACCTGTGGTGGAAATTTGTGCTTTTTTGATGAATAATGTGTTAAAGGGGGTGGGGTTAAATTGTGTGTGATAAATAAAGAACCACAGAAGTGATATTGTTTTTGAACACATTTTTTCCATTGATGGGCAATTCTGAAGAAATGTAGGGAGTTACAATTATTCCGCGAAAAAGCGGGCTATCGCTTTAGGTTACACTGGTGTAAATAATGTCTCCCCACACCTTCCTCGTCTTGGAATACCACTGCTATTATATCGTTATTCATTGGGGAACGTCATCCAGGCCACGGTCACGGTTATTGACAGTGGGCCAGTTAACTGGAGGGGTCAAGTCACCACGATTCTAATACCTGTCAGGCTGGAATCATTCTCATAAATGAATCAAGAAGGGGAAAGTTTTTTTGATCCAAAGTATCTTCAAATATTTTTGTAGATAGTGAAACCACGATTAAACACCGTCAGAGTGACGATAAGCTTCTTCCCTTACTCTAGAGAATGCAAACCGGAGCACCCATGATTTGTAATTTTGTGTCCCAATTAGAGCCATATCCAGAATCGTAGTAACCCAACCCCCACCGCTTCTTTTCTGTAAACCTGAACAGGAAGTATAGCAATTATGTTTGTATTCCGGAAGGAGACACCATTTAGTCGAGAAACAACCCAGCAATTTTGAAAGGATGAGTTAATTTTGGATACAATTCACAATAATAACTAAAATCTGGAATTGAGACAATAGTGAAACTGTCATCACGATTAATTTTAGTGTCATGCTTGCAATCAATAAATGTTAGCAGTTCAAAATTCGACAGTGAATTTGAAGCACTGTACGAGAATCGAATCATGTACTCAACAGAATTCTGACTCTTGTCAGATGTCAATCCCTGTCTGAAATTAATGACACTTCAAGCGTCGACAAACACATCTAGATCATAGGAGACATGTGTGACAGTATTGAAACAGAAAACACAAAGTATTTTGTGAAAGCATGTTGTTTTGATGAGTTCTAGTGACTCCAGTAGTGTTCTTTAACATGCACACACCTAGGTGTGTACATGGGTCAGCCATTAAGTTTTAATTGTCCACACCCGATCGCACAGCGTAGTGCCCCCACGATAACATACCTGAACAAGTGTTGTAATGGGGAAAGTCGGCATTTGCATTCGGATTTTTATTCAGTAATCTCGAATGGGACTTTTTAGCCTGACAAACTTGGTATCGGACCGAGTTCTGATTTCTGTCGGAATACCCTGACCAGGGTGCGATCCCCGGTCCGCTAGCACATGTATGGCTGAGATTGTTACATTGAAGTTGATGCTCCGTTACGAGAATCAAACCATGAACAGAATTATAACACTTGTCAAATATCAATCTCTGTCAATTTATTAAAGTAATAATGACACTACTGTTATTCTTAGGTACCTGTTTTGACATTGATAAACCAAGATGTAATCAACTTTAAGTTCAAATGTGACCAACACATCTGGATCAGTTGTATTGAACCATAAAACAACAAAGTATTATGTGAAAGAATGTTGTTCATAACATTATGATAGATAGCGTCAGTAGCGATGGAATTATTGCTAAATAAATGTCCACGCGTAAATAAATTCCCACGGAATTAGGTGACTTCCGGTAGCGAATCACGTGGCATTTTTTATATCTGACAAATTCTATCATACCTTATAGATGCTATAATAATTACATAGATGTATTGCTCACAATAATCTATGCGCCTCGTAAGGCCTTGAATGTTCGAAAACACGGACAATTGTATGTTTGAAGCGAAACGGTCCGTGAATTCGAAACAATAATTCTAAAACCGAACGCGTAGGCGACCAGTAATTATTGTATCGATAAATTGAATTTGTTGTCTAGTAGTTAAACGACAAATTCGGAACAATACTCCCTTTAGACTTCCGTTCGGTTTCGTAGCAGAAAATAAACTGACTATTTCAATCTGTAAAGTGCGTTATATTGGGACTGCGCATGCGTGACTGATTCCGAGCAAGCCAATGGTAGGCGACCAAAAAGTTAACCCTTTTCTACTATGGTTTACAAACGCAGGACATATATCCATACAGTTCAGTGTGAACGGCTTCCTTTAGCGGAAATATATAAACACAATCGGGATGACAAATATTTAAGTTATCAAATCAGATAGCATATATCTATGGTCAGGTGGAAAGGGTTAATATTTCCCAAACTAATCAGTTGATCAGCACAAAATATACTTTAGAAACATGAATTAAATTATGATGAGACATCAAAGTGATGTATAAGGCATGCAAACTTATATATTATGTAAATATCATTGCCAAATTTAGCAAAAACGTCCATGTGCAGAGCTGAAAACTGACCAGTGAATGCCCAACCATCACTGTGTAACATACTGCAAGATAAATTAACGGCCCATTTAATATTTGAGTCACCGATTATTTTTTTTATAGCGCCTTGATCTACAGTTTTAATAACAATCTATGACATAAAATATCATTATCATACTATAATTCATCACCATTTGGAACGTGTGACTCAAGGTGCCCATGGAGTAATAGAAAATAGCCAATATAATAAAAACATTTCCCCCGTTTGGCTCCCAGAATGCAACAGAATTCAAACCCAGAGATAGATTTATTCCCCTTCCATTGAGAATAATAGACTTTATAGTACAGTCCAGATCAAAATTGAGCACAGAATACACCTTGGTAACTCGACATGTTCCCAGGTTATTCAACCGAATCGGTTGATAATACAATGTTTTGGAGCTTCCTCTTTCAAATCGTATATATACTATGGAATATGTATATAATGTGATTTGGTGATTTGAAAATTAAGTGGGCCTTTAATTAAAAGTTGCCAAATTATACCACTTTATTACACTCCTATGTGCGATTTCAATTGAAAACACTGTTAATTAAAAATGGTAATGTCACTAGTGAATTATGTCATTTCCCGTGACGTCATTGACATTACGTCGCTTACTGATCTAGACTGAATTTTCGATGGTTGATCTTTCTCCACATCAGGAATTTCATGCAATTAATTCTGTGTGTTTTAATCATATTTGGCAAACCACATTGATGCAGAAATGTAATAAATAGAGTAATGAATTAGTTCCGAGAATTATGTTAAATTAGGGGGTTGCCCGTCACGAAATGACGGGAATATAAATGTTCTTTGTTACTGTCTGGTGTCCGCGGTCATGAATAAATTCTCATTTCTATATTATAAATGGAATGGTCATGCTTCTCTTTTTTGTCACTGGATGCGCGAGGTAACACTCTATTTCACTAAAAACTGTAAATTTACACACCCAGCAGACATATGTGCATGCACATATTGAACGAAACAAAATCAGCATATTACAATATACTAACTGATACATACTCAAATCGGGAGCCTTTATTCAGCGACGAAGGGGGCTTGCGTCACGTTTTGATCTTAAACGGACCCCCTTTGGAGTCTGTATTCAGCATGCAGCCTAATGATCACTGGCCCCTGCATTGCAGCCCATTTGTAGAAACATTTCATTTCAATAAAACTGTATTTTCTACTCGCCCGCCCCCCCCCCCCCCCCCCCAGCCCATATATATGCATGCACATATGGAACGCAACAATCAATATATTTTACTTTATTACTATATAATTATATACTAACCGAAACAGGCTCCATTGTTACTATATACTATCCAGGCTTACTATATACTAACTGAAACATACTCAATTCGGGAGCCTTTATTCAGCGACGAAGGGGGCTTGCGGCACATTTTGATCTTAAACGGACCCCCTTTGGAGTCTGTATTCAGCATGCAGCCTAATGATCACTGGCCCCTGCATTGCAGCCCATTTGTAGGAACATTTCATTTCAATAAAACTGTATTTTTCTGGTGGGAGGTCCGACAATATCCATTCGGGTATACCGATACTCCTTTGATTCCACACTCAATGCACAATTTTCATATCAAAGACAGCATTCTTGCTTATATGATCACACCGAACTGGCAAATTGAAATATCATATTAGCACCCATTCCCAACGATGGTAGAGTGTTCGAGTCTCGACTCTAGACCTCACTACACGCACTTTCATGACAAAATCAACATTCGTTACTTATATTCACACTTAACCTGAACTGACAAATTAATTTAGCGCCTATTTCCAACAATAGCTAAGCAAGTGTGGGTTTGCGTGCGACGTCATTTCGACAAACGTCATAAGAAATAGTGTCTATAGTTGAGTGCAAATAGTGTCTATAGTTGAGTGCAAATACTGCATTTGGGGACCATGTTAGATCTCAGGTTTGCGTTGACCAATCGGCGTGAAATTTGGTGAGTCATCTTTTAAAACACTATATAGTCCATGGTACAAATTTGGGATACATTGCACGCATGGTTGAAAAGTTATAAGCGCACCAAAAGCGTGACCGAGTTATACACAGATACACAGACAGACGACGGGTTTTATATATATAGATAATTCACTCGAGGCAAGAGACGTTTAGGTAAGAAACTCATTAGTTTCTATCCGACGTCTCTCGCCTCTCGTGAATTATTTAACATAATTCTCGAAACCAAATGATTACTCTCTATATAAACTTTACAATAACTTCCTCCAAAATGAGATTATTAGTGCAAATGTGGTTGCAGGCGACTAATTTAACAATTTTATTTAATTTTTTTATTAAAACTTTTGGGAACATGTCAATACAATTCACCAGGTGTTCGGCAGCATTCAGTGTTGAACAGTTAATGTAGATCCTCTATTTCTGTGTCATATGCTTTCACATCATCTTTGTCTAGTATTTCATTCATTAATTCGTCTTTAGTTTTGTAGATTACTTTCAATGTATTGGTATGTTGACTCTCTGCTTGAGCGCTCTCACCATTGTTGTTATTGGTTTGTAGATCGATTATTTCTGTTTGCACATCCACGTAATCATTGTTGCTATGAACAGACTCAATGTCAAGTAATTCTTTCTTCTCGCTCTCACGATTGAAAAATGAAATGGGAATCGTATCAGCAGTGATGTCATCTTCTTGGGACTTGTTGGGATAAGTCTCCCTCCATTGCTTTACAAAGTTAGCTGTCCCACCATGATAGTTGAAATATTTAATTACTAACTCATCATGTTTGTTGGTTTCACTGGAATAAATGAAAGTGCCAATGAAACTGTAGCTCAACTTGGAGAGGGGAAAGATGAAATGTCTAATTAATACTAGATGTCAACCGGAAGAGATACATATAAAGTAAAATCCAAGATGGCTGCCAGTCATGTTTTCCAATGAAATTAAAAACAAATTTGATAGCTCCCATCTAGTGGTCACCCCGAAGATCAAAATGAAGTTTGGTGGCGATCGGATGAAGGATGTGGTATGTAGGTGTGCTGAAGGATTTAGTCATGCAAAGAGTAAAAGGCTGCTGGTGGCTATGTTTTTTAACTAAATTCGGAAAAATTAGATGACTCCCATCTAGTGGTCATCCCGAAGAATCATATGAAGTTTAGTCACAATCGGACAAGGGATGTTGTCTGTAGGCTGTGCCAAAGGATTATTCATACAAAGAGCAAATTCACTGGCGGCTATGTTTTTCCAAGGAAATTAGTAAAATTTGATGGCTCCTATCCAGTAGTCACCCAAGAGATTCTTATGAAGTTTGGTGACAATCTGATGAGGGATGTTGTCTGTAGGCTGTGCCAAAGGATTTTGGCCATGTTTTCCAACAAAATTCGGAAAATTTTGATGGCTCCTATCTAGTAGTCACCCAAAAGATCCTTATGAAGTTTGGTGACAATCTGATGAGTAATGTGGTCTGTAGGGTGTGCCAAAGGATTTAGTAATGCAAAGAGTAAAATCGAAGATGGGTGCTGGTGGCCATGGTTTTATCAAATTTAAGAACAAATTGATGACTCCCATCTAGAGGTCACCCTGATAATCCATATGAAGTTTAGTGATGATCGGATGAGGGAGGTGGCCTGTTGGGTGTTCAGAAGGATTTATTCATACAAAGATTAAAATCCAAGATGGCGCTGGCAGCCATATTTTTTAAAAATATTCGGAAACATTTGATGGCTCCCATCTAGACGTCACCCTGATGATCGGTATGATCATGGACGATGGATACCAACCCATGGCAATAGCTCAAACTTTACAAAGTAAAGTTGAGCTAATAATAAATGTAGTATTGGAGTTCTTCAGACTGACTTTAAAGGGGTTCTGTACACTAAATCCTGCCATAAATTCATTTTCATTATAATTACCATGTTATTTGCATTATTCATAGACCACACAAGTGTATTTTGCACTAATCCATGGCTCAAATTTATTCATTTGTTAAATATTGCATCAATAAAATAAAATTTTGTATGGTTCAATAAACATTAATCACTGTTATTTTAACTTTCACTGATCAGCTGCAGTCATTGATTTTATGTTTCCAATTCAAATGTTTATGACATTAATATAAGACAAGGGGTGCGCATTGGAATATGGCGCTCGTCGAGTTTTTTTGCCTGAAAGAGTGGATCTGTTGCAAAGAATTATTGAAATCGGATGATAGTTCCCATCTAGAGCTGATCCTAAACAAGCCTGTAAATTTTCAAAACAATTCTCCAATAAATGCAGGCTGCAGGGTGTGCTAATGGATTCAAATTTGAAATCAAAAATGGCTGCTGGCAGCTATGTTTTTTAACAAATTTCGGTGGCTCCCATCTATAGGTCACCCCGAAGATCCATATGAAGTTTGGTGATGATCAGATGAGGGATGCAGCCTCTAGGGTGAGCCAAAGGAAATTGTTGATGGGCGGACATACGGATGGATATACAGACGGATGGACGACAGACGTCAACCCATGGCAATAGCTCAAACTTGACTTTGTCAAGTTGAGCTAATGATAACGGATGGATGGACAGACAGACTGAGTACATAATAACATTTTTAAAAGGTCATATAAAAACTAAATTAAACACAACAAATACAAACATTCAATTAAGTCATGAAAATATTTTTGCAGCGATGAAGTTCAAACTTATATCATTTGCAGGCATGGCATATAAAATTTGTTTGAAAGTTTGTTGATACTTCCAACGTATAGACAGGCTGCAATCCGGTCCCGCTTTTGATGTCCAAATAAAGCTGCAACAGCCTAAAATATCTTCGGTCTGTCTCAATAGAACCATACAAATATGGGTATCATTGGAACCGGCTCCTTGACCACATTGTGATAGTTACAGTTATGCCCTGTGCCAATGCATTCTCTTATATATGCGAGTCGACCATAGGTCGCCTCGCATATATAAGAGATTGCATTGGCCTAAAAAAACTCTTTTTTTTAACACTTTTTACCATTTTTTCTTACATTCTTTAACAATTTTATAATTTTTAATGTGTTAAGCCAATGCATTCTCTTATATATGCGAGGCGACCTATGGTCGACTCGCATATATAAGAGAATGCATTGGCACAGGGCCCTTCTGTTGGGTAAAGGGTTAAACCTCGTGGCATGACAAACGAGTGCAAGAACGTTAACATGTTCACAAAACTGTGTTGTTCTATGTTTATTGCCCACCCTGAAGATTGTAGCTTGTAATGTACTAAAATTTAATAGGTTGATATTGTTTATTTAATTGAACAAGCATGTGCTTAATGTAAGCTATACCTAATAATTTAGTGAAGAAATTGTCTGTTAAAGTTGACATCGCCAATGATGATTTTGATTGAGGAAATCGTTTTGTATTGTTATAATACACAATTTTTTATTGAATGTTTTGAAATCTTCTGTATTTTATTATATCTTTATTTCCTCCAAAACGATGAAGATTTTTATAAAGAATATAACATATAACACATATTATCTCAAGTTGACAAAACACAATGCGAATAAAGAAGTAACTATAATTATGTACAATTGTGGATATACACTGATGATGAAATGATTATGATGATGGTGATGATGATGAAGATGATGAGGTTGATGCTGATGACGATTACGATGATGATGATGATGTTGATGACAAAGATCATGACGATAATGATGATGTTAATGAAGAAGATGATGATGACGACGACGACGATGATGTTGAAAATGATGATGATCATGAGGTTCGGTGATGACGATGATGATTATGGTGATGATGGTGATGTTGATGACGTTAATGTCGAAGAAGATGATGACGATCATGATAACGATTATGATGACTATGCTGGTGACAATTATGAAGATTTTGATGGTGGGTTGGTGGTGGTGATGGTGATGGTGATGATGAAAATGACAACGATGAAGATGATTATGATGGTGGTGGTGATGCTAATGATGACGGTGGTGGTGATTATGATGATGGTGACAGTGTTGATGAAGTTGGCTTCACAGTAACTGTGTTTCCTGCATTCTGAAACTTAGCATATCCGAACATTTTAAATAGGTATTTATATTGGAAGGTGTTATTTCTATATTGTATACACCAGTCAGTAAGCCCATCCCTGAGGATAAGCCCAGTCTATTCCATACTGTATACACCCGTCGGTAAGCCCATCCATGTTGATAAGCCCAGTCTATGATTTTGCTCCCAAAAACTCATGGGGTGGTCCTCAAAGATAAGCCCAACCCCATTTTAGGACTTAGAGGGCGAGTGAGAATACATTGATGTCAAGTTAACTCTGAATGAAGATGCCAAATTCATGCACAAAAATAGCATTACTCCAGCTAATTTCCATTGCAAACTAATTAATACTACCTGCCCCATTTTGTTTCACAAGATACTGTATTACAATATATAAGAAGATCTCTCTGTCTTATTTTAAATATTTATTTGACATTAACTAGATTTCAAATTACCGGCAGGAAATTTGGATACATCCATATTTCAGATTTTCACATCTATACAAATTTGATATTTTGTCAAAGCTAAAGGAATAAGCGGTATGATAAAGAGTGTTATTTTTTCATTTCAACCTTAAGGGCAGGGTTTCCGCTAGGGATTGGGGGAATGTGGCCGTATTTGGGAAGCACATACTCGGCGCCCGGTCGGGAGAAAAATTTGATGTTTATCACTGAAAATAGCCATTTCCTTGCACTTGAGACAACAAGCAGGAACATTAAATCTTCGTATAGAAACCAAATTAAAACAGATCGTCTTTCTTTGATTTCAAGTTAATGAACTGAAAGCATGTAAGCACCACAACATAGGCCTACAGTGGATACAATGACTTTTATAATGGTAGCAATATTAAAACCCGACATCAAAGAAATGGAAAGACACATATTGTCACACTCAGTATCAAGCTACATGTAACTCCAGCAGCAATAAGTGTTACGTCAGAGCTCATGTCACGTGCTTTGCACACGTTCTGCTTTCTTTGTATTTTATACAGTATTGATCAAAACTATATGTAGTTGGTGTAAACTCAAAGCCATTCCTCAGATGGAGATGACCACATGCTGGAATCGTATAATGCATTCATTGGATAGGGAATAAATACACTGATAATATTTTCAACTATTAATATTATATATTTTTTAGTCTTAATTAAAAATTTCTTTGAATTTGAGGTAAAAGGTCCGCACTGCAAAAACTCACCTGTTGATGGTTGTAGCTCAGTATTCAGCCCCTCATAATGACTTACCGATGTTTATTGCGCATTTTGAGGGGAAATAGTTTAATAGTGGGTCAGAAAGTTGTGTCTAAAAGACAGAAATCTACGGTAAATTAAAATGCGAGAGGCTGATTACTACCAAACATTTGCCAACAAAGCGTTACCCAGGATGGTGCAGACAACTGTGCACATGGTCTGCACAATTGGTCATGTCTTATTCAGGCACCAAGTGTAGGATTCATTGCAATCTGTTAACCATCAGTGTCAGTGATCGCTCGTCCGGAGTAAAAAGGCAGCTGAGTTGGTCTGTGGCTATTTTGTGACCAATGTTATGTCAAGGATGGGGAGGGGAAATGAGGCCGGTGAATGGCCGGCCTGCAGTAGTAGCGGAAACCCTGTTAAGGGTATCTAAAAAAATCAAGATAACTCACTTAAAAATGATTGCCGGTACTTCCGCCGATTTGGAGTTTGGGAGTGAGACCCGGGAGGATTTGAAAGGGCTGTCAGCCTTTTCCTACAACCCACTTTGGTGGTTATGTTGTACTGCTGCTGAAGAGCATATGTAAAGTTTGTGAATAAATTCATGTCTACTCATACACAGTAGGTGTTTTCCAGCCCCTGTCAAGTGCAGTGGACATATCTTAAACTATTCTATATAGCAAGGTTTCCGCCATGCCGGCTGCGGGTCCGCCGCCCGGACCCATTCCCCCTGCCGACCTTTGCCATGAAATCCCGCTCATACACAAATAAATGACGTTATTAAAAACTTATTCAGTCTTGTCTTTCTCGGCAGGCTATATATGATATCTAATCCTATTATCATTAATAATGACCAAAGGAATCGACACAGTCCATCTTCAGAACAAAAAAAAATAACAGCATGAACAAACCATAAATAGTGACACCCCACAAATAGTTCCATGGGATTCCCCCACGTGATTGGTGGGGAATTCCCTATCAAGGGAGATATCATTGGTTCAATTTACTTCAGAGTATGGGAAAGTGGATCATAAAAACTGCCTCATTTATTATCTTGACGTGAATATTGACGAGGCGTTTGGACTAATTTATTCATCATTATTCCAACTTGTTAAAACATGTGTATAATTTGAGGCATGAGGAAACACACAAATATCGTATCATTTATAGTAATGTAAAATTGCGACTTGGCTTACTGTTGTTTTAGGGCAATGGATCGTTAATTTAGTAGTTGCCTCATTGTCGCGAACTGAAGCATGAAAATGCTTGGGCTAATGGCGATCATCATAAAAGAATCTTTGTGCAAGATACACAAGTTCGCGGCTTCGCGTCAATGCCCTATTCAGAGTAAGAGTTTGTCTAATGCTCATTCCCGGGCTCGTTCATGCAGACACATGCAGTTAACTGTGTCACAATAATAGAGATAATCAAAGCTATTATACCGCAGTCATTGAATATAATGCACATGTCCACGATTATTAGTCAGGTCAAGGATGCCCAATGTTTTGCTGCTCTTTTGCAGTTGAATTATCAGATACTAAAACATATAATTTGATATAAATGTGTGAGACAGGGAATAAAATAAAGACACACAGACACAGTGAGAATGGGTTTGTTTATTTCTTTTTTTTAATATCGGATTTATCATCTTTTTAGATTTAGTTTGCGCCGGCATTTTGTCTTGTTGCTTACCTGTGATCGCCGTTTGTTTCTCAAAATCCTGATGAAAAATGCCCCTCATTACATACCGATCCATAAGTCGCAGGAAGTTTTTAATAAGGGAAATTGGGTTAGAAATTTGCGACTTCTACATCGGCCGGTACGGTAAATGGTAAAATTACAGATAAATCGGTCTTCATATATTTAATTATTTACTGGGTTTCCCCCATAGCAGCTACCGGACCCATTCCCCCGACCCCTAGCGGAAATCCTGTGTATAGTGTTCGGTTCCTTCGCGGCCCTTCTGTATGCACGTAGTAAATACATAAATGGGAACATTCCTACAAATAAATGAATAGGGATGCATAGCCATAGCCATAGCCATGTCTCAGCCTGTCAGCTTATAAATAAAACATACCAGCTAGCAAACATATAGTGGGCTATTTCAATTAAGTTGGAGATTTCACTCAGAATGGGTTAATAACCATGTAACAAGTGTTATTAATTGACATAACATTGGAATGTATTGTGTAAACACTTTATGACCACAGGTTTGTATTGTCACCAGCAATGTATTTGATCAGGAAAATAACATGTTTGTGTTTCTTAAACTCACTTGATATCAATTTTAATTGCCGTATCCAAATTATCAGAGGTAATATCTGTAATGTCAAAATAAGCCTTGATGAGGTCCTCACACTGTGTCACATTCTCAGCAGGCAGTTTACACTTTTTTTTATCTTTGTTTCTGTGATTTTTGAGAGCTCTGAAAGACAATTAAGGAAAGCTGTTGTCATCAGGATCATTACGAAGACATTTCAATTTTCTATGTTCTTCCATTAAAGTGATGTGAAAGACTCCGGTAGGGTGATAAAATATAAATGGAGAATAATCTTGTTCAGAGTAGTAATTTTTACAAATATTATATCGAAATTGACAACAAACGCCACCATTCTTATATATTGATTAAATACAGTGACTCTCGATGGCGAAATCTTTTTCGTTAGCTTATCGCAGATAGTTGCATCCCGAATCGAGAAGTAAATATTTACAATTGCGCGTAGTTCAGACGATGTTTTCTATGGATTGGTAAGGTCGATTTGTTACTAGAATGCTATATTCCTCCAGTTGGCATAGTGCCTGAATACTAACTTACTAGTTTCACGCACCAGAATAAGTACATAATATATCTTTAAAGACCCAGAGAACCAAGCCAAAGACTAATACAGAGAGATTGTGTTTTTAGACAATGCCAAAAAAGTTGCAGTTCGCATTAAGGCATCAGCCGAAAAAACCTTTTGAAGTTTCATCATGAAAACCAGGAAGTGGGATGTTGGCCATGTTGTGTAGCAAACGGCAAACAAACCATCATGCAGCAATAAGAGCTGGGCTATACATAGATACACAGGCAGATGGACAAACAATCAGCATTTTCAGATAAACAAGTGCACCGCTGGGCGGAGGTAACGCCCCCCGTACAATCAGAGAGGATTTTACTTATTTTTGTGCAAATACTTATTAAATGGCACTTTGTAAAGTTATGTTATTCATGAGTATTTAGTACGATAGAGGATGACTTGTTAAAATATGACAACACTTACAGAGACCTCACACGCACGCAATATTAATGATGAAAACCTGAATTTTCTAAGTCCAAAAATGGGCGGACGAAACCACGGCTATGGGGAAATCTTGTCCCCCCCGGCTAGTCTATTGGCATACCAAAGATCAACTGAATTGAATTAGCGAAACCAAAGTTATGAGTTGAAACGTTCGTACGGACGGAATTTTCTAAGTCCAAAAAGGGGCGTAACTCTGGAAAAAATGAGCGGACGAAACCGCAGTTATGGGGAAATCTTGTCCCCCCCCCCCCCCCCGGCTGGTCTATTAGCATACCAAAGATCAACTGAATTGAGTTAGCGAAAATGTTATGAGTTGAAACGTTCGTACGGACAGAAGGACGGACAGACGGAAGGAAGGACGGACGGAGGGCTCCACTATATACCCCCCAAATCTCCATCGGAGATCGGGGGCATAATAAAGACAAATAATTAACTCTGGAACAAAAAACCTGAACAAAATGATTGAATACTCCCTTGAATATCCTCATAGTAGTGACAATCCATCCAAATTTCATTGAGATCCGAGCCCTATACTGTTCAAGTTAAGACCTCAACTGAATCGGATGTACGCACATGTCCAGACAGATGCACAGACGGACAGATGCTTGATAGTTTGTTTATATTTGTGCATGGTTTTATTTTTGGGCTCATTTGCACTATGATATCAATTATTTCTTTTAATACTGGAAAAAATCATAGAGATATTTCAGTTTGATTTGCAGTAATTCTACTGGTATATGATTATAAGCTAAGACTGGAAGATCGATTGGGGTCATTGAGTTTTGACTGGCAGAGTAATTAAACAAAGTTCGGGATTCACACACTTTGCTCTGCCAGTCAAAACCAATGACCTTGATTGATCTTCCAGTCATTCCTTATATGACATATGGCAACTGAGATACAGACATCCAAGTTGACACATGCACATTTTTCACTAAAAGGACCATACATTCATTGATTTCCGCAAAGCATTCGATACGGTGTGGAGAGATGCACTGTGGCTCAAGCTTATACATTCAGATATAAATGGTAAAGTACTACAAGTTATACAGAGCTTGTACACGAATATTAAGCTATGTGTACAAAATAATAATAGTTAGTCAGGTTTCTTCATAAGCCAGGTAGGTTTATTTCAAGGAGAGACAATGTCACCCCTTTTATTCTCTTTTTTCGGAAACGATTTACAATGTTTTTTGAACGATTGTGCCATTTCAAACCTCAGTTTGTCGGTTGACCGGAGGGAATTAAAGTTAAAGTACTTTCCCCTAGCGGTGAAAGACAAATCGCCGAATGTGGCGCTTCTCGTTGGCGAGAGGTTTATGGTCATCTGCGTTGATTCCGTCTTCGGGTGTGGACCGCCTAAATTTTTACGGTCTACGAGGCGTTAATACGTATATATATATAAGTGTATATATCCACATTGCAATGAATCTGATAGTTCTTCATGAATCAAATCGATACAGTCTTTGTATGGAACATGTTGAAATACATGTCATGTATTAGCTCGATTTCTGACACGGATTTAGAGAAAATGTAGGGAGTGGTTTGTGTGCATGAAATAATGTTGCCAGTGATAAGCCGACACTGAGATATGGTACCGATCGACAGATCTGGTAGAGATCGGACGGTATAAGTTGATACTTGGCATTGGTTTGGTGTCACAGGTTTCCATAGGTGTTTTATCCTACGGGTTTTTATCTATGGTTTTTCCTGGCCGGCCACGTACCGTAGTAACATTATGTTTCATGTTGTCTTTTATTGTGAAATCCATGATGATTGTATAATATGATTGTATATATATATTGGAAATGTTATGTTTCATAACTCAGTATTACATGTAGAGTAATATATTGTAGTGTGTTAAGACTAGAATAGTCTTTCTAAAGTAGATCCGACTGGCCGTATGCAACATATATTATCATATAGCATCCGACTGGCCGTATGCAACATATATTATCATATAGCAACAGTTGTATCTTGAAGTGCAGAGTATCCACTGCATCTACAGTGTATCTTGTTATCTACATGGTGTGTAATTGAAATACGATTTACCATTGGATTTACTTGTGGATATATGGAAATTTGATATTCGTAAATTTTTCTAGATGAAAGCGAGTAACCGTGGTTATTCACAATTGTGTAAACGGGTCTATATTATGTTCACTGTCAGTACAGTATGATTGTATAATATGATTGTATATATTGGATATATTATGTTTCATAAATCAGTATTACATGTAGAGTAATATATTGTAGTGTGTTAAGACTCGAATAGTCTTTCTAAAGTAGATCCGACTGGCCGTATGCAACATATATTATCATATCGCATTAGTTGTATGTTGAGTGCAGAGTATCCACTGCATTTACAGTGTATCTTGTTATCTGCATGGTGTGTAATTGGAATACGAATAACCCCATTGGATATATGGAAATTTGAGATTCGTCAATTGTTCCAGATGGAACCGAGTAACCGTGGTTATTCACAATGGTGTAAACGGGTCTATATTATGCTCACTGTCAGTACAGTGTCGTGTTCGAACAAATCAAGTTTGGTTTTTTGATCGTATGTACAGAGGCAGATATGATATTGGTGTATTCTAGGATTGTATGGATGATTATTGATATATATCGGCGATATATATATATATATATATATATATATATTGGCTTTTTATTATAATTGTTTCAATTAATGGCGAATTTATCTGCATATTACCGGTAATTCAAATAGAATTATAAGTAAAGCAGACTGACATTATACTGCCCATGCAGTGTTCGCTTGTCCGAACGCTCAGTTACGTTCTGGAGTTTGTGCCGATGCAAACGGATGCTTTGGCTCCATAATTAGATGCATTCATATCTCAATGCATACTATATGGCTATTTATTCTATTTGTATGTATTTCCAGTGGACTGAAATATGGAATATTTGGATATTTGAGCATTGAGAAGTATGAATAATTTAAAGTTAGAACCGATGCAATGCGGTTATTGGTGGACTGTTTTGTATAATATACTACAGTAAACATTGTTTTGGGTCCATAAACACAATCGTGTAAACTGGACAAAACTATATTCTCACTGTCAGTACAGTGTCGTGTTGGAACCAGTGATGTTTGGTTTTCTGACCATGTGCTCAGTGGCAGACGGGCGATTGGTGTATTATAAACAAAGTCTTGTTCGATGCTTATCGATACATACATGTATATGTATGTGTATATATATATATACGCATGTATATGTATATGTGTGTATAAGTGTATATATATGCTATATGTTGTATTGTTTCCATTATTGGCGAATTTATATGCAGATTAATTCAATTAGAATTATATAGGTAATACAGACCGACGTTATACTGCTCATGCAGAGTACGCTTTCCGAACGTTCAGTGATGTTGTGGAGTTTGCGCAGATGCAAACGGACATTTTGGTTCCATAATTCGATGCAGTCATCTCTCAATGCTTAATAGATGTCTATTTGTTCTATGTATTTCTAGTGGACTGACATGTGTAATATTTGGATATTAGAGCATTGAGAATTGTGAATGATTAAATGTTAGAACCGATGAAATGCGGTTTTTGGTGAACTGTTTTGTGAAATACTACAGTAAAAGTGGACTTGATGATATAAATATCCGTACATATTTCCGATGGAATAGGCAAATTGCGTATATATTGGTGACTAATTGTACACTGTCATTATAGTGACGCATTGTAACTGCAGTGCGCATGCGATGCGATTTAATGTCAGTTCGCTGTGGTGCACTGCACTGTGATGCACGGTCCGGGTATAGTGTGCGTGATAGACTATAATGATGCACTGTCATTCACAGTGCGCGGTTTAGAACATTCAGTGATGTTCTTTCATCTGCGCAGATGCAGATGGGCCGCATGTACACAATAATGTAATTTCCTGTCTCGGTGTGATTGAGAACATTCAGTGATGTTGGGCCATCTGCGCAGATGCAAATGGGCGATGTAATTATGATGGAATGTCCTTGTTTGTTTATATGGTTGTGATGGAATGTTTTTGTGCATGTATATTGGAATAATTATGTGTAGTTGGCGTGATTAAATGCAGTTCAGCGTGACGATGCAACGCACTATCCTATATGGGTGTTGTTGTTCTTGTGAATATTCGGGATGAAGGATGGAACGCGTTTTAGGGGAATTCCTGTTTTATAGCTTAACATACTTAGCTTTATTGCGAACTTTGTAAGGATTGTCCACGTCCAATAGTACATCACAATCCCTTGCTAGTTTTTGTCTGTGGGTGTCTTTGGAGTAGAATTCATGACAGCCAGGACACATCAGTAAAATATCATCCTTTATATCTCTCTCAGCTTCTGGAAACAATCTGAAATGAAAGATTGAATGACACTGCAGCTCAACTTGGATGGGAGATGATTTCATGTGTTACAGTCAATGGAGCGATAAGGAATGTTGAATGTAGAAATGTTTAAGTAATACTAGATGTCAACATGAAGAGATATATATAAAGTATCCAAGATGGCTGAAAATAATGACACTTTTTAAAGTATTAGAACAGAAATTTTGCAGAGTTGCACATTTGTGTGATAGTTTTCTATTGATAACGATATGACTCAATATCAGGTCTAGAAATATGCTCCATTTTTTTTTTAAATTCAGCAGCATTGAATGAAAGTGTTAATAGAATGATAAAAAAGGAAAGTAAAAAAGTTACAGTAAAGGTCTTGTATTTTATTTCAAACATTTCATCCATAATATGTGGGGATGGATTCAAATTTGAAATCCAAGATAGCTGCTGGCAGCCATGTTTTATAACGAATTTCATAAATAATCAAATGCTCAAATCTGGAGGTCACCCCGAAGATCCATATGAAGATTGGTGATGATTGGAAGAGGGATGTGGCCTGTAGAGTGCGCCGAAGGATTTAGTCATGTGAAGAGTAAAATTCAAGATGGCTACCGGCGGCAATGTTTTACATCGAAAATTTTCAAATTTTATAGCTCCCATCTAGAGTTGATTCTAAACAAACCTAGAGTGAATGTAAATTTTCAAAACAATTCTCAAATAAATGTGGGCTCCAGTGTGTGCCGATGGGTGAAAATATGAAATCCAAGATGGCTGCTGGTTGCCATGTTTAAAAAAAAAAAAAAAATTCAGAAAAAATTGATGGTTCCCATCTAGAGGTCACACTGAAGATCCATATGAAGTTTGGTGATGATCAGATGAGTTATGTGGATTGTAGGTTGTGCCCAAGGATTTAGTCATGCAAAGAGTAAAATACAAGATGCCTGCTGGCAGCCATGTTATTTCACTAAATGACTGCAATATTACTTGTTCCCATCTACATGTCAATGTCAACAGCCCTGACAAATTTCATGATGATCCGAGCAAAGGTATGACCTGTAGCCCGAGCTGAAGGATTTAGTCATGCAAAGAGTAAAATCCAAGAAGGCTGCTGGCGGCCATGTTTTATGGCTGACAAAAATGACTCGTTCCCCATATATACTTATTTTAGATTTTTGTCTAAATGTACTTGTAATATGACCCTGCCTAACTATGCTTAAAAGCCATGTCCTGATTGGCCATGGCTATCTCGTTCCAGTTTTGTGGTACAATTCTACTTTTTCCAATTGTACCACGAAAAAAATCGGTTTATTCAGATCGCCGCATGCGACTTTCCCGTCTTTTCTAACTCCGTGCAAACGGGGCATCAACGGAGTACACCCGCAACCCTTTGAATTTTGCATCTTGACAATCTTGCAAATTTTCTAGCAATTTGTCGCTTGAGACCAGTTTGGTTGACAATGAATATGGTCCAAATGATGTTATGGTATATTGATATATGTTAGGACCAATGAAAGTTACTTAATAAGTATATTAAATGACAAAATAAATCCATGGGGCCGGGCTGTGCATTCGTCGATTCGAATCTCGATCATATTCGATATTTCGGAATCAAGTTGAAAATGAAACCGTTTGTTCACCAGTACAGAAGGGGTTTTTCGAATAAGATTAGTTTAGTAAACTAGATCATTTAGATAGCTTTGTGTAAGGAAAATGGTCCATAGTCGATGATCATATACATGTTGTCCCAACAACGTTCAACACAGAAATGACCGCAATCGTATTTCCTGTACAATTTAAATGAAAAGCACGGGCGCCGCTGAAAACACATCGTTTTTTAGCCAATCACAACGATTATTTACGCAAACAATTTACCAGAGTACTCCATGCAAATAAATCGAGTACGCCCAATACGAATTACACCATGAAATGTTTTCTCACCTGAGACCGAAAAAGCGCAGTATTTCGTTGACTATTCAGTCGAATTGTGACCATAAACTTTCAGTCGTATTACAAAAAAATACACGGTATTGTACGCGTCATCCTACAATCAGTTTTTTGTGGTACAACTTGACCATACACACCGTGTATTTATTTCTTAAATGTTAAAATTGTTTGTTATCTACATTAGGTTCTTCTTGTCAACATTATCAGAATTTTATATATTAATGACTAATATCATTATATCACCATAGGAGCCATGAACTGTCAGGGATTAGCATCTGACCAGGTTAAGAGGTGCGACCTCTTCAATAAATGTAGGGACAACTTTGATATCACCATTCTCACTGATACTCGACATTCATCAAAAGAAGTCGAAGGAAATTGAAGAACAGAGTGGGGTTATCAAGTGGAATTTTGCTCATATACTAGTTCAAGTAGAGGTGTAGCTATTTTATTTAGAAGTACTATTGATTATAAAATTCACAAATCAAGATTGACCCGAAAGGCAATTACATTATATTGGACATTTCTATTCAGAATCAAATATTAACCCTTACTGTAATTTATGGTCCAAATGATGACAACCCAATATTTTTTTTTAATCTATTTTCAAAAATTGAAGAATTAGAAAATGGAACTGTTACAATAGGTGGTGATTGGAATGTCCCAATGAACTTTACTCTTGACACAATTAATTACAAACGCAACAATAACACAAGATCAAATGAAGAAATTCATAAGCAATGCAAAGGAGAAACGATAGCTTATTCTTGAAATAGAATAGTGGAAATAGAGAACAAAATAACCGAATTAAATTTGAATAATGACAATAGTGACCTTACAGTAGAAAAAGAGATAGATGATTTACATTCTGAACTTGAGTCAATCAGAAGCCAAAGGGTAAAGGGAATAATTATTAGAGCTAAAGCCAAATGGAGAATAGAGGGTGAAAAGAGTACAAAATATTTTTGCAACTTAGAAAAAAGACACTATACTGAAAGAACTATTCCAAAAATAATAAGATCTGATGGCTCAGAAACCGAGGACTTTTATCAAATTGTACAATAACAAGAAAACTTCTATAGAGATTTATATAAATCTAAAGTAAAAAATAAGGAACAAATAACATTACAAAATGATTTTTGGGACCAAGATAACCCCTTTTTGAATACCCTAGATCAAAATGAGTCAGAATCTTTGGAGGAACCATTATTAAATTTAGAATGTGTAAATGTTTAGAGAAATATGAAAAATGACCGTTCACCAGGAAGTGATGGCTTCACTGCCATTTTTTATAAATTCTTTTGGAAAGACCTTGGACAATTCGTGACTAATTCTCTTAATTATGGTTACAGCCAATTTGAACTCTCTATAACACAGAAATGTGGTATAATAACATGCATCCCAAAACCAAATAAAGATAAAGCGCATTTGAAAAATGGGAGACCTATCTCACTTCTTAATATAGACATGAAAATTGCATCAGCAGTGATAGCTAACAGACTAAATAAATACCTACCTAAATTAATTAATTTCCAACTCTCAACTTGGTTTTATGTCTGGACGGTATATTGGAGAATCCACTCGACGGACATTAGATTTGATTGACAAATGTGAAAGTAAGGCAAGGTGACCCTCTATTGCTGTATCTTTTTATTCTCGCTGTAGAAATCTTAAGTGTAAATCTAAAATTTAACCCGGACATAAAAGGTATTGAGTTAAATGGATCAGAATACTTACTCTCACAATATGCAGACGACCCCACACTCTTCCTTCAGGATGATCAAATCTCTCTCAATGTTGCACTTATTATATAAACACATTTGATAAATTTAGTGCCATATCAGGCTTAAAAGTTAACTTTGACAAAACAGAAGCAGTCTGGATTGGGGCAAAAAGGGG
Organism: Siphonodentalium dalli; assembly: GCA_032622095.1. Taxonomy (NCBI): domain Eukaryota; kingdom Metazoa; phylum Mollusca; class Scaphopoda; order Gadilida; family Siphonodentaliidae; genus Siphonodentalium; species Siphonodentalium dalli. Next base: position 217,943,243 of record CP136066.1, read on the forward strand.
TTGTGGTGAAGAAAAGGTGACTGACTAAAGAATATCCTGGAATCACAAAAATACATTCAAAATTCTTGGAATTGAGATAGATCTGTACAGTTAAAACAAGAGATGGACTGTCGTCCGGTGCATACCCCCTCATGGCATACCGCCTAGTGTGGGCATATCTATAACTTATGATGGCTATACTCAGACATATGAACCCAGAAATCAGCATTTTCATATAAACAAAGATGAATAACTTTAGAACAAAAAACCAAAACAAACATTTGAATGTGCCATTAAATGTCCTCATAGTGGTGAACATCCATAAAAAATTTCATTGAGATCCGAGCATTACTGTTCAAGTTATGAGTTGAACAGACATCGGATGGATCAAACAGCCAACATTTCCAGATAAACAAAGATGAATTACTCTAGAATGGAAAAGCAGAACAGCACAATGGAACCCTCTATTTAATGTCCTCATAGCAGTGAACATCTATACCAAATTCCATTGAGATCCCAGCACAACTGTTGAAGTTACGACATGAACAGACACCAGATGGACCAAAAAGCCAACATTTCCAGATGAACAAAGATGAATAACTCTAGAATGGAAAAGCGGAACAAAACGATGGAACCCTCTTTTTAATGTCCTCATAGTAGTGAACATCCATACCAAATCCCATTGAGATCCCAGTACAACTGTCGAAGTTACAATATGAACAGACACCAGACGAACCAAAAAGCCAACATTTCCAGATGAACAAAGATGTATAACTCTAGAATGGAAAATCCGAACAAAACGATGGAACCCTCTATTGAATGCCCTCATAGTAGTGAACATCCATACAAAATTTCATTGAGATCCGAGCACTACTGTTCAGGTTATGAAATGAACAGACACCAGATGGACCAAAAATCCAACATTTCAAGATAAACAAAGATGAATAACTCTAGAATGGAAAATCCGAACAAAACGATGGAACCCTCTATTTAATGTCCTCATAGTTGTGAACATCCACACCAAATTTGGTTGAGATCCCAGCACAACTGTTGAAGTTACGACATGAACAGACACCAGACGGACCAAAAAGCCACTATTTCCAGATAAACAAAGATGAATAACTCTAGAATGGAAAATCCAAACAAAACGATGGAACCCTCTATTTATGTCCTCATAATAGTGAACATCCATACCTAATTTCATTGAGATCCGAGCACTACTGTTCAAGTTATGAAACGAACAGACATCGGATGGACGTACGGACTCACGGACGCACGCACGGATGCACACACGGACGGACGCACGGACGGACGGACGGCTCGACGGACGGACGGACGGACGGACAGGTGCAAAACAGTATACCCCCTTTTTTTTTTTTTAAAGGGGGTATAATTACATACAAAAATGATTATAAGAATAAACTAATGAAAATGGAAAAACTACTAAATGACTGGTAAGACTACAGTGGTTAAAACTTTAGCCTTGCCAATGGTAACTCACTGTCTTACATTACTACCATCACCTTCGATTGATATGCAAAACCAAATTCAAACATTATTCTTCAAATTTCTTTGGTCAGATAAACCAGCCAAACTAAGAGAAATATTATTATTAATGAATTAGAAGCAGGTGGCCTTAAATTCCCTCATTTAGAATATTTTAATAAGACATTGAAAATGACATGGATAAAACAAACTTTTAAGCCTGATAAAACAAATGTTGAACCCAAATATTGAAACTAGTTGGAAATCGATACTTATTGATGAGTTACAACAACTTGGGTTGAAAAAATTTGGAAATTAAACAAAGAAGGGCTGAACTTAATTTGTAAAAAATTGAACACTTTCTGGAAAGATGTACTTAAATCATGGTCCTGCTTGCAAACTACAACTATCACCACAACCACAGAAGATATCCAAAGTGAACCGCTCTTTTACAACAAGAATATTAGAATAAACAGAAAAATTGTCTTTTACAAGACATTGGGTAGAAAAGAGCATTTACTTTTAAAATGATTTAATTGATGATGAAATCTCTGGCATAATGAAATATGAGGAATTTTGTAGGAAGTATGATTTGCAAACTCCCTTCACCACCTATATAGGCCTGATTACAGCCTTACCAAAGGCATGGAAAGACTGTTTATCGACATCAATCCGCCTTAACAGTGTGACATCTGATTATATAATTAAATTAAAAAACTGTGAAAAAGCCTGCAGAGAGTTTCATCCCATTTTCTTGAATGAAATTATCCTGTCACCCCAAATATCTCAGAAAAATGGCAAGACCGCCTTGGGAAAATACTTTCAGCTGAGCAGTGGAAATAATATACAATAACACAGCCAGAATAACAAATGCCACTGGGCTTTTATCTTTCCAATTCAAAATGAATCATGATATCTTATACACAAATTCGAAGCTTTTTAAATGCAAATTATCGGAAACTGAGTTGTGCTGCTTCTGTCTAGAACAAAAGGAAACACTGCTTCACTTTTTCTATGAATGCTCAGTTTCTATATCAGTACTATTGTCATTATGTGAAAAAATAGCAGAAAAATGTAATATAAACTTTGACATTTCACCAGAATGGGTAACATTGGGTTGCAATACAGTTGAGACTGTGAAAGATAATATAATTAGTCTTTGCATTTTACTATATAAAAGGTATATATATTGCTGTAAATTCAGGAATAGTGAAAGGCTTAATAGAAACAATACAGCATTATAAAAACATAGATGAGGTACCATTGAAACGCTTCTCCACTAGGAAGGAAAAAACCTTCTTTAAAAGATGGACACTTTTAAATTCTCTATTCACAAAAAGTCACACTATTATGGTGGTTAGTCGAGGTAGAGACCTGCTTAGATGCTTCCCTTAGACTAAATCAAATTTATATGAAGTTCTCATTATTATTTTTTCTATTATTGAAATGTGGAAAGAAAAAGAATAATTGAAACTGAATATCTAATTGTAATTCTCTTCAATTTCCGCAATTTTTGCCAAATGTTTGTAATTTTGTATGACAAGTCTGATTGAGCTAAAACGATCTAAAAATTTTCAAAACATTTCTTTGATTATGCTGGCTGCAGGGTGTGCCAATAGATTCAAATCCAAGATGCTGCTGGTGTCTATGTTTTTTAACAAATTTCGGAAATAATCAATGGTTCCCATCTAGAAGTTACCCTGAAGATCCATAGGAAGTTTGGTGGCAATCGGATGAGGTATGTGGTCTATAGGATGTGCCAAAGGATTTGGTTATGCAAAGAGTTAAATTCAAGATGGCTGCTGGCGGCCATGATTTTCATAGAAAATTGTTCAAATTTGATGGCTCCCTTCTAGAGGTGATCATAAACATACCTGTAAATTTTGGAAAACATTCCTCGAATAAATGCAAGGTGTGCCAATGTATTCAAATTTAAAATCCTAGATGGCTGCTAGTGGCAAGTTTTTTAACAAATTTTGGAAATGATAGGCCGAGACATGATCAGCAGATAGTTAACCCATCTCTTGGCGATAGTAAATTACTACTAGTATGATCGGAATCATAAATTGATGTTCAATTATAGAGATACTGTTGTGTACTATTATAGATAAATGTACATAATGACACAAATTATTGGAATTTATGGGTCAAATATGGAGGATTGCATATATAAGAGAATGCACTGTCACAGGATCTGTAATGCTGCACCAGCGCAGCCTTCGATTAAATGTGTAAAGGTGACCCGGACATGGAATACTTGGGTTAATAGAGTCCAATTTAAGTTCACAATGATAATGATAACATTCAGAGCATCTGTAGAGTGATATACTCAGATTTGGTAGTCTACTGTCATGTATATTGTTGAAACATTTTTTTAAATTAGATACCATAGCTTTCTTTATCTGCACATTGGCATAAGAGATGTCAGAAAATGATATAGCCATATTAATAGCTAAGTAGTCCAAAGGCATGGGATGGAATTAGTGAATTGGGTTTAATATCTCTCCAAACAAATTTAACAGTACATAAAATTTTGGACCAATTTAAACCAATTTGGTGTGGTGACCTGTGTTAGTTTTTCAAATTTTGTTAACTTAAAAAAAAAAATGTTTTATTGAGCAAGGAGTTCAATCTAAATTAAACTAAAAAAAAATTTGTTTGTTATTTTTTTTTATTATCTATATATTTAGTATACCCACACCCCACTGATGCATCCTAGTGCAATTAATATCTACTATGGAATTAGTTGCCACAATGAATTCCAATGATAGTATTTTATTAATACTGACCTCATATATTTCATGGGCATCACTGACTGTCGGATAGTTGGTCCACATTTGCCACAAATTTCACATTTCACAGGCATTGTTGAATAGACTGAGCCCAGCACGTAATCTTTGGGTGTATCTTTCATTATAATTCGAGACAGTCCATTGATTGACTCCTCTGAAATGACAGTCATAATATATTTATGTGCAGACCAAGTCTTCTCGGTCCACAAAAGCTTGGGATATCGGTCTGGTTGTTGCTGTTTTGGACTGAGTCCTGTCCTGTTATTTTTCTATAATAGACTTTTCACCCAGAATCGTAAATGGGAGTTATCTTGCTTGTATGTCTTCAGATTAGGTTAAATGGATGCTTTGCGTATATGAACATAGAGGGTAGCCTTTCCCAATCATGATGATATCAAACATGCATATATCAGGTACATTTGATGTCAAAGCAACGAGATATTTAAGTAAACAAAGCCTTGTTTTCCAGAGAATTTTGAATTATTGCGCTATCAGAAAATGTACGTAAACAATCTATTAAATGATCATATCATCACTTTCTAATTCGAAAAAGGTCGCAGTCCCCACGTCTCCCGATTCGAGGTGGCTTTTCCGACAACCACACAGCGACATATATGTTGTCCTACCTGCCAAAGGGGTTAAGAGAACACAAATTTTATTTCTAAGTCGAATAAAATCAAATTTGGCCACGTCTTCTCAAATGTGAAACACAATAACAAAACTATAAATATCAATAGTCATATTTGATCCATGTATATTTATCTGGTTGTTTCCAATTGCTCAGGTAATTTATATTGAAGGGTATCACCCTCTCCTTTTTGGTATGCAGGATACAGACTCCTCTGTTAACTGGTACCCAGGATTCATATGCCCAATTTAACTGGTGCAACTGTTTATCCACCCCACTCTGATTAGTCCAGGAGATATTGGTCGACCTCTGCACCCCCCCAGGACTTAACTTCACCCCACTAATTTTCTTCCTTAAGGTCTCCTCTAATTTTTTTCACCTGTTAACAAGAAAAAAAAGTGGCCGCAGAAACTCCAGACAAGATGACGTCCATCATGGTGGCCATTTTTTTTAAATGCACCAGGTCTCTTTGATCGCCATTATAGTAAAGATGATAGCACATGCGGTCTTGTTTTCCGCTCGATTCGTTATGCTAATATATAACCCTTACAAATTAGCCAAAAATCCGACACCAGAATCCAATATGGCGGCCAAGATGGCCACCGAAATGTGAAAATATGCTATTTTTCTGACATGTTACCACCTTTCGTTTGTCTCTGTGGGAAAATGTTAGAATTTTTGAGTCATGTTATACATTTATCATATAGAGGAGTCATTGGCGAACACATGGGACCATAATATGCATTCATTGCGGGATATTTTTGTCTGATATCACGTTTTCCCAAATGCCGGTATCATAGGTCAAAGCCTAATCTCCGTTAATAACACGATGTTATGTTTCGAATCAATGAATGTTATTGCTATTATAACAACACCCATGCATATATATTTGCAGGAGATACTCGAGCTAGGATTCCTCTTATACCTGAGTTGAGGAATATTTACCCAAATCCAAGATGGCGGCCAAAATGGCCACCAGAAATAAAAAATCGCCGAAAATCGCTGATTTTAACATCAGTGAGCATTATTGTCATGACAACTCCACACCTGCTTACTACTGTAAGTTGGGAACACTTAGGCGAAGAACTTTCCTTGTACCATATCCAAATAAAAGTCCCCCAAATCCAAAATGGCGCTCACAATGGCGGACAGATTTTGAAAAATCACTGAAATTCCCTCATATTCACATCATTGGGCATTATTGTCGAGACAACTCCATCCATGTGTACAGTTGAGTTGGAAATACTGAGGTGAAGTAATTACCTTACATCTCATGCAAGAAATGGTTTTCCAAATCAAAGATGGCGGCCAAAATGGCGACCGAAATTTGAAAACACGCCAACATTCCTTTACTGTCTTAGGATGGGCGTTATTGTTTCGCGATTTCTACCCACCATTACATGTTGATATGTATGAATTATCCATTAGGGTTTGGCAAGTGATACCCACAGTCAATATGGCGGCCAAACTGGCGGGCAGAAATTGAAAAGAAGCCGATATTATCACATACTAATTTCAACTTTTTGTCATAATATTGATTTGTATAAACGAAACGGTACATAATATAAGCCATATATTAGTTCCAGTGTAAGTCGTAGCCTTTTGGAAGGATGAAAACCCACAATCGCAATGTGGCATTTCAAAATCCATTCTCCACTAAGGGCTCATACTGGCCGTAACCGTATAAAGGTGCACCGAATAGTCATATTATGACTTCCAAGAATCAAAACAACAGTACCTGAGCTTATTCTGAATTGCCACATTCAGCATTATCTAGACTCGTTTCCGTCTCTTCGTCAGATTAATCTATCTCACTCACAACAACAGTTCACTACTCTTCTTTGTAGGAGTGTGCCACTAATCAGAATGTTTCAAACAATACATATGCCGGTGTCCAGCTCACGTGTTGGTTTCGAAGCTTGGAATTCTTAGCGAGCTTCATTCGTGGTATAGCTTATGGTATAATTCAGATGCTACATATGGGATATATTCGTCATCTTGTGCGATACACTATAAAGGTATTCCCATCCGTTTGGAAGCCGTTATTAAACAACTGGACCAGGAGTATGCCATTGGCTACTGCTGTATAAGCCCCACCAAGACTGGGGTGTAGTCTTAAAGGCGATACCTTTGATAGTTGGTTGATATGTCATACTCACGCTGGGTGGTATGGTTCAAAAGTACAAATGCCATCAACAAAAGGGTGAAATGTGAAGAACGTGAAGAACATCCAGAGGAATGTTACGTTGATGAGCTCTTGCATTCAGTTCAACAAACGTTGGTACACCAAGTGATTTCTTGGTAACATCACCAATGCGACCATTTTCCTGCATGAGACATTAACTACTATATTCTAAAGTTATATATATAAAGCTATATGATCATAAAGGTCGCGTTCCCCAACGGCCACAGCCATTGCCATCGAGACTGTAAATTGTTCTTTAAATACATAGTGAAATAAATGCACCACAGATCCTGACATTTTCTTGAATAATACCGCCCACATACTGACACTAACCCCGAGAGAGGATAACAAAACACGCATATTCTTTAGTCGAAACACTGTCGAAGTTGTCCACATATGCCAATGTGTTCGCTGAGTTTGTGAGTTGACGAACCATCTATTGAGAAGTGACTAGCTAACTGGTTCGCCAGGTGTACATGTCGTTATCCCATGGGGTATGAGACACATACATAGAGATGACCTTCTGTAAGCTAGACACCGGAAAATGAATTGTTTGAAACGTTATGATTAGAGGGACCCTACTCCCAGGAAGTGGTGAATACTTTGTCGGTGTGAGCGACCTAGATTTATCAGACAAAGAAATGGAAGCTGGTCCAGATAATTATGGACGTGACGTGGCAAATCAGAATCTGTTATCAGGTAATTGTTCTGATATAACTATTTGGCGCACCTACGCTACGGCCATTATCGGCGCTAAGTGGAGACTGGATTTCGAAATGCCACATCGCGATATTAATTGAGGTGTTTCATCTTTCCAGAAGGATACGACTTATGTTATGCGTTTTGATACCTTTAAGTTGAACTAGTAGATGGTTTATGTACAGTTTCGTCCATACATACAGATATTATGACAAAAAGTTGAAATTAATATGTGAAAATATCAATTTCTTTTCAATTTCTAGCCGCCAATTTAGCAGCGATCTTGGCTGTGAGTATCAATTGCCAAACCCTAATGAATACTTCATGTCACTATTCCATATCAACATGTAATGGTGGATAGAAATCGCGAAACAATAACGCCCATCGTAAGAAAGTAAAGGAATGTAGACTTGTTTTCAAATTTCGGTCGCCATTTTGGCCGCCATCTTCGATTTGGAAAACAATTTCTTGCATGAGATGTAATGTAATTACTTCACCTCAGTATTTCCAACTCAATTGTAAGCATGGGTGGAGTTGTCTCAACAATAATGCCCAATGATGTGAATATGAGGGAATTTCGGTGATTATTCAAAATCTGTCCGCCATTGTGGGCGCCATTTTGGATTTGGGGGACTTTTATTTGGATATGGTAAAAGGAAAGTTCTTCGCCTAAGTGTTCCCAACTTACAATAGTAAGCAGGTGTGGAGTTGTCATGACAATAATGCTCACTGATGTTAAAATCAGCGATTTTCGGCGATTTTTTTATTTCTGGTGGCCATTTTGGCCGCCATCTTGGATTTGGGTAAATATTCCTCAACTCAGGTATAAGAGGAATCCTAGCTCGAGTATCTCCTGCAAATATATATGCATGGGTGTTGTTATAATAGCAATAACATTCATTGATTCGAAACATAACATCGTGTTATTAACGGAGATTAAGCTTTGACCTATGATGCCGGCATTTGGGAAAACGTGATATCGGACAAAAATATCCCGCAATGAATGCATATTATGGTCCCCATGTGTTCGCCAATGACTCCTCTATATGATAAATGTATAACATGACGCAAAAATTCTAACATTTTCCCACAGAGACAAACGAAAGGTGGTAACATGTCAGAAAAATAGCATATTTTCACATTTCGGCGGCAATCTTGGCCGCCATATTGGATTCTGGTGTCGGATTTTTGGCTAATTTGTAAGGGTTGTATATTAGCATAACGAATCAAGCGGAAAACAAGACCGCATGTGCTATCATCTTTACTATAATGTCTGGAGTCTCTGCGGCCACTTTTTTTTCTTGTTAACAAGTAAAAAAATTAGAGGAGACCTTAAGGAAGAAAATTAGTGGGGTGAAGTTAAGTCCTGGGGGGGGGGGGGGGGGGTGCAGAGCTCGACCAATATCTCCTGGACTAGATGGGTATCTCCCCCAATCCAAACCTCAATCAACTTTTTCTCAGATAAAGTTAATTTTTCGCAGTTTCATGAATATATAAAGCAAAATAAGCAATAAAATAATACAATGAATTCTGTTAGTAGTAATCATATGGTCACGAATACAATTTTGGAGTAAGTGCATTGTGATGTCCAAAATATTGGTAGATCCATTCTAAGTCAATATTTGAACCCATGTTCAGACTGATACACTTCTCAACTCTCAGTGAAAGGGCTTCCTTTTTAAATGTGTCCCTGAAGCTGAGGTGGTTAGGACATGAATAAGATCATCGCAATCTGGGCTAGATGAGATTGGCACAGATTCAATCCTGACATAGGTGAAAATTGGGATGGATTTTCAAGCTTTATCTGAGTTGAGTCATGACATCTCGATGTGCCATTCCGATCGATACATGGCCTTTTGACAAAAAATTCAAAAAAATTCACGTTCACTGAAACAAGCACATTTTAAGCACTGAACACTCATACTGAGTCAGTGCCTCCATAAATATGATATATAAAGCAAAATAAGCAATTAAATAATAAGATGATTTTTACCCCCCCCCCCCCCCCCCCCCCCCCCACCACAACCCAAACCGGTGCATTTTGCATTGGGCAGCATGTGTTTATGGGCTGGGTGGGTATAGTGTTATACAGGGTTTCCGCCAGGCCGGCTGCGGGTCCGTCCCACGGACCCATTCCCCCCATCAGCCGTTGCATGAAATCCCGCTCATACACAAATAAATGACGTTATTAAAAACTTTTTCAGTCTTGTCTGTGTCGACAGGCTATTTATCATTATATCTACACTTATTTTCATTAATATTGACAAAATGAAATCGACACAGTCCATCTCCCGAAAAAACAATAAGAAAGAGGTGTCAAATAGCGACATTAGATCATACAGCGTATTACATGTCGCGGTAACATCAAAGTCTACCGGACTGTTGAGTGCGGATATATTCTTGTGCACGGGATTCCATGGATGAAACTACTCAAGCTCGAAGACCCCGTGCTGAGTCGGGGATATTTTTATGCACGGGATTTTCGTGGATGAAAGTACTCAATGTTGATCATTTATCTTATTGCTGTATTATCATTTGTTTTGAGTTCGATGTACCGGTAAGTGAAGTTCCTGAAAAATACATGTGATTCTCTACGTTTGTTGATTATTATGCGTATATTGCCATGCATACTTAACAAAACCCCAAAGTCATTTATTTGACAATAATACGGAACCTGTCCCAAATCAGTCTTTATATCGGGAATTCATAGTGATAACACCATTCATTTGAGCCATATTACATGCATGGAGGATAAACACGAACACATACCCCTCCCCCCCAATATGGAGATAAAGTCAACGTACGGTCAATAATAGTTTCGTTGTCCCGCATGGGTCGCCAAGCACAATAATCAACGACGCACATGTTCATATATTTCCCGCCAAAAACTCAATTAAATTTTATAACACGTTGGCTAAAACTCTTTTCTATAGCTGCGGTCATCAGTTGTTGGACTAATACAGACTATTGAACAAGCTACGCGTTCCGGTGAAGATTTCTCTACCATTCGCATTTCGCCGCTATAATTATCTCCTGCAGACAAACCCTGCATTATGACGTCACCGCGCACAAATAGTTTTACGATTGACAGATTATAATCCTGTCAGTTTCATTTTCACTGACGCTACTTGAAATTCTAAGAAATACTTTATTCAATTCTCCTTGCTAGGTGTTATTGGTCAATGCGTAGATGCTTTTTAGTGTTTAGATTCATTCTACCTGTTGGAATCTTATTGTAAGTTATAAATTTGTAAACACTGTATTAAACTCGTAGCTCGTTCATTTATATAGTCTTCAATCAGACAGCAGTCTTACGTACGTAATTAAATGACTAACTATTGGATACCATCAACAGAATTAATGCACCGACGGAAATGATAGACTTGCATAATATACGCATAGCTTTGGATTGCTTTGTGGGACACTCAGGTGCAAGGAAACGGCTTCTTTTCAGTGTCAAATAACAAAATTTTCGCCCGACGGGACAAACCATGGTCGCCCCGTCGCGTTATGTGTTTCTCCAATACAGACTCATTAATTCCCCCCTGGCGGAAACCCTGTGTTATATCACTCAGAAACCAACTGGGACAGATTGACGGATACTGCTGATTTCTATAGTCACACAAACAAAAAATTCAGAGACAATATTTGGCATGCTGTCTCCTACTCTTTGTGACAGCATTATATGACAGCATAATGAGTTAATTTTCTAGCACTTTGCTGATTGCATTGAGAATTCTAAGGAAATATTCTATTACATAACTAGTGTAAAAATAAAAACTTACCGTTTATAACTGCGAGGTTCCTATCGAGAAGTTGTATGGCAATTATATCATTTGTTATACCGTATGGCGTCAAATCAGGGATAACAATGATGCACATTCTCTCCATTGAACTGCCTTTTGGTTGATCAGTTGGATGCTAGAGAAAATAATGAGAACATTTATTTTATCATATCTATTAGAATTACGGAGCTGTATAAAACTTGAGTAAATGTCTTGACTTGACTAATAAATAACCACAATACAAATTTGTTGAGTAAGCAAGAATTCTTTTGTCATACAGAAATCATCTTGCTATTTACTACAAGAGAATCGCTGGGGCATGGCTAAATACACCTTTTAATTTATTTTAAATTTTTATTAAATCACGTATACTTTAAGTTGAATGAAATTATCAATGACACTGTAGCTCAACTTGGATAGAAGATAATGTCATACATTAAAGCTAATGGAACGATAAGTAAAGCAGAAAGTTTAAATGTTTAAAGATTATTTAGTGATGCAATGATCGAGTAAAATCCAAGATGGCTACCAGCAGCCATGTTTTTGATTGAATATTTGATAGCTCCCATCTAGAAGTGATCCTGTAAATACCTGTAAATTTTAACAAGATGGCCACTAGCAGTTATGTTTTTCAATGAAATTTGATGGCTCACTTCTAGTGGTCATGTGCATGCCAAAGATCCATATGAAGTTTAGTGAATATCGGATGAGGGATGTGGTCTGTAGGATTTCCTAAAGGATTTAGTCATCCAAAGAGTAAAATCCAAGATGGTCGTTGCGGCCAATTTATTAACGAATTTCGGTAAAAAATGGTGGCTCTCATCTACAGGTCACCCAGAAAATCCGTATGAAGATGGTAATGATTGGATGAGGGATGTGACCTGTAGCATGGTTTCCGCTACTACGGCAGTGTATCGCGAGGCGATAGTTCATTCGAATTTGGATTGTGACGAGTTTGTAATTTATGTATATTTTAAACATGTGAATGTTAGGATGACTGAACTCATTTGTGTCGGACTTTGCTTCGTCTTCCTAATCAGAGTGTGTCGTGCGATGACGCCTTGTCGTGAGCGTCGCTGGCAGAGACCAATTTTTTACTACTGTTTCTATTTGGCGGCAACTTTGTTACATGACATTGGTAATCGGATTGCCTGTATTAATGTGCAAAAACTGAACATTCACGTGTGATTGGAATGAATAAACAGATCCCGCCAATGTGTACGTAGGCCCATATTGCAAACACTGTTCGCGAGTATGTACTGTTGAGTTGTATCTTTCGGTGACAAAAAGTATGACGTCACCACGCATTCACCGGAGCTGTGTGATAAACATAATTAAAACTTTGCCAATCAACCCAAAACCCACATGTGAACTTTATTCCACATCGGACACATTTGTACAACCATCCAAATATTTCTCTTCATGCATTTGTTATCATTGGTTATCAACATAATTTCATTATTATTATTGTGTATGTCACACGTATATGGATTACTGCATCATTGATTTTGTTCGGAATATTTAGTCCTTATGTGTGTGAGATCTGGTGCTTCTCAAATTCTCAATGCGTAATAGCAATGTCTGGTATAGTTCATATGTCGCATCTGTATGGTCGCTGATGTTTTGTGTTCTACATGTAGTTTTCTAGGCACTCTGTTCTAAGATTTGTCATTTTCCATATTTCCAGGTTGAAATAAAACATTACACAACCTTGGCGTGGTTCAGTTACGTCCTGGGCGAAACAGGCAGGCCGGCCATCCAGCAGCCTCATTCCCCTCCCCAACCTTGACTTAATATTGGCCACAAAATAGCCACAGATCTAGCTCAGCCCCCTTTTCACACAGGACGAGTGATCACTGACACGATGAATAACAGATTGCAAGGAATCCTGCACTTGGTGCCTGAATAAGACATGATCAGTAGCGTCGACCACATGCAGTTGTCTACACCATCCTGGGTAATGCTTTATCGGCGAATGTTTAGTAGTAATCAGCCTCTCATATATTAATTTACAGTAGATTTATGTCTATAAATCCCAACTTTCTGACCACTATTTCCCCTCAAAATGCGCATTATACATCGGTATGTCATTAGGGGGCTGAATTCTGAGCTGCAACCATGAACACAGGTGAGGTCTGGCAGTCGCTGCAACGAACAATGCAGACATTTTTCCTCAAAACAAGTTCTGTATCAAATTTTTTTTGATTAAAAATAAAACAATTAAAATATTAATAGTTATATTATCAGCGTATTTATTCCCTATCCAATTAATACAAAATTATCCATTATACGAATCCAGCATGAGGTCATCTCCGTCTGAAGAATGGCTTTTGATTTTATACCAAATTGGTTTAATTGGTATTGTGAACAAAATACAAAGAAAGTATGCAGAACGTTCGTATAGCACGTGACATGAGCTCTGCTCATGATGTGACACTGGTTACTGCTGGAGTACACTTGTCACTGAGTGTGACAATGTGTCTTTTGCCAACCGTGGTAGTCCCTTTGATGTCGGCTTAAATTGCTACTGTTATAAAAGTCATTGTATCCACTGCATATTGTGGTGCTTACATTTTAGGTCATTAACTTGAGATCAAAGACGGTCTGTTTTAATTTGGTTTCTATACAAAGCTTCAATGTTCCTGCTTGTTGTCTCAAGTGCAAGGAAATGGTTACTTTTCAGTGATAAACATCCAAATTTTCTCCCAACAGGGCGCCAGGTATGTGTTTCCCAAATATGGCCACATTCCCACAACCCCTAGCGGAAACCCTGCCTGTAGGGTGTGCGGAAGGATTTAGTCATGACGAGAGTCAAATCCAAGATGGCTGCTGGCATCCATGTTTTTAAATGAAATTCTCAATGAAATGGCTCTCATCTGGTGGTCACCCAAATATAAAAAGTTCTATATTAAGTTTGGTGATGATCGGATGAGGATAGGATATGAAGAGTATGCCAAAGGATTTGTCATGCAATGAGTAAAATCCAAAATGGCTGCCAGCGGCCATGTTTTTCATCGTAAATCGTTCAAATTTGATAGCTCCCATCTAGAGGTGATTCTGAACATTATTGCCTATTATATTTCAAAATGATTCTCCAATAAATGTGGGCTGCAGGGTGTGCTGATGGATTCAAAATTGAGATCAAAGAATCGCCACTGGCAGCCATATTTTTCAACGAATTTCAAAATTAATTGATTGCTCCCATCTAGATGTCACCCCGAAGATCCATTGAAGTTTGGCGATGATCATATGGGATATGTGAATTACAGGGTAAGCTAATGGAAATTGTTGATGGACGCACACACAGATGGATGGACGGGCGGATGATGGACGCCAACCCATGGCAATAGCTCAAACTTGACTTTGTCAAGGTGAGCTAAAAATGGCAAAAATGGCTGTAACACATGTAAAAATATGGCGAACTGGCCTGTATTTTTAGCTGAGACATAATATTTTTTTACCCAAAATATGTATCTCCTAATAAGTATCTTAGACACTGAATTAACTAACTGTTATATACTTCTTGCTTGCAAGAATTTTAAAAATCGGTACGAAGTATCTACAGCAGGCGCACAGTCAAACCTGATTAGGTTCAACTTCCACCAGACCATGTGACAGTCCTTTCGTTATAAAAGCAATGTGAAGTAAGTCTGCGGTAATTTCTCCCTTCTGTGTGTTCGATGCGTTTGATCAAGTGCACGGGGCAGGAATGTTGATCCCAACTGGGAGGGCCCTATGAGTTCAGTGTTCAAGATACTTATTAGGAGTTACATATTTTGGGTAAAACAATATTATATCTCTGTCAAAGATATCTTGGACACTGAATGAACTAATGGTTATAATTAGAATTCTTGAATAGGAGGAGCACACGAGGCAGATACTCAGACTAGGCCCATGAAACCTAACTGCTGAAGCAGAATAGATTTGCATCCTGTAAAGAAAAGTTTTTTGTTGGTAGACATGTGTAAATATAGACCCTTGTGTCCCATACACAGTAGCTCAGATAACTCCAAAAGCAACTAAGCCTCCGAAAATGAAACAGCACGTACTTCATGTGCCCTAATGTTCCCAGAGTGAAGGTGTCTTGGATAAATATTGGTCATAGGCATGGGAAATAACTCATTCATGCATGACTATCTGAAAAAGTGGTAGGAGCCTGAGCAGGCCGTAAGATTCAAGCCTTGAAATAATGTGTCTGTCATTTGCAGGGGAGAGAGGATAAGCCTGTTGGTCACAGACCAATGGGGCACCAGGGATACACCATGAGAACATTTACAGGGAGTTGTGCATATTGAGGCCAGGACACTTGGAATAATGGCCAGTGAAGGAAAAAAGCAAACATAGAGATGTGACCAAGACAGATAGAGAGTCCACCTCCGGTACACCAAGCCAAGTAACTGGAAATTGAATTGTATAGACAACCCAGGAGATTAACGGATACAGCAAATGGATCTGCATGAACATTCTGGCTAACTGTGATGTAACTAAGACGCCTGCAGGTTTTCAAAATGATGTGGAACCTATTCTATTTTGTTCGCCTGGTGTGTGCTTAGGTAACCCATACCAGAGGTTAGCAGAAGAGTTACACAAACTGTTATAATCATGACAACTGGTATTATTAACCACATATGGGCATCCGGCAACTCAATGAAATAACACAATAATTTTGAATGTCTCAAATTAAAGTGAGAATCAGTTATCGCGAGACTGCCATACAATTTTGGCGCGACCTGTATTTCGTTCGCGGCATTGTCAATTGGCAGGCCTGAAATAATGTTAAATTAAATATTGTGACGGAACACTGCCAGTGTTGTGACACAGAGCTGTGTAGACTTGGTTCGATGTGTGACTCTGCAGAGATGTTGAAGAAAACTCACCAATGTGGTGTCTATTGGATCGTTGGTCCAGTTGGACCCTAGATCTGCAGAACCTTACACGGCCCTGATATGAGAAGGTGGAGAATGCTCACCCCCAACCCTGAGAACCAATCAGGATGGCATGATCCGTTTTTTTGGAGATGATACTAGCGGAACTCCTGATCAGAACCCAGGGATTGAAGACCATATCTGAACAGAGTAGAGGAGGATTGGCCGATACCTCAGCTTATGGAGAGGGACTGAATCATGCAATCCATGACGTAAAATCTGATGAAAATTAGAATCACGAATGTAAGGTTATTCTTGTAAAAGCAACTCCATCGTTGAATAAATGCGCTATGGTGATCATCAACAGATTTGAAGGCCTGCAATTCTAAGACTTGTCTCAACAACACCTTGAATACCCGGTCGGGATATGAAGGGAGGTGAGAGAATGGAGGCAACTTAAATATGAGTCATGAGCAGTCTCTGATTGTGGCACAGGGCCAGAGCAATTGGACATGGCGGACATTCAGTCGGACAGAGGAAACCTCAGTCTGAGAGAAGGCTGGGTGGAGAGAGCACGTCCCAATATTCAAAAGAGGATGGTTTGGGAGGTTGACCCATCAGGTGAGAAGGCTGAAATCTTGACTGGACTCCTGGTCTTTTGGGGGAAAAGGAGGAAATGGTCGATATGACTGGATCGTGGGGACCCCCGTGGTTAGCTTGTATCAATCGTCATCACTGACAACACAGTGAGGTGAGTTCTCACCCAGCCGGCGGTTTACTGTGAGTTTCCACACCACAGCAGCCCGGTCGCTTCTAACGAGATGTGCCATTTCAGGTAGTACACTGTTTAAATCTGACTACAGGGTCTGACCACTGAGCATGGACGTGTGCACTGAAGCATCACACCACAGTCACCACAAGTCAGCTTGTCATACCTTTGAGAAGCACAGGATCGGCTCCTACTACAGCAGTGACTGCAGCTGGTTCATTGGTAGGCTAGTACAAATAACGGAAGTAATCTTGTACAAAAAATCAGTTTAATGATCGCGACCTGTCAGCGACAGGTAAAAACGGGGTGGCCATAGCAAGAAAAGCTTCTGAAAACCAGTATGGGCCGCCTGGATTGATTGAGGCAGGACCAGCGGTAGCTACCGCAGAACATCCATTGCTGCTCTTTTCTGCTGAGGCTGTGGAGGCCGCGACTACATATAGAGGAGGCATGACCACACTACTCCAGCCGGTTCATTGGTAGGCTAGTACAAAGAACGGAGGTAATATAATAACAAACAAGGGGTACGCATCTAAGATGCTATGTCAAGTTTATTGGCAGTCGAAAAAACTTCTGCCAATAACTTGGCAATAAGGCCCACACAAGGCCCAAAAAGTCGGACAAACCTGGTTTTCGAACTCGTCTGAGATATTATTGTAATAGAATTATATACCAAATATAAATTGAATGATTGGTTAATATCTCATAGAGTTATAGCGCTAACAGTGAAAAAAATGCTAAAAATATACAAACTAAGACCCCAAACGCCGGGGATTTTCTTTTTGGACAAACCTGGTTTTCGAACTCGTCCGAGATAGTGTTGCAAGAGACTCATATATCAAATATGGTTTGAATCAGTTAATATTTAATTGAGTTATCGCGCTAACAGTGAAAAAACATGCTAAAAATAGACAAACTAAGGTCCATAACTCCGGGGAAAAAATTTGGACAAACCTGGTTTTCGAACTCATCCGAGATATTGTTGCAAGAGACTCATATATCAAATATGGTTTGAATCAGTTAATATGTAATTGAGTTATCGCGCTAACGGTAAAAAACATGCTAAAAATAGACAAAACTAAGGTCCATAGCTCCGGGGGGAAAATTTGGACAAACCTGGTTTTCGAACTCGTCTGAGATATTGTTACAAGAGACTCAAATATCAAATATGGTTTGAATCAGTTAATATTTTATTGAGTTATCGCGCTAACGGTGAAAAAAATGCTAAAAATAGACAAACTAAGGCACATAACTCCGGGGGAAAAATTTGGACAAACCTGGTTTTCGAACTCGTCCGAGATATTGTTGCAAGAGACTCATATGTCAAATATGGTTGTAATCAGTTAATATTTGATTGAGTTATCATGCTAACAGGTGATAAAATTGCAAAAAAGTCATCAAAGATGGATAACTCTTGTCAAAAAGTTCGGACTTGACCCATTTTCTACAGGCAGTAAATAGTCATTGGGAGCAACTCACATACCTTTTTTTTTTTTAATCCGTTCATAAATGTCAAAGTTATAAGGCATTCTTTACGGTCCGGCCGCCAGCCAACCGTCCCAATGTTTAAGACGAGTTTTTGAAAAAACTCGACTAAAAAATGGTTTGAATCAGTTAATACCAAAATTTTTAATCCGTTCACAAATGTCAAAGTTATAAGGCATTCTTTAGGTCCGCCCGCCGCCACCCGCCAACCGTCCTTCATCAAACCATAAGTTTAATGATTGCGACCTGTCAGCGACAGGTAACATTAGCCATGGCAAGAAAAGGTTCTGAAAACCAGTATGGGCCGCCTGTATTGATTTATCAGGACCAGTGGTAGTTGCTGCAGAACATCCATTGCTGCTCTTTTCTACAGAGGCTGTGGAGGCCGCGACTAAAAATAGAGGAGGCATGACCACCAACCTACTCAGAGCCTGCAGCACAAGCTGGTGATGCATGCAAAAAATGGTGCACAAGTGTTAGCCTAAAATCGAAGGACTGACCCATCCGAAACTACCCTCTTGGAAGGCACTCTTGGATGGGCACGGCAAACTCGTACATGCATGAAACGCTTCTGAATCCAGGGGATGTAGGGACAGCATGTCCTCATCTCCTTGTGGCACCATACGTCAAGGAGATGGAGAAAAGGGGGCATGTATCCCGACTAGGTTGCCTGGTTTGACGAGAAACAAATTCCGGTGCTTCGGGATTTAAGGTAGAAGCCTGGAAAGGTTCTGGTCGGTTGCCAAATAAGGCCAGGAACCATAAGGCCAAGGCCACACTGGAAGTGGTGGCACAAACACTGGAGAATAGCCGGGATACTGGCCAGCCCCAAAATCATGAGGGATGGAAGCCGGAAAAGACCCGAAGAATGGAGGACAGGTTGGAACACGTGCGATGAAATCCCCTGGAATGGAGGCAGTGGCAAGTGACACATTGAACTGCGAAGGCAGGCAATGTGTCGATAGCACCGGGGCTTGCAAGCTATACGGGCCACCGGCATTGTGGTAGCTATAGCAAGTGGCCGGCATGTGCAGCGATGGAATGAACCCGGAAACGCAGGATCAGCGGTAGCTGCCACTGAACTTCCATCCCTGCCCTTTTCAGCTGAGGCTGTGGAGGCCGCGACTAAAGTAGAGGAGGCATGACCACCAACCAACTTCAAGCCCTCAGGCTCTATGGAAGAAGCAGAAGAAGGTGCCACGTTAGAGGGAAAATAATATTTTGAAGTTTTCATCGTAAAAGAATTTAATCTTCTGTTCAATGTAGAGAGAATTGGCAAGGATTGTTGATCAATTGTGAAGACGTAATTCCGAAAAAGGAAACATGTGTCATTGCACGAAATTAGGAAATATCGCGTCGCGTTGTCATTTACAATATCGTAAAGATAACATTCATTAAAGTTGAACAGATGAAAATAGCGGCTTATCTTGCGAGGTAGAAGAAATTGAAAATACCGCAGACTTACTTGACATTGCTTTTATAATGAAAGGACTATCACATGGTCTGGCAGAAGTTGAACCTAATCGGGTTTGACATTGTTTACCAGTGTGTATTTCGTTGTCTCATGACAGAAAAACTGCATAATTCACTAGATGCTATATAACAATGTTAATCTCCTTAACCATCCGTTGGAACTTGTGTTTTTTTAGGAAAATCATTACATAGGCAAGTCACTCTTAGGCTCATGGAGGGTTTGGGATATGTTGCATTGAATTTCTATTTAGCTGTGTCATGGCGAACATGACACAAAAAGTGACAGTAAAACACGTAAAGACAGTTCAATCAACGTATCACAATCCCCATGGAATGGAAGTTACTTGTCTACATTATTGAATAAAGATAATAAAGATGGACATGGGTAAACCGTTCAGCTATATAATTGTTGTAGTCCAATACCAATGGTAGTTATCTGTTAAACTGTTCACCCCACAATAGATCAAACACCTACATCACATATTCACAGCAGTTGTTGTCTTTACAGAGGGGGTCCCAGAAAACAAACACAAATTACAAGTGTTAAATGTAATCAACAAGATTCAACGGATCGAAACTTGGTGAAACGCGCTCGATTTCCCGGGAAACAGAAACTGAAAGTAGGAAATTTATAGGAATTCTGCCGGAAATGTCGCAGATAACTGGACGCACATGATTTCATCCATTTAAGAACGTAATAGGCCGATTGTTCTAAGGTTTCTTACTGTTTCTGTTCATTCCAATCTATGTTTTGTCACTCATAATGGTGGCTGACATTGAATTTTATTCATGTAATCTGAATTGGATATCTGAAGTTCTAAACACATGGTAATCAATTGAGTTCCGCATCTAGCGATCATTCACCGTGTAGACAATTTTCAATTTAATTAATGTTGTTACAGATTACAAATATATGCAGCGATTGATCACCGCCACGGGTTGCGATCGAAGCGCATAATGCACGTCTATTCTGAACGGCATATATTCAAAATTACCTAAGTTGGCAACCTTGTGCTTCAATATTTGTGAGTTCAGGTCATTTGGCATGTGTTATTCAGATGCAAAAAATGAGACTACACCAAAGTAACACCAATTTGAAAGTATCCGAATCAGCGTACCGATTCGGTGTCGATCTCGATTCGGGCGCCTGATATCGACATCGAATCGAATCTCGAATATTCGCAGGTCCCTAGCAGAAGGACGCATGCCCCGATGCCAACCCACGGCAATAGCTCAAACTTTACAAAGTAAAGTTGAGCTAAAGACTTAATATATCATGATATGACTAAATACCAAATGAAAGTGTCAATGACACTGTAGGTCAAATTGGAGAGAGAATAATTTCATGTGTTACAGTCAATGGAGTGATTAGGAATGCGGAAAGTTGAAATGTCTAAGTAATAGTAGATATCAACATGAAGAGAAATATCTAAAGTAAAATCCAAGATGGCCACTGGTGGCCATGTTTTCCAATGAAATTCAAAAACATTTGATAGCTCCCATCTAATAGATTAATATCAACAATATGAAGTTTGGTGATGATCGGATGAAGTCATCACTGGAAGTGGACTGTAGGGTGTGCTAAAGGATTTTAGTCATGCAAAGAGTAAAACCCAAAATGACTGCAGGTGGCATAATTAAAAAAAAAAATTAGGTTTCTCCCATCTTGTGGTCATCCCGAAAATCCACGAGAAGTTTATTGACGATCGGACAAGTAGGGTGTCGTCTCTAGGGTGTACCAAAGGACTTAGTCCTACAAATAGTAAAATCCAAGATGGCTCCCATTTAGAGGTCACCCTGATGATCTATATGAAGCTTGGTGATGATCAGGTGAGGGATGTGATCTGTAGGTTGTGACCAAGGATTTAGTCATGCAGACTGTTTTTTGGCCAAATGACCCAAAAATTACTCGTTCCCATCTACATATCAATGTTAGCATCCATGAAAAATTTCATGATGATCAGACAAACAGTACGGCCTGTAGCCCATGCTAATGGATTTATTCATGCAAAGAGTAAAATCCAAGATTGCTGCAGACAGCCATGTTTTTTGGCTGAATGATCCCAAAATGACTCGTCCCCATCTACATGTCAATGTCAACAGCCATGACAAATGATCTGACCAAGGGTACAACCTGTAATGGAAATTGTTGATGAATGTCTCCACACACATGGCACGACGCACACATGGAAGACGGATACCAGGCCATGGCAATTAATAGCTCAAACTTTACTAGCAAATTTGAGCTAAAAACTGTGAAGGCCTAATGAAACCTCACCTTGGTGGTAACACGATGCGACTGTTTTCCCTCTTTATATTTCTTATCTATTATTTCTGGAATGTCATGGATCAGTTCTGGATTTTCATCGCAAAGCTTATTGTAGATCATTATGGCAATGATAGCATCTAGAGCAGCATAGACTATCTGAAATGTGAAACCAAAAGTCTGACCAAGATTTTCGTTGCTGGATGTGAAAATTTTGAAGGAGTTCAAAGAGCAATAAATTTGACATAATAATATTTTTAAATGCCTAATGGTGTTCTCGGTGGGTACAGGTGAAAATTAAAGTGTCAATGACACTGTAGCTCAACTTGGAGAGGGGATAATGTCATACACTACAGAAGCGATAAGAAATGTGGAAAGTTTAAATATTTAAGTAATACTAGAGGTCAACCCGAAGAGCCATATAAAGTTTGGGATCAATTGGATGAAAAATGTTGGCAGTAGGGAATGCCGAATTATTTAGTGATGCAAAGAGTAAATATATCCAGGAATGGCTGCCGGCATCCATATTTTTATTGAATATCATTCAAATTTAGTGATGTTCTGATAATGAAAAAGCCCATCGGACCGATTTCCGATAACTGGAGGCACAATTGGACGATTTGCGATTCCGATGTTTATATATATTGTGCGTTTGTTCCCATAATGGACCTATATACATTCATTGCACTCCCTATCTCGGTATAGTTTCAAAGCCAAATACATCAAAGATATATATACACACTGTTGCAAAGGTATTTCCGCCAACGTCAGCTGTGCGCTGCCTTTGATGATTATTAATTAAATTTAGATTGATGGATAATAATTGCTGTCATATTTGTCTGAGATTTCCCAAATTCCCATTGGTCACACCTTTTGTATTTTAACAACTGAGAAGCTTTTATAGTTCCGCTTACTCAATTTTTGTTTCGAGAGACCGCCTCCAAGTTCAAAGTGGAGCTAAGCATGTTTCATTGAGTACGCCATAACTTGTAATGAGAGCATCACCATAACAATGGTGATTCGCTGAGTGGAAAAAACAAGTGCAATTTGGAACTATACTTCCCCATATTGTCCCAAACAGCGAAAAGGACAATTGGTCGTTATTGAAGATAGTTCTGATCGCGACTGTACTAATTCATTCAGTGTGTGGTCCAAATTATTGGCATAGCATGTGATGTCACAGCATGGCACGTGCTGAACAGGAAACTATATTGTAATGAGGCAGCCCTCGAAATTCACCACGGCAATCGACATTGCTGTGGCAATCGCCGTAGGCTTCAATATTCGCCACGCCACTGCCATAACAGTTGATAACATGTTCCAATTTGGCGGATCGGGCACTGCGGTCAATCAAAAAACATAACGCGCACGTTATAACTCCGGTATCACTAACGTACGCAGCATCTGAAGGGTCATCCGTCGAAGTTTACATATATGCAAGCTCTTGGTATGGCCTACTGGGAGAGGGAACTCAGAGTATATCTAGTGATGTGTTCGATAACTTTATTTCATAAACACTGGCTGGGGCTTGTGTAATGAATCACGACAATTTAATTTTGTTTGAATTTGTTTATTAAATAATTGAAGTAACATCGTGGAGCCACTGTGATTAATACGTACCTACCTATACCCAAACACAAGTAAACATTACTAAACAATAGTATACCTACCTTCAGTACCTTGTAGTACACATGTTTGGGCTAATCTGCCCGGGATATACACGCGGAAGGAACTATATTTCGTCGCTGAAGGTTTTGAATACAAGCGTTGTTTATGCGGTGCAGAACTCCCGTAAACATCGATCTGGTACGTAGGGTAATGACGGTCGCGGTTAACCGGTTATGATTAGGTTAATGCCCATGGTTAACTGGTTAGGAAAAACCCCCAACCGTCCCAGCACTAGCTGTCAGACACAATCGATGTACTAAAATGATAGTAGAATCATTAGAATGTAGAATAACTACATTGGGAATGTGAATTAAAATTGCTGTGGGGATGCCGTGGGGGGTCTAATTTTGCCACTGCAATACACTGCCGTGGAGAAAATGTGTGAATTTCGAGGGCTGATGAGGTCAGCTGTTTAAAGCTTTCGTTGAATCTAGTTCGTGTCCATATGCGATAGAACCAATAACTTCATATTACATGGGATATGTTGGGCCGGTGTATTGCCATGCTTATATATAATCATATCAGACTGTTTGGACGATGCCAATAGCTTCTTTTTAGGCTGTTACACCTGCGATTTACATTCAATACTATGGTTACATTGCATACGTTTATTAAAGCGTGCATATTGCACTTACATGTAGATACTAGAACGTTTTGTTTTGTTTTGACAATCGGTAAAAGCCGATGTTCAACTTCGAGGTATGATTAATATCCGATGAGCTATTATCGGCCGATGATCGGAACATCACTATTCAAATTTGACAGCTCCCATCAAGAAGTGATCCTGAACATGCATGCCTGTAAATTCCTAAAACATTTGTCCAATAAATGTCAGGTGCAAATTGTGTTGATGGATTCAAATGTGAAATCCAAGATCCAAATATCCATATTAAGTATTTAATGACAATCAGAAAAGGCATGTGGCCTGTAGGATATGGCAAAGGATTTATATATTAATTAGTCATGCAAAGAGCAAAATACAAGAAGGCCACTGGCGACTATGATTTTCGACTAAATTTAGAATAATTGATGATTATCCAGAAGACTCATGTGAAAGTTTGGTGATCATCAGATGAGAGATGTAGTCTGTACAGTGTGCCAAATAATTTAGTCATGCAAAGAGTAGAATCCAAGCAAAGAGTAGAATCCAAGATGGCAGCTGGCGGCCATGTTTCAGATCAAAAATTGTTCAAATTCGATAATTCTATCTAGAGGTGATCCGAAACATGCCTGTAAATTTTCAAAACAATTTTCCAATAAATGCAGGGTGTCCAGATGGGTTCAAATTTGAAATCCAAGATGGCTGGTGGTGGCCATGTTTTAACGAATTTCGGTAAAAAAAAGGGAGGCTCCCATCTAGAGGTCACCCCAAATATCCATGTGAAATATTTAATTTTGGATGGCCTAATCAAATGTGTATATCAATTAGGATTCACAGAATTAGAAAACGCTAAAATTTCCGTAGGATGAGTCTATATCCAATAGTTGATCTTGCTATGCCATGCCCAGTTATACCAGGTTTCCTTATACAAAGCAACAGTATATTTAATGATGTCATTTGTTTGTGTTAATTAAGTCATCCAAAATTAAATATTTGTTTCTAAGGAACTGCCGCATTGATTTTATTGGCCGGCATTTATCATTTTTATCGCGGATGCAAACAATTGCATTGTGGACTTCCATAGAAAACCAATGAAATATGGCATTCAAATGGCTGAAAAACACAAGAAATGCCAATAAAGATGTGCAATTTAAGAACTTGTGAATAACTAGGGTTGATGCAAGGGCCCAGAGAGATGCGATACCCTGCCATAATCCTGAAAAAAAATAAACCCATCATTTGAAGATTAAATGTTTTGGTCCGATCAGCTGATAGGTCGCAAACTGCTTTCAAGGAATGACATCACGATGACATTAAGCATGTTACAGTGGAAGAACGAAAGCTACAATGACATAAAAAGAGGTGTGACTGTCCCAATGGGACTAAGGATACCCCCCCCCCCTCCATGCATACCTAGGACAGTATACTCTGGTTTTAATTCAAATGTAATATCACACTTTTCTTTTAACTTATGTTGGAGTTGAAGTAGAACTGATTTTGAAATGGGGCAATCCCAAAAGAGATGTATAATTGTTTCTTTCGTGTTCCCACAAAAAGAGCATAATTCTGTTTCTGACAGTTTACACTTGAATAATTTTGAATTTGTATAAAGTATGTCTTGATTAATTTTGTATTGAAAACTTATCAGGCCAGTATCATCTGTGATATGATATGGGTTCCTATATATTTGTTTCCAATCCAAATCACATAAAGCTATTCCAAGTCTATTAGACCATTTTTTTGGTATGTGGGAAGGTGTTTCAGCATATTGTCTAAGAATAATTGGGTAAAAAATCTTACATGGTGTTAAGGCATTCCAGAGAATTTCTATTTTTTCTTTTTTAATTGATTCAAGTTTCTCACTATTTCTCAAACATGCTCTCCATTGGGATGGTATCGCATTCAACAGTCCTTGATAGTGTGTGAAAGGAATTTGTAAATTATAAGTGCTACAGAATGATGGATAGTCTAAGAGTCCACCATCATCTTTCATCAAGTCATTTATAAAAAATACACCCTGCTTTATCCATTTAGTGTTTAAGAGCATATGATTGTCTATTTTTATATATTTATTCCAATAAATGGATTGGGATTGGATGTCTTGTGGGGCTGTGCTGATATCTTGATCTACCAAACTCCAAGCCTGTATAACGCTTTTCCAAAATGGATTAACTTTATTTGCCATAATAGTCAGTGCTTCATTTTGAAAGAACCAAACTTTTGGACCACCAAAGGGCTCCAAGTCATCTAAGATTATATTTTTCCAGCTGGCATTATTGGAAGTGTCTAGCAATTTTTGTATCCAGGTCATTTTTAATGCATTTGCAAACGAGTCAATATGTGGAAACTTCAAGCCTCCGTTTTCAATTTCATTTATTATAACATTACGTTTAATTTTATCTTTTTTTCCAGACCATAAAAAGCGATAAAAGATTTGTTGGATTTTTAGAGATGTGTCTTTTGAAGGGGGAGGTAGTACTGATAGACAGTGAATTAACATTGGAAGTGCAAGAGTCTTTATTACTGTTGTTTTTCCAGTAAGACTTAGTTGTCTGAAGGACCAGTCATTCAGTAGATTTTCTAGCTTTTTTATTTTTGTCTTGTAATTATTTTCAATGTAGTCGTCATTGAAGAGGTTGAATTCAATACCAAGTATAGTGACCGAATTTGAGTGATTCCATAGGATATTTTCTTCTGTTGGAATTTCTTCACCACAGCCCCGTTTCGATTCACTAATCTTAAACCTATTGACCGAAAAATGTTGGAATAAAAGCTCGGACAAAATTTTGCATGTTGCGAAAATGTTCTAAGTCAAAAAAGGGGAATAACTCCACAAAAAAAAGTCGGAGAGACATCATAATCGCAGGTGCACAGTTTCCCATGGTACTAAATATCAGTGCCAAGATTAAAATACATTGACCTAAAAATGTTGGAATAAAAGCTCGGACCATTATGAGCAAATACTCAATAAACACTGACCTGTTCTTCGGAGAGCTCCTCCTTTTCCCAGTCCCCACATCGTATCATCGGGATCTTATCAAGATGTATTCCTAAAATTCCTTTGGCCAGTCCTTGAAGACCTTTCTGTGGACTGGGAAAAATCAAAATAGAAAACATAACGGACACCCGTGATTTCATTAGTTCCCCGAAGAAAATAATTTTGAGGGACAATAACAGTGATAAAGCGATGACAGGTTCTTATTTTTTCCTTTCAACCAGCACAATTTTTTCCCACATCCAAGAACAAGGCTTGAAATAGTGTGTTTGTCATCTGCAGAACGAGGTCCACAGAGGGTAAGTTTAGTGATGCTATGCTGCATGGCGGGCTAGCATCACTAAATTCACCCTCTGGGGACCTCATTCTGATTAAGGCCTCAGCTGCTATGGGAGACCTGTGATCAGCTAGATTGAAGTTCCCTAGTTGAAGATGGTGATGTTCACCCATTAGTCACCTCGATTATTCATTTTATGTTCTGTTAATTTGAGACTATAGATACTTCCCAGAAGATGAGACCTAAACAGAATGAGGTTCCCAGAGGGTGAAGTTAGTGATGCTAGCACACTGTACGGGGTAGCGTCACTAAATTCATCCCCTGTGTACCTCAGTCATTCTGCAAATGACAACCACACTATTTCAAGGCTTGTCCAGGAAATTCCATGTGCACCCTCATTGGGTTGGAATTTTCCAACTGGTAGCTTAAGATTTCCAACTGTTGAACATTTTCAACTGCATATATGACAACCATTTCAGTCAAAACATTTTAGCCAGAAGTAGAGGAATATTCAATGTCTGGTCTAAAAGCAATAAAGATTCACACTAAATACTGATTGGAAAATCAAACTACCAGAATAAATTTCAATATCTTTGGTCTGAAATTTCTAACTTTATTATGTGTGTCAGGATGTTGAAAATTTTGACCAGTGTTGTGAAATCCCCATCACCACATTCCTGTATAGAACAGCTGTTATCTTCCTCTGCAATATATTTGCGAACAGTATTGTGTTAATTAAGGGTGTGGCAAAATACACCTGTGATAATTGCAACAAATGACCATAACTCTGGAGAAAATTGGCAAGTGGAACTTGACCTGTATTTTGTGCTAGTAAACTCACATACCAAATTTCATTCCATTCTGTTCAGACTTACTGAAGTTATCATCCGGAAATAGAAATTGAGTGCAAATTCCAACAAAAAGGACCATAACTCTAGTGAAATTGGCCGGCGGAACCCAAATTTGAACTTGACCTGTATTTCGTGCTAGTAAAGCCAGCTATACCAAATTTCATTCCATTCAGTTGAGACTGTGTCAAGTTTTCATCAGGAAACCAAAAGTGAACAGGCAGATTCTCCAAAGGACAGACAGATGGATGGGCAAACCAACAGCATCATACGTCCCATGTAAATAAAGGGGCGTATAAAAAACTAGTATTGAAAATTAAAGGCATTTACTTACCAGTCATACAATGTCGGATCACACCTTTCAAGCAGATGCCTCAAATCTACAATGCCAGATGCAGTAATCTGATAATCTTTAATTAATTTCTCGGCATCATCCTTGACAGCTACTCCCAGCTTACATATGCTGCAATGAAAGATATTTCATGAGTGAGCTTTGGTCTGAATGGTTAAACACTTGTGGTAACTAGGCATGATAACTCTCTCTTTTATTTTTGCATGATAATCACGATTTCATCACCCATTACCCGCCCTCATGATCATGGACGCAAATCTCACGATTTGAGCTGCCCCATGGGTATATACTTGCTGACTCATGTCAATGAAACCCAATCCCAGACAAACACTATGTTAAAACTAGCTGTAACTGGTGTTAATTATTGCAAAGTAATCTGGTCATAAGAGCGCATGGGCAGCCGGTAGACCATCAACAATAGATCAAGTGTAAAGTGCGAACACAAATTTTTAACACAAATTAAGTATGGAAAGTATTAAGTTTCTTATGAAGATCTTTGTTTTAAGTAAGAACATTAAATTTACTACTTTGAGTGCATATTCAAAGTTATATGTTTAATAGTAAGCAAGCACATGCTATGGTTAACAAAATATATCTGCAACTCCCAAACGTAAATGAAAGTGTCAACGACACTGTAGCTCAAACCAATTCTCCAATAAATGCAGGGTGCGGCGATGGACTCAAATTTGAATTTGATAGACCATTCCTATTAATGTATGATATCTAGACCATTCCTACAAATGAACGATAGACAATTCCTATTAATGTATGATAGACCATTCCTATTAATGCATGATAGACCATTCCTATTAACGTATGATAGACCATTCCTACAAATGAACGATAAGACCATTCCTATTAATGTGTGACAAGACCATTCCTATTAATGTATGACAGACCATTCCTATTAATGTATGATAGACCATTCCTATTAATGTATGATAGACCATTCCTATTAATGTATGATATACCATTCCTATTAAAGTACGATAGACCATTCCTACAAATGAACGATAGACCATTCCTATTAACCTATGATAGACCATTCCTATTATGTATGATAGACCATTCATATTAATGTATGATAGACCATTCCTATTAATGTATGATAGACCATTCCTACAAATGAACGATAGACCATTCCTATTAATGTATGATAGACCATTCCTATTAATGTATGATAGACCATTCCTATTAATGTATGGTAGACCATTCCTATTAATGCATGATAGACCATTCCTATTAATGTATGATAGACCCTTCCTATTTAATGTATGATAGACCATTCCTATTAATGTATGATAGACCATTCCTATCAATGTATGATAGACCATTCCTATTAATACATGATAGACCATTCATATTAATACACGATAGACCATTCCTACTAATGTATGATATACCATTCCTATTAATGTATGATAGACCATTCCTATTTAATGTATGATAGACAATTCCTACTAATGTATGATATACCATTCCTATTTAATGTATGATAGACCATTCCTATTTAATGTTTGATAGACCATTCCTATTAATGTATGATCGACCATTCTTATTATGTATGATAGACCATTCCTAATAATGTATGATAGACAATTCCTATTACTGTATGATAGACCATTCCTATTATGTATGATAGACCATTATTATAAATGTATGATAGACCATTCCTACTAATGAATGATAGACCATTCCTATTAATGTATGACAAACCATTACTACAAATGAACGACAGACCATTCCTATTAATGTATGACAGACCATTCCTGGAAATGAACGACAGACCATTCCTATTAATGTATTAATGTTTGATAGACCATTCCTACAAATGAATGATAGACCATTCCTATTAATGTATGATAGACCATTTCTATTAATGTATGATAGACCATTCCTATTAATGTATGATATACCATTCCTATTAATGTATGATAGACCATTCTTATTAATGTTTGATAGACCATTCCTACAAATGAATGATAGACCATTCCTATTAATGTATGATAGACCATTCCTATTAATGTATGATAGACCATTCCTATTAATGAATGATAGACCATTCCTACAAATGAATGACAGACCATTCCTATTAATGTATGATAGACCATTCCTACAAATGAACGATAGACCATTCCTATTAATGTACAATAGCCCAATCCTATTAATGTATGACAGACCATTCCTACAAATGAACGACAGACCATTCCTATTTATGTATACTTTTAGAACATTGAATGAGAGATCCATTTCGATCAAAGGATTAAACATGTTTTGCACTTCGGGCCTCACATACCTTTTATCAGCGAGGAACGTCTTGAGTGTATCTGGAATGTTCTCACCAAATTTATGTATTCGAATGAGGAAGCAGCGTTCTTGATCATTTGCAATTTGAATTAGAGCAACTTTATTCCTCATGCATCCCTTGTCCTCACCCGGAGTCACCCATTCACAATCAAGCCCCATTGCCTAAAATAATAGAAAAGAAAATGCTAGCGCAGTACAATTTCACACTCCTGGATGAACATTTGACAATGATAGTCTTGAATCACAGTGAGCTGTGGGACAAAATATCACAACACCCACTAAGTATCATACACCATCAGCAAGCTTATTTGAACTAAATTCAATATTATCAATTACGAAGGTAAATACTAAAAGGATTTATTTGAATAGTGTAGTGATATGATATTTTGAAAAGATTTAGACTACCGAAAGTGCAAAGGAATGATGCGTATGCTGCATGGTGAGTCATGAAAAGGAGACTTTTTTTTATAAAATGCAATCTCAATTGTCATTAGATTCAGACTATGTTTGTTTTTTCCTCGACATATGACCAGGATTCACGCTGACAAGTGAGTTCTAACTTCCATAAGGAAGTGGAAGTTATTTATTAAGAAACTGGTCGCTCAATCCCACAAAATCGAGAAAGTCCATTGCACTTAGCAGATTACACAAGCTAATGAAAGTTATCACCTCTATCAATGGGTAGATAATTTGAGTGTAGAATGTAGTATTCTTAATATGAGATGCTATCGACATGAGGGGTATGATTGTGGTGATTACACATTACATTGGTGTTAATGCAGCACTTCCGTGGATGGGTGATTGTTGTATTGTTTTATGCCAAAGGAAGTCTCCATCTGTGTTAATTTTTCTTTGAAATAACAATCTAGTCAAAGCATAAGAACCAATGTTCCATAGACACCTTAATTTCGGTCCAATATCATTTGGCCACTCCTGAGAAGATTTGGCAAAAACAAATTTAATTTGGCAAAAACTGACATAACGGTTGGCGTGAATTTTTCACGACGCCAGAATCATCACCACTTCAGGAAAATAGTTCTCGCTATTCCACCCCAAGGAAGTCAATAGGTGTATAATATATTTATGACTGATTATATTCATTATATGGACAGAATTAGCATCATCCATGTGAAAGCTGACAAGTGTTTTAGAATGTGTAAATAATATATCAGATTTGTGGAGGCACAGACACCATATGAGTGTTCAAATGTGCTTGCTTCAGTGAGCATGAACAAACTCTCATTTCTTATCATCAGTGACCAACTATAGCCTACTCATGATCACATTTGCAGTCAAACAAGCAGGTGCTCAATGTCCTAAAATTATACTGGAGAGTAAGGGTTTGCTTTTTTATACTATATGTGATATGGTGTTGACCAGTCAACTAGTGACCATCAACTAGACAACTAGTAACTATCTTAACTGTTTCAACACTAACCGACTGACTAAAATGGGAGTAATATATGTAGATACTTGCTTGAGTTGTCATGCTAAACAAGAGCTACGCTGGGCGTGCAATATACGCCCTCTCTTGGGTCGGCGGAAACTGCTAAAAAAGGGGCATAACTCTGGTAAAAATTGGCGGACGGAACTCAAATTTGAACTTGACCTGTGTTTTGGTGGGAGAAAGTAATATACCATATTATCATTGATTCCGATAAGCTCTAGTAAAGTTATCATCCGGACAACAAATTTCAGGGATTTTCTAAGTCAAATTACGTCAAAAAAGGGGCCATAACTCTCGCAAAAATTATCGAATTAAAACGAAATTCGGACTTGAGCTGTATTTCGATATATGTAATCCACAAAAAAACGGGTTTTGCGTATAAACATTCCAAAATCGAGTTATCATCCGGGAAACCAAAAAACATAAGAAAAACTGAATTTTCCGAGTAAAAAAAGGGGCATAACTCTGCCAAAAATGGTCGGACAGAACCCAAGTTCGAACTTGACCTGTGTTTTGGTGGGATAAAGTAATATACCAAATTTGGATTCATTCCGATAAACTATTCTAAAGTTATCATCCGGACAACAAATTTCAAGGATTTTCTAAGTCAAAAAACGTCAAATAAGGGACATAACTCCGGTGGAAATTGGCGGGCAGAACCCAAATTCGAACTTGAACTTACTTTTCGACTAATAAACCCACATACCAAATTTTACTAATTTTGGTTCACTCTAACTAAAGTTATCATCCGGACAACAGGTTAACGGACGGACGCCCGCCCGCCCGGACGCCCGCCCGCCCGGACGGACAGACCAATACTATAATACGGCCTTTTTTTCAAAAGGGCGTATAAAAAGCTCTGACAAATGTCACGAAATTCAACTAATTGTGGACTCTAACCAACTCATGTAAAAGAAACCCGGACAAAACTGATTTTCAAACTCGATTGAGATATTGTTGTGAAAGATCCATATAACAATTATGAATGAAATTGGTTGACATCTGTTTAAGTTATCATGCAAATGGACAATGAATTTCTACACTGGTTAGAAAGTCAGGGCATATCCATCAATTAAAGTCTATGTTATATAGGTGTGTTGCCGCCCAAACCATTCCCCCTCCCTACCTGCCAACCGTCCCTCCCATAACAATAGTGCAAGTTTTAATAAAAACTCCACTAATATTATCTCGAATTAGATATCTATTGAAGAGCAGAGACTAGCCTAGAGGGTGACTTGGGAGTCAATGAAGAGGATGAAATCATTTACAAACTGAACAAATAGATTGACATCAATAGTACGTACAAACCTTCACACATACAGAATTAACTGATCCATCAAATTTCTTGTAGTATTCGTCCCATTCATCAGCACTGTTGATTATATCAATTCGCCATTTCTGTAACATTGGGTAACATAAAATTAGAAGGAAACAATTTTGATGTGAAAAGACTTGCTTAATGATGTGTGATCAAAGTGTCAAGTGTGTATAAACACAAGAAACCAAATCCCAAACCCACTGCTGGTATCACAATGGGAAATGATTTCAATCAAATAGTTGCACTTGATCTACATCAACTTGATAAGGATCTGCCTTATATGCATGTTATTGATTTACTTAGCAGGCTATTGTGAGAAGTAAAGATCCAGATATTATTTTTGACAAATTTGGATTAATGTCTATGTGTACCTGCTGGTGATTTCACAGACACTGGTGGTGGAATTCAGAAGCTCTCTATTCATGGATATGGCAGAGAACCTCAACATGTCTGTTAAGACAACACAGGATATAGCCCAAGGTCCAATGGAGTGGTCAACAGACACAATGCTACTCCAATGGAGTGGTCAAAAGACACAATGCTACTCTTACAGTAACTCTCACTAAAATAAAAGAGTGATCTAACATTTCATGGGAATCCAGGCCTGGCATTCTGAGGCGAGCGATAAAATCGCTCGCCTACCGCCCGCCTGAAAATAATCCAGGCGGACGAAATAACGCCCTCCCAAATGGCAAAACATCGCTCTCCAGGACCCGGGTGTAAGTAATGATCTATGTACTAACAGAGTCGGCAACGAAGTGTTAAACGATGTCGGTATGGGACCTTTGATCTATAAGCCGAATTCCGACTGTCCCTGGCGAAATGTACAAGCGATATTGATTACGTTGTAGCAACATTTCCACCGGAAGCACGTGCCTCTGTGAAATAGACACACCGTTCAGGGTTATGTCACTTTGAAGTATTGCGTCATGCCTCCCACGCAACTGGACAGTGCTATATAATGTCAGGCATCATTGAGGCATTGTTAGAACTTGTTCTTCATGAATGACGATGAATACCCAAAAGGGAAACCGGGTGAAATTAAAAACGTAAATACTAATAAAATACTTAAATGTAAAAAGAATAGTTGTCTGAATTGTTACTAAATACATTACTAGCTAAAGTAACAACATATCTTGTTATTTAATATTAAAATATTTTGTGTAATGAAAACAACAAACTCAGCAATTATTGTAATAGTTTAATACTGACATGTACTTTATTTTTATTAATACTGTACATGTGGAGTGGAATATTTACTATGTCTGATTTTGGCAAACATTTTCGCCCTCCTGTGCTCGGCACAAATAATAGCCCTCCTAGACCTTTTCAGGAGGGCGATTTTTAGCTCTCCTAGATTTCTGAGAATGCCAGGCCTGGGAATCGGCAATAAGATATACTGAAATCTGCCATTTGTATCATTATGCTCTTTGCCACAGGGATAGTATACTGAACGATGCGAGGTTTGCCTGATGAGTTTGTATGTAATTCCTTTGTGACCCGAAATTCCTGGAATCTTGCATCACAACAGTAATTATTACATAGAACATTTGCGACATTGTTATCCGTATGTGTGGTTGTTTGGGAAGTCTCTTCACTTTAAAAAAATAAAATTTAGAAACCAGTAAAACTTTGAGATTATTTCCAATGAAAAAGACACATAAATTTGAAAGACACGAAGCATCTAATTATTGATTGATCAAGTCATCAATTCATTGCTTTTGATTGGTTCAGCGCACTCCACCACACGAGTTGTATGTTGGTTTCAAATTTCATTTCTTTTCAAATGTAAGCACAAGTCTTGTCGATTTCTCAAGGTACTTATGCACTTAGGGTTAATTTGCAGTAACGTTATTGGCAGGGCAGTCCTCCCCGAAGGAATTCTGATGCAACATCAGAATTCCCTTTTATATCGTAGAAAGTACCTTATGGATTTCATGTAGATTTAAGACCTACTGTATATAGGCATGGTCATATCACTCAATGCTGCTGTCATTTTATAGCAGAGAGTATAATCAAGAAATAATTTAGGTTATCAAAAAATAATCTTAATGGAAAAATGTGTGACAACCCAACCAACGGTTTTATTGTATTCCATGGATTGACAGCTTATGAGTAAATTACAAATGCATAACCTTAATTGATATAAGAGTTATTTCTTAACCCTTTCAGTGCCAGGTCCGAATTTTTGTATCAACCCATATACCCTGTGCCAATGCATTCTCTTATATATGCGAGTCGACCATAGGTCGCCTCGCATATATAAGAGAATGCATTGGCCTAACAATTTTTCATCATTTGTTATTATTTTTTACAATTTAAATAATTTTTTCTTATATTCTTTAACAGACTTATTTTGTAGGTTTAGTGCCAGGGAATATTACGTTTTTCATGGGTATCAAAATTATTACTATGAATACTTGAGTGATAGTTTTGAGTTATAACATGCACTTAATGTTTCATCGAGTGTGTTTTTAAATTTGCTATAGCATGCTTAAGCATACCCAAAAATAATTCAACCCAAAAAACAAAACAAAACAAAAATAATTTGTTTATTTTATTTTTTAGGGCCGATTATACAGACCGTAAATTAGGGCCGATGAGATCGGCCCCTGGCACTGAAAGAGTTAAATAACAACAAGATTCAATCAACTGGACATACCTGGGTCATATCTTTTGTAGTTACTGTCACATACATAATTCCTTTTTCACATATTAATTCACACTGAAAAAAAAAATAGTATTCCATATAAAGTCATTGTAGAATATAAGCTACATCTTATCTGAGGCAAAGAGAAATGAGAAATATGATATTAAACTCTCGACTACATCCAGAGCTAATAAACTGAAAGTATGAATAAAATAATGAATTTACTATAAGACGATTTTTAGGGAAAATCAAATTTACATGTGAAAACACTTTCCTGCAACGGCTTCAGCTTCTGTCAAAACATCGCACCTCTAGCCCAATCAGAACCTTGTTTCTCAGTCATGTAGCTATCATGTAACATTTCACTTTATTATTTACCTATGAATGACAATTAGAGAGATGCATCCTTTTGATATCGATATTGATATGTGTCAAATTGTCAATGACATTATAGTTCAACTAAAGGATAGTGTCATAAATTACTGCCAATAAAGAATAAAGGAATGCAGAAAGTTGAAATGTTTAAGTGATACCAGAGTTTACCCAGAATATGAAGTTTGGGATTAATTGGATGAAAAAATCCAAGATGGCTGCCCGCAGTCATGTTTTTTGAGAGAAATGTTTTCAAATTTGATAGTTCCCATTAAGAAGTTTTCCTAAACATGCGTGTAAATTTTCAAAACATTTCTCCAATAAATGTGAGCTCATGGTGTGCGGACTGATTCAAATGTGAAATCCAACATGTTTTTAATGAAATTTGCCAAAGATTTTATCGACTCTGAAGTACAGTGTAGTTTGGTCGTAGAGACTCGATTTTGAGGTGAACCTAGAACAAACTGTTAATAAGCTGTTTTTGGTGACATTTTGATGGACAGAATCTGGGGAACAACATATCCAAAATCCGCTAAAATCCACTTTGGGGAAAATTTTCTGCAGCTCTTTGAAATAGGGTCCTATTTATGGCATATTGTTTCAATTTTTCTGTTCCTTATTAGTCCAGTCAATCTGATGGAAAGAAACACCGAACCATGAACAAATTGCTATGCAATGTATATTGGTCTTTTTGAATGTGACTATGTATACCCATATAATAAGTGGCATTTTGTTGTCGACTCAGATCTTAAGGTAAATCTACAACAAATTGGTAACAAAATCCGCTTTGGGAAAAAGTTTCTACAGCGCTTTGAAATAGAGTCTTATTTATGGCTTTTTTGTGTCAACTTTGCAGTTCCTTATTTGTCCAGTCAATCTGATATGATGACATTTGTGTCAACCATGAAACCGGAACTATAAAATAAAAGCATCATCACACATGACAAAACAAGCCCGGTATGTGCTGAACAAACCTTTTAAGTCTGTTGTTTTTTTCACAAATTCTAGGATGGGTAGTAGGATAGAACTTGATGCAGCACCGCTCACTCTAGTCTTCCGTGCTGGCACTCGTGCTTTATCAAAAAATCCATTAACACACTCGTGTAGTTCTGTATATATATATTGAGATACGTGGATAAGAAGATTACATAACTCCGTATTAGTGTTTCATGTAGATAATCATGATATACGAAACACAACCAACTAGGAGAACAGAGAACCTGATCGAAACAATTCACAGAATTTCTACATACCGTTTTCTTATGATCAGCTATCATTATTTGCTGTACGGAGACCGGAATGGTTTCTTGTGGTTTTCCCATGTTATCAGAAGGACCTTGATGACCTCCTGCACCATTTAGCTGCTGATTTCGATTGTCTTCAGTACAGACGAGATGTTGCTCTACCTGATTGGGTGATAAATTTTCAGATAAAGGCATGTAAACCGGAGGTCTCTATAAAAAGAATATGTGAGTATTTATTGTCTTTCTTTTAGGTAGCAGTAAAATAGAATGAAAGTGTCAATGACACTGTAGCTCAACTTGGGGAGGAGTTATTTTTTTGCTCAGCAATGAAGAAGAGAATGATAAAGAAGAAGTCATAAAGAAGATCCATATTAAGTTTGATCATGATCGGATGAGGGTTATGGTCTGTAGGGTGCGCCAAATGATATAGTCATACAAAGAATATATTCCAAGATGGCCACTGGCGGTCATGTTTTCTGGATCGTAAAGCCGTTTTTTGAAGCGTTCTTTGCTGTATGATCGTGGTTTCGGTTGTTAAAGAATGATAGTTTTTGGAAACTGTAACAAATTTATAAGGAAGGGGTCGACTGATTTTCAGGCAAAGACTTTAAACCTTGCTAACAATTAACTATCCCACAAATAATAAGTTAATAAGGTAACTCTCAATGCACTTGGATACAGATAGCGTCTGTCATAATAATCACAATGAAAGTGTCAATGACACTGTAGCTTAATTTGGAGAGGAGATAATTTCATGTGTTACAGTCAATGGAATGTTTAGGAATGCAGAAAGTTGAAATGTGTAAGTAATACGAGATATCAACATGAAGAGATACATTTCAAGTAAAATCCAAGATGGCTGCTGGCGGCCATGTTTTCCATTAAAATTCAATAACATGTGATAACTCCCATCTAGAAGATTACTATCAAGATGAATATGAAGCTAGGTGATGATCGGATGAGGGAGGTGGACTGTATGGTGTGTTAAAGGATTTAGTCATGCAAAAAGTGAAATCCAATATGGCCACTGGCAGTCATTCGGAATGTTTTTAAACGAAATTTGGAAAAATTAGATTACCCCCATCTTGTGGTCATACCGAAGATCCATGTGAAGTTTAGTGACAATTGGACAAGTAGGGTGTTGTCTGTAGGGTTTATTCATACAAAGAGTAACATCAAAGGATATAGTCATGCAAACTATTGAAGTTTAAACATACAATGAATCTTAGCGGATGCACACATCTTGAAATGCTATATCTCTTGTATACAAGTCAGTTGTATCGAAATATTTATTATAGAAATACACACAGGGAAGCAAAGTATGTTGCATGTTACACGGAAATATTAAAGTAAGTTGACTAAGACAAACTCATTTTTTTTATATTCAGTACCCTTAAAGGCTTATCTGCGACCACCAGAAAATTTATCAAGTGATCATATATACATGTACCTGATACTTGAATTCGTGATCAAAGCATGCCTTCTCCAATCTCTACTTCAATAACAATGCTGACTTATCGCTTTTATCAGAAACAGGCTATTCTCTCAGGTCATTAACTTCACATGATTTAACCAACAGGTTCATTGCCCCGCATCTTAGAACAATATGAGCATGTGTTTATCGGATAATTACTATGCTCTGTGCTCATCGTGTTGTTGAATTATCTTATCGGTACTAAAACACAAAATTGCATATCATTATCTAGCGCATCTATATAGCCTGTAAATTAATGTGATCAATATGTATCTTCTCAGATGGCATGTGCCTTGCGTTTACTCATAAACCACATTAACCCTTTTAGTGCCAGGGGCCGATCTCAACGGCCCTAATTTATGGTCTGTAGAGTGCCCTAAAAAAAACAATTTTTGTTTTGTTTTGGGTTAGGCCAATGCATTCTCTTATATATGCGAGGCAACCTATGGTCGACTCGCATATATAAGAGAATGCATTAGCACAGGGTATATGGGTCGATACAAAAATCGGACCTGGCACTCAAAGGGTTAATATTTATTTTATATTAGTCACGATTATCAAAGCAGAGTTATTGTAAAGTTTTAGTATGTCCTACAAGTCTTAGCACATCAGTATGAAGGTTATGAATAAATAAATACACTGTACATCGAATCGACGGGTATAGTAAATTTTGACCACAAAGTAACTGAATATAGGACAGCAAGCACAGTGTATTTATTACATTTTGTAATTCAACTGTACATGTGATAATGTGTGGTATGATTTTCCACCAAGCAGTTCTTTTCTTCAAACTTATAACAACAAACATGATGTCACTATTGAATTGCGACTCCCTTTCGACTTCGACTCCCATTGTGTTGACGTCACACAGTGTAAATGACATTTGTTTCAACCATGAAACGGTAACTATAAAATAAAAGCATCATCACGCATGACCAAACAAGCCCGGTATGGGCTGAATAAACCTTTTAAGTCTGTAGTTTTTTCACAAATTCTAGGATGGGTAGTATGATAGAATTTGAGGCAGTGCCTCTCGCTCTATTCTACCGTGCTGGCACTCGTGCTTTATCAAAAAATTACATAACTCTGTATTAGTGTTTAATTCATGTAGATAATCATGATATACGAAACACAACCAATTGGGAGAACAGAGAACCTGAAACAATTCACAGAATTTCTACATACCGTTTTCTTATGATCAGCTATCATTATTTGCTGTACGGAGACCGGAATGGTTTCTTGTGGTTTTCCCATGTTATCAGAAGGACCTTGATGACCTCCTGCACCATTTAGCTGCTGATTTCGATTGTCTTCAGTACAGACGAGATGTTGCTCTACCTGATTGGGTGATAAATTTTCAGATAAAGGCATGTAAACCGGAGGTCTCTATAAATAGAATATGTGAGTATTTATTGTCTTTCTTTTAGGTAGCAGTAAAATAGAATGAAAGTGTCAATGACACTGTAGCTCAACTTGGGGAGGAGTTATTTTTTTGCTCAGCGCCATTGTTAAGGAAGGACCACACCAAACCCAACACAGATAACGACAAGATCGATGAATTTATTCACGACAACATAGAACGCATGCTTCAATCTGAAGTTGCACAATCACACAAACAAAATCGGTCTCGACAAACAGCACCCACACAAGAGCGTTCACACACAACTCTATCATAACATATAACATACTGGCGTGACTACTTTCTTTCTCTCTCTCTCTCTCGCTCTCTTACTATACTTCCACTCGCTCCCTTCCTATACGCGCAACCACTCCTGCAACACAACAACTGGCGTGACTTCTTTCATCTCTCTCTCTCTGATGCACTCATCCTATACACACTACTGACGTGACTACTTTCATCTCTCTCTCTCGCTCTCTCACTCGCTTCCTATACGCTGACCACTCTTACAACATAACTGCAGGCGAGACTACTATTCATTCTCTCTCTTCCTCTCTCTCTCGATCTCGCTATCTTCCTTAATTAATACACTCACCACTCTTACATCATAACTACTGGCAAGCCTTCTTTCTTCTGTCTCTCTATACACTCTCTACTATCACAACATTACCACAGGGATGACCACTTTCTTCTCTCTCGCGCTCTCTTCCACACTATCGTACTACACAGAGAATAACAATGGAAATAAACAGAACAAAATGAATGTCTCTGAATCTCTGATGTGGTCATTGTAGATCATTGTTGGAATGTTCAGGTGTTCAAAGAAACATGGCTGGCAGAAAGTTAAATATGGAACTCTATAAACACTTCGATCACTGAAGGTTTTGTCAATGTCGATAGACTATCGGAGAATGTTTCATTTCTGTGAAATAATCCAGAAATAGCAGTCTGCAAGCAGACCCATATCACATGTTGTCCATGAATCCAATTACACTTCCAATTGGACGGTTCTGAGAAATCTCTGGCAAGTGGGCATGCGACATCACTGACATGAGGTCCATTTGGAAACTGTCACTGTCAGACAATAAAATGAAGAAATATGTAAGCACACGTGTACGTGCACACTGCCACTGGTAAAGTAGAAAATATTGTGAAACTGTAACCGGTGGAACTGGAAGCTTAGTGCTTGTAGGTCATAGATTGATGTGCATCCCAAATTGAAGGAGAAGTTGACGGTGATTCCAAAAGTGTAATTAATACTATTAGATAGGATTGTCCAAATGTCCACGATGAAATTGAAGGTGAATCAAACTTTGAAGATAGTCTGTTTCGGTTTTAGCAACTGCATGAAGTTGTCGCACTGTCCCAAACAATGTTTGAGAAAAAAGTTAGCTTTTTATCGTCTGAGAAGGAGAAGAATAAATTAGTTAGAAATATCGCGATAAAAGTATTGTTAACTAGAATTGTGCTTCTAGTTTGCACTAATGAGTCACATGTTTTATAATCCCTCTGATTTTAGCAGCCAAATTGGTGATATTGGTCTGTTTCTTTGTGCGTGCATAGAGGCGATTTTGAAGCGGTTTTGAGAGAAAGTTTTTTATTGTTGGAATTTTGTTATAGATTGCGCTATCAAAGGTAGCCACAATATAATATATATATATATATTGAAAGTGGAATAGACTGTCTCGCTGAAATACCTTGTGACATATTTCACAACACACTAGTTCAGATAACATAGTAAATTGCTGTATAGTTGTACAGAAAGGGTCAGGTAATATGTTTTCAACTATTCGGTGAACAAAGACAAGGACCAGACTCTCACACAAAAATCCACAACAACTGTCTAAATTTATAGTTGATGGACATATAAAAAGTACATTTTAAAGAATAATTTTCATCTCAAAGTTGATATAACTGCTTTGTGAATGAATATTGCTATCTAGCTGTCACCTGTCATTTTTTTTCGACTCTGTATCTGTTTATTTGAGTGCACTCAATGTCTCTTGTTAATAGAATTGTTCCTGGTCGTAAGCTGCAAAAATCTGAAAACATAGACCCTCTATGCAGCTATAGTTGTGCACGTGGACATCCCAGATAAGAGCATTATGCGTCATCAGAAATGCTATAGTATATAACGTCAGGTTCCTCGTGTGGGGAACATTCGACTTTCAGGACATCAGGGTTCAAAGTGTTAAGGATTTTAAGGCCGTATGGGAACCATTTGTCCGTATTGGGGAAACACATAACGCGATGGGACGACCATGGTTCATCCCGTCGGGCGAAAATTTTGTTATTTGACACTGAAAAGTAGCCGTTTCCTTGCACTTGAGAGTCCCACAAAGTAATCCAAAGCTACGTATATTACGCAAGTCGATCATTTTCCGTGGGTGCATTAATTCTGTTGATGGTATCCAGATAATTAATGATGTAATTACGCATGTAAGACTGCCGTCTGATTGAAGACTATATCAAGCTGCAAGTTACAGTGTTTAAAAATTTATAATTTACCATAAGATTCCGACAGGTATAATAAAACAAAAACACTAAAAAGCATCTATGCATTGTCCAATAATACCTAGCTGGGAGAATTGAATTAAGTATTTCCTAGAATTTCAAGTAGCTTCCGTGAAAAT
Source organism: Siphonodentalium dalli (assembly GCA_032622095.1). NCBI lineage: Eukaryota > Metazoa > Mollusca > Scaphopoda > Gadilida > Siphonodentaliidae > Siphonodentalium > Siphonodentalium dalli. The sequence continues at coordinate 217,987,239 of CP136066.1, forward strand.
GAAACTGATATATTCCATGTATTCTGTCAATTTGTGCGCTGTGATGTCATATATACTGCAGGGTTTGTCTGCAGGAGATATTTATAGCGGCGAAATACGAATGGTAGCGAAATATTTCAAACTCGGAACGCGTAGCTTGTCAATAGTCTGTATTAGTCCAACAACTGACGACCGCTGCTATAAAGTTTTAGCCAACGTGTTATAAAATATAATTGCGTTTTGGCGGGAATGGGAACATGTGAACCATTGTTTGTGTTTGGGGACCCAGCCAGGACAACGAAACTATTATTGACAGTACTTTGACTTTATCTCCATATTGGGGGGGGGGGTGGTATGTTTTTTTGTGTTTATCTTCCATGCATGCAATATGGGTCAAACGAATGGTGTTGTCACTATGAATTCCTGCTATAAAGACTGATTTGGGACAGGTTCCGTATTATAATATTACAATAGCACGGGATCTCACCTCCTTTGGTAGGAGAACTGCCTGTTGACGTATGTTGATCCCTACTCTGCCTACCTCAGCAATTCGACATTCTCTGATCAAATTATGTAATCATATGATAGCACGGGATCTCCGAGCGTGAGTAGTTTCACCCACAGAAATCCCGTGCAAAATAATATCCGTACTCAGCAGTCCGATATTCTTTGATGTTACCGTGACATTTATTATGCTGTATATAAATAATGTCGCTATTTCAATGCACACCAAACATTACGTTGTAGTTTTGGCGCTTTGATTTCAAAGGGTTACACTGTACCGGTAACACACTGTGCTCAATTGACCCGCCTTTTCACCAGTATTCTGTTTAACCCCACGAACTGACGTTGCAGCCGGATTTTTTATGACATATTGCTACTGACTTTTGGTACATGTATGAATCAAACAGATCATCTGCGAGGGGAATGGGTCTGTGGGACGGGCCCGCAGCCGGCCTGGCGGAAACCCTGCATTTGTACAGGACATACATATAATACAAAGACACACATTGGGGTCTTACCTTTGAAGCTTCATTGAATTTGAGATCTCGGACATTGTTCCCTTGGTCTTTTTTTTTTTTAACTCTTTCATCCGGCATGTCGTTAGCAAACGCCAGGATAGGAGCTGGTGGTGTTTGTGCTAATTGCTGAATAAAACCAACACATTAATATATCAATTATTCCTATGATATAATGACTGATAGAATAGTTTGGAGAGAAGTCTCATGAACTGAACACCATTGGTAAAAAAAAAATATTTATAATATCTCAATTATTCACATATGCTATTTATACGAGTGATAGAATGGTTTGGTTGGTGAGAAGTCTTATGAAGAGAAACCACTGGGCAAAAAATATTTTGTTTCTTGCAATTTCAGTAAAAAAGTTGTTGGCGGGTTCGTAAATCAACTAATTAAATTAGTGTCTCTTTATGGTATTTTGAAAAAATTATAACTAAGGAAAGCGCATCATTAGTAGCAACAAAGTCTCTGTTGGTTTAATTTGCCATGCGCATTGCAAATTGTTTTGAGTTAATTGGTAGGGAGAATTTAATAAAATATTCTTGGTAAAAGTTAATTTTACATGGTTTTGTGACTATTTGAACCAGAATAAATGATGAAATTGTTATGATTAAGACTGCACACTGACTTTAAAGGGCCCTAGGGGTACTGTACGCCATTTTCAATAAATTTCCGTTAATAACAACGATCTATTATCGATACTATATAGAAACATAAGTAATTTGAGTCGAAGATGTATTCTGTAAACGCTCAGGTTAATAGGCTATCTTAAAATTTAATAATTTAAAAGTTAATAATTTAATATAAATTGAATTTGTGGCTGGAGCCATAAACTGGCGTAAATTAAAATACGAATTTCCGTGTACAAAACGTAATCAAATTATAATTGAGGGATACTGGATCAGTAAACCCATTGCACACACGATCGTTTGAAACATTATGCTTATACGGGGAGAAAACTCAAGCCACTCATTGACTAGTGACGATACAATAACTTAAATGAGTATATGGGACTACTATGCATATAATATAATTTTTATTTGATTCAATTGGTTGAAAACTGTACAAAAATTACTCGACAACGACAATTTGTATTTTTGCATTCCGGTAAATTTGCCATCCGTAACACTACTTCGTACTCAACAGACTTTCAAAGAATGGAAAAGTTTTTACCTTATTCTCCGACTCGGGAATTATAGAAACCAAAAACAACATCTTGGGTACAGTACCCCTTTAAATTAAGTAAAATGCACAGATCCTGAATTTTCTTAAAATCTTAAATACTGACATGATAGAAACAGAAAAAGTTATCATCACAACTAATGCCACCTAAGGAAAGTGCAAAGATCAGAGGAATATACTGCATAGTGAGACATGACAATGATCTTTTTTTAATCTCAATTGTCAGTATATTCAGACTATGACCTTGACCTTCACATATGACTAGTTTCAGGGGTTTAGTATTTAATATCTGGTAAATGGAATTTATATTTGTGTTCATCATCACCTGCGGATATTATTGAGTAGGATATACAGCTTTACTTTTGTATGCAAAATCAGGCATTTAATCAAACACGTCTGAAAATTGGCCTGCAACACAAAGAACCCCATGGAAAGTTTAGTTTGGTGATATCAAATATCAAAAACAAATCTTGATCATATGATGTAGATATGCTTTGAAGAGGATGGAAGCATTTAGTACAAATTGTACAACTAGACGCATCAATAGTACTAACCTTATCACAAACACCACCAGCTCTGTCACTTGGGCCGTGACTTGGCTGTGTATTCTTTGTACCTGCAACATATCCAGTGCAGGCCAAGTTTAGTGGGGTGCAAGATAACAAACGTCAATGGTGCACCGTGCACCTCAAGTATAAGTGACCATGTCATGTCACAAGTCTCACTGTTACTCCCATTCTCTTTAAAAGCCAACGAAAACTTTACAATATTTACGTCTCTGGAAATCTCATTCATAATCAGTTACTGAATTGATGGGATTCCCTCCATTTCATTGGAGAGTGGCGAAGCACGCACATGATTTCATTGGTTTATGACATAACGGATCACTTCACAGATCAGAGCTAGGTCAATGACGTGTTGACAAGTTTCCCATGCATTGTCAAACTCAAATGTTGTTAAAAAATGAATACAGGCGATATATCCATAACTCATTTTACTCATCTTCGAGTTTTTATCAGTCAACGATATTCGTGACTGATTATTCTTTCGCATCTTGTTGTATTTATAACAATTTCTAAATACTATGATTCTCACAAACATTTACTACGCCAGGAATTAATGCACTCCTTATTTGGAAATGGTTTATTACGTCATGTTGGGATTGCCGCATCATTGTAGAAATGAATTTTAGTGGACACTTCTAGAGACGTACATCCGTTAGAATTATCGTCATCTTTTTAAAGAGACTGTGGTACTCCCAATTTTGCATTTGCACCTCACAACTACATCTGGGGGAGAGCAGATATATGGATGCGGACAAGCTTATTCCTGATGAATGGAGGGAATGAAAATGTTTGAATTTAAATTGTGAAAAGTTCCTTTCTGAATTATGAAATAGCAATTAAACACTCTTCATTAATCAATTCAAAGCCTAGTGGCACAATACAGTAATGCCCTAAATAATCGACTCATTAACCACACCAGAATTATGGGTAATTTTTCAGGATTAAGTTGGAAATATGGCTTGTTGCCATTCATCGGAAAGCTCCCAGTGAGTCTATAATCGTGACTAAATCCTGAAAAATTACCCAGAATTCTGCTATGGTTTAGGGGTCGATTATTTAGGGCATTAATGTACCTCTCTTGTATCGATATGATGCATCAAATCATCTGTTTTCCTGTCCTTCTGATAATTAACTTGAATAAGTTAAATCTGAACAATAAAATCGCAAAATCCTAGCATCTAGACTAGCCTCAAGCCTTCCTAGAGTTGGAAATTTCAAACCTGACAATGACAATGTTGACCAAATGTATGACAATATTGTTTTCTTAAATTAACTAGCAGTTTTTGACTGGCCACAGGGAGCTAGGGACCAGGACACAACCTTTCCATGTGTTGGAAATTTCCAACCTGTCACCCAGCCCCCCCTAATGTTGTAAAATTGCTAACTGATGACCATTTCAATCCAAAATTTTGATAAAAAATAGGAATAGATACAAATATTGCTCCAAAAACAATTAATTCCCCCAATAAATTGTTTGAAAATCAAACTACAAGAACATTTTCACCCTATTGTTGGTGTGATATTTCCAACTAATGTTTTTGAAGCTATGACATTTCTAACTGTTGAAAATTTTTACCAAAGTTGGGATGATGAAACAACCCCCAACCCACCACCCCCTGTCATCACGTCTCTGGAGGATGGACAAGATATTGTTGGACATGTGAACAAATGAACCAAAATTTTGACATACCAACCAAACTTTGAGTTGTTATGGGAGGCAATTTTCACATTTCGCGCGACACTGCATAATACAGGTAATTTGTCCAGCCGCCAAACCCCAGAAATTCACGATTGCGTGTTTTGGCGTATAAAGTTTTTTTCTCTGCAGATTTCGTAAATTCAGGTATCCGACATCAAGATTTTATCGGCTGGCCATCTGTCAGCTTTGAGTAATTTTTTTTATAGCGCCTTAAAAAGTATACCCCCCACCCAAATTTGTTCGCAGACGTAAAACCACAGTTACTTAGAATTTGTTGCAAATTCACATGACTAATCTAGTAAAATGTATACAAATGTATATATTTTCGTGAAGCTAAGACATAATGACACTATTTTGGGCCAAAATTGAAACTCACCATCCAAGATGGCCACCAAAATGGCCACCAGAAGTTGAAAATATGACATTTTTTCACAAATATCTTCTAGATCATGCAGTTCATGCTGTTTGGAACTGGTTGAGTAATATGACTTTATTTTGTGTTTTGCATATTAACTGATCATTGGAGCAATTAAATATGCAATTATTGGGGTCCTACCCGCTTGTGATCCCTCAAAAATTTGATTTTACAGAACGCGGTATAAAATTTCACAAAAAGCACAACTTGGATTCTAGTCATATTTCAACAAGAAATGAACAGAAGGTTGCAATTAAGTAAGGCATACCATTACCTATGAATATTCCAACTCACTGGAACCAAAATTCTTACTTTAGCTCAAAATGGCTGCCAAAATGGCCACCAAAATATGGAAAATGGTAAATATTGCCCATGGGTTTCCTGCAATCGCTTACAAGTTGTGGTTGATGTACAAAATTGGCTATTATGCCTTCTATACATTGAATGCTAACATGTCTGCTGCACCAAAGTCGTTTTGAGATCATACTTAACACAACACTCAAACAGGAGCTAACTTTTGACAGAAATATGAAGCATTACATTGATATCTTTTGTTTTCCGAAGACAAGAAGTAGTACTGCAGTATTGCTACAAATTGCAGGCAGAGTTGTAGAAGAAATGTACATGAATAAGTAGCCCAATTGCTGAAACCCTACACTGAACTATGTGGAGTGTCTGCGTCTGATTCGATCAACTGAGCTGCTCTGCCATCTGTCCCCGAATGCGTCTGTTCATTACAACACTCAATTGTTGCATGCCAATCGAGAAGATCTACCCCGCACCTGTTAGTTTTGCAAGGATGTGTACTCAAACAGGAACACTGAACCATGCACAAAACCGTGTAGGGGGCAACCAGTACACCAGTTGGAAGAGTCACGGGCGATAATTTTTTTTTAATTTCATCCTTGATTAAACCAAAATTTGTATCATCCAATTGTGGGGGGACGAGGTCTAAAGCGTGTTTCCAAATGCATACTTGGAAATGTGCGCGTTTGATGTTCTCTGTGAATGCTTCGGTGGTTGGAGGTAGGCTGCACAGACTAGAAACATAGGTGGCGTATATGAGTATTGAGTGAGTTGCTGAATTGTCCTGTGTGAGGTGTATATGCAAGTATGAAACTGATGAGTGGTCGTGTGTGCGGGTATTGGTATATCTGGAAGGGCTCACCATTGTTGAGGTGTATATGTATACCTGGATTGACTCTATGGTCATGGATATGAAGAATAGGTATACATGTAGTGGTTGTATGGTTCATGATGAGGTGAATAGGTATACAATGAGTGACTGTATGGTAATGTGTCAGGTGTAGGAGTATACCTGGTGTTCATGCATTGTGACTCGTGGTTGTATCATCATTTGTGGTATGTACGGGGATAACCAAGTATGTCTGTATGGTCAGGTGTATAAACTGGGTGACTACATGTATATTGTCATTTGTGTGGTGTTTATGTACATATGGAGTGACTGAGGTAATGGGTGGGTTGTACATGTGTACATGTTAATCAATAGAGAGGTCATGTCAAAGAGTTCTCTATCTTGATGGTGTTTATGTACACGAGGGAAACGTTAAACGTGGAAAGCGATAGCCACCCGTTATCATCACAGTCAATCCATATATACATAAACACCACAGACATAACAATATAGTGACCCACTGTATACACGTACACCTGACCCATGACCACGGATGACCATACAGCCATGAGTCACAATGCAGGCACAACGGGTATTCTCATAAACATGACCCATAACCATATAGTCACTCCTTGTATACCCATTCACCTCACCATTGGCCATACAGCCATCCCCTGTATACCTATTATCCACACACATGGTCAAATGGACATTCAATATATACATCAACACCACAACAATGAACATAGTCACTCTGTGTATACATATGCACCTCACCAATGGCCATATAGCCACTCGCTTCATACATATACCCTCACCCATGGCACCTGGTATACTCCTTCACCTGAAATATGACCATATAGTCACCTTGTGTGTACCTATTCAAAACATTCATACATGATCATGGTCAATCCTTGTATACATATTCACCTCATGATTGGCCATATCACTCACTGTATCCTTATTTGTCACACCATAGCCGAATAGCCACTCAAGATATACTAATACACCCCAGCCAATGTCAGTATAGTCACTCCATGTGTGCATATGCACATCATCCATGGCCATATAGCCACTCGCTATATACACATACACCTCGCCCATGACCATATAGCAACACATGTGTATACCCGCATAACCTACACATGACCATACTACCACGAGTCGCCAAGCAGGAACACCAGGTATACTCATACACTTGACACATGACCATTTAGTCACTCCCTGTATAGATATTCATTACATTTATGATCATACAGTCACTCCTTGTTTACCTACATGTACTCATTTCACCATTGACATACAGTCACTACCTGTATACATATTCCCCACACAGTCATATAACCACTCAATATATACATATGAAACCAACCTTAGACCATAGAGTCAACTCGAGGTATACATATACACCTCACCACTGGCCATTCAGCCCTTCCAGATATACAAAAACCCGCACACACGACCACTCATACCATCCATACTTGCATATACACCTCACATATGACAATTCAGCAACGAACTGTATAATCATACATGCCATCCATGAGCATACAGCTAATCCCTATACACCCACCAATGATAATACATTCACGAGATATATACATACACATCCCATCCATTACCACAAGGACACTCCCTATATACCCACACAATAATGTCCACCCAGCTTACTCCAGGTATGCATATACACTTCAATCATGACAGTACAGTCATTCCATGTATACCATACACATTACCTGTAACCATAAAATCACTCACTATTTATCCACACACCCCATCCATGATCATACAGACAACACATGTACATCCCACCCATGACCTAACAGTCACTCCATATATACATAATCAATACATAGATGACCATGTAGCTATATCCATACAACACATCAATGTCCATACAGGCACACCGGGTGCACCCGTACAGGATACACACAACCATACACCATACAGTCACTCCATGCATGCTGATTCACCCCACACCTGACCATGGCCTCTCCCTGTGTACCTATACATCTTGCTATGGACAACACACTCATAAACATATAGTCACTCACTGTATACATATTCACATCATTCATGACATACACTTACTCCACGTATACCTATTCACCTCACCTATGATCATAGAGTAACTCCCTGGCTACCATCTTGGCATTCATCCTGTATCCAGTTGATATTGGTTTATCATAATGGACCAGAAGAGCCACATATTATGGTTCATCTCAGTTCTGTCTCAAAGTTCCGTCTCAAAATTGTCCATTTTGGAGGTCAAGGTCAGGTGGGGTCACAATTTGACCCGTCCAAAACACTGCCCGGACAAAAGTACCCGTCGAAATCCATCCGGTTTTACCAGATTTGACCTTGAATTGATCATTTTGAAGATCAAGGTCAGGTCGGGGTCACAATTTTACCCGTCCACAACAGTCAGTGGACAAAAGTAACACTACCTATCAAATTTCGTCGAAATCCCATAAAAATTCGCGATTTGATCTTGAATTGACCTATTTCAAGGTCAAGGTCACGTCGCACACCAAAAACGAATAGGCTTACGACACTCCCCATACGAAAGTATCCCTAGACACTAATTTTCATCGAAATCCCATGATACTCGGGCATTCGACCTTGAAATGACCCGATTTCAAGGTCAAGGTCACGTCGCACGGGCAAATTAATAGGCCCATGCAACTCCCTGGCCGAAAGTACGCCCCACATACCAAGTTTCATCGAAATCGGCTCGGCCGTTTTCGAGTCCATCGCGAACACACAGACAGACAGACACACACACAGATTTCCCAAAATATATAATAGATGTTATAATTATATATGTAAAAAAATAACTTATTACCAATTTGGTTGCCATTTTGGAAGCCATCTTGAGCAATTTGGTCTATAAACACCGTAGTGCGACACATTTAAGATAGACCAATACAATAAACACCTATCAATCCAAAGATAGTTACATTTTACTAGAAAAAATGGTCCAAACCTGAAAAGTCCAATATTTTTGGTGATGTCAGTGATGACAATAGTAACAATTAACCATGGAGCAGCAGACATGTTAGCTTTCAATGTATAGAAGGCATAATAGCCAATTTTGTACATCAACCACAACTTGTAAGCGATTGCAGGACACCCTAGGGCAATATTTACCATTTTCCATATTTTGGTGGCCATTTTGGCAGCCATTTTGAGCCAAAGTACGAATTTTGGTTCCAGTGAGCACAGGCCTTCTAAACAGTGATAATTGAGTGATATTTTGGATTTTGAAGTAATTAGACCACTTACCTTGTATAGAAGTACTTAGTATTTGATGCATTAAATTTCTATTTATTAAGATCTCAGTCACTGTTTAGAAGGCCTGTGCCAGTGAGTTGGAATATTCATAGGTAATGGTATGCCTCACTTAATTGCAATTCTGGCTTCTGTTCATTTCTTGTTGAAATATGACTAGAATCCCAGTTGTGATTTTTTGTGAAATTTTATTCCGCATTCTGTAATGTCGAATTTTTGAAGGATTACAAGAAGGTAGGACCCCAATAATTGCATATTTAATTGCTCCAATGATCAGTCAATATACAAAACACAAAATAAAGTCATATTACGCAACCAGTTCCAAACAGCATGAATTGATCTAGAAGATATTTGTGAAAAAATGTCATATTTTCAACTTCTGGCGGCCATTTTGGTGGCCATCTTGGATGGTAAAGTTTCAATTTTGGCCCAAAATAGTGTCATTATGTCTTAGCTTCACGAAAATATATACATTTGTATACATTTTACAAGATTAATCATGTGAATTTGCAACAAATTCCAAGTAACTCTGGTTTTACGTCTGGGAACAAATTTTTTTGGGGGGTATACTTTTTAAGGCGCTATAAAAAAAATTGCTCAAGCCGATAAAATCTTGATGTCGGATACCTGAATTTACGAAATCGCAGAGAAAAAAAATGTATATGGCAAAACACGCATCCGTGACATGGCGGCCGGACTTCGAGTTTTTAATTAAGGAAGTTAAAATATGACATAATTGCTTGATTGAGACGACGGGTAATAATTACATTAATATTCAATTACGGTATACGAAGCGTAGATTTAATTAGAGAAAAGAACCCATTCCAACAGTCCAAATAACTATTCATTATTTCAAGTTATTGAAATTTTACCTGTAATGGCTGTATTTGTATTGGGTTACACTGGTGTAAATAAGGTTCGGAGAGACCTCTAGCGGATGCGGGAGGAATATATAGGAGAGAATAAAATAGACACTGGGCCCTGATTGGTCAATAGCCTTGTGTGCTTTTTGCATAAAAAAATCATCACACCTCTTCCCTATGATTTCCCATAGGTAAGATAGCCATTGGCACAGGAATTAACCCTTTGTAGTGAAGTTTGAATTTGTTGGTGTGGTCTAAAATATGACAGTATTTTTTTATGCGGATGCTGACACTAGTTACGAAAACACAAGATTTAAAGGCGAATTCCCTGCTAGACAGATATGATTTTTTTGTGTAAAAAGTTTCCCGAAATGTCAATTTTTCAGATTAAAAAAAAAAATTGGACCCATGGTTCATATAGCCAACAGCATACGCTAAAACGTTAGCACTGAGACCTATGGAAAACATTTACACCAGTGTAACCTAAAGGGAAAAATGAGCTTTTTGGCATTTTTGATTCCTGGGAGTCACTTTAAAGTATTTTAATGCATTTTTCACAGCCTGGTCTTTCAGTCCAATGAATCTCCCATGCATTGGTGTGGCTATTCTTGCTGCTGATGTCTTCTTTCACTTACATCGGCCAAAAAAATGGTATGATTTTTCATAAAAAATGCCAATTTTTCAAGGTATTTTCAAAAAATTTCAAGGTGGTAATTGTCACATGATAATGCAAATTACCCATAACATGAGCATGTCAATGACACACATACCAATTGTTATAAGAAGCTAATCTATCAAGTATTTTGGATTTTATAGCCAGTGATATACAGATATATATAATAAAAGTGTCTCATTTTCACTGGTGGGTATGGCCATTTGAAGGTTAATAGCACTAAAACTTGGACACATTTAAGAAAATGCTTCAGCATTTCAAAGAGAGCATATCTTTGTTCAACTAATTCAATATACACCCACATCTAGTTATCTTGGATCACCCTTGCAGACCTGAAAATGTCATATTTTAGTCTTCCATGTGCTGATAAAGTCATGTGCTTGATGCTCAGCTGATCAGATCTGGACTCAATGACCTCACATCACCAGAAGTTCTCTCATGGAAAGGATCTTGTACAGTCTTCCATAGCTGATCCAAGTTTGCAACACCAGACCCCAAAAACTGTGTGAAAATGGGGCCTGAATATGACTTGTGGTGGAAAAATGTGCTTTTTTGATGAATAATGTGTTATAGAGAGTGGGGTTAAATTGTGTGTGATAAATAAAGAACCACAGAAGTGATATTATTTTTGAACACATTTTTTTCATTCATGGGCAATTCTGAAAAAATGTAGGGTGTTACAATTATTCCGTGAAAAAGCGGGCTATCGCTTTAGGTTACACTGGTGTAAATAAGGTTCGGAGAGACCTCTAGCGGATGCGGGAGGAATATATAGGAGAGAATAAAATAGACACTGGGCCCTGATTGGTCAATAGCCTTGTGTGCTTTTTGCATAAAAAAATCATCACACCTCTTCCCTATGATTTCCCATAGGTAAGATAGCCATTGGCACAGGAATTAACCCTTTGTAGTGAAGTTTGAATTTGTTGGTGTGGTCTAAAATATGACAGTATTTTTTTATGCGGATGCTGACACTAGTTACGAAAACACAAGATTTAAAGGCGAATTCCCTGCTAGACAGATATGATTTTTTTGTGTAAAAAGTTTCCCGAAATGTCAATTTTTCAGATTAAAAAAAAAAATTGGACCCATGGTTCATATAGCCAACAGCATACGCTAAAACGTTAGCACTGAGACCTATGGAAAACATTTACACCAGTGTAACCTAAAGGGAAAAATGAGCTTTTTGGCATTTTTGATTCCTGGGAGTCACTTTAAAGTATTTTAATGCATTTTTCACAGCCTGGTCTTTCAGTCCAATGAATCTCCCATGCATTGGTGTGGCTATTCTTGCTGCTGATGTCTTCTTTCACTTACATCGGCCAAAAAAATGGTATGATTTTTCATAAAAAATGCCAATTTTTCAAGGTATTTTCAAAAAATTTCAAGGTGGTAATTGTCACATGATAATGCAAATTACCCATAACATGAGCATGTCAATGACACACATACCAATTGTTATAAGAAGCTAATCTATCAAGTATTTTGGATTTTATAGCCAGTGATATACAGATATATATAATAAAAGTGTCTCATTTTCACTGGTGGGTATGGCCATTTGAAGGTTAATAGCACTAAAACTTGGACACATTTAAGAAAATGCTTCAGCATTTCAAAGAGAGCATATCTTTGTTCAACTAATTCAATATACACCCACATCTAGTTATCTTGGATCACCCTTGCAGACCTGAAAATGTCATATTTTAGTCTTCCATGTGCTGATAAAGTCATGTGCTTGATGCTCAGCTGATCAGATCTGGACTCAATGACCTCACATCACCAGAAGTTCTCTCATGGAAAGGATCTTGTACAGTCTTCCATAGCTGATCCAAGTTTGCAACACCAGACCCCAAAAACTGTGTGAAAATGGGGCCTGAATATGACTTGTGGTGGAAAAATGTGCTTTTTTGATGAATAATGTGTTATAGAGAGTGGGGTTAAATTGTGTGTGATAAATAAAGAACCACAGAAGTGATATTATTTTTGAACACATTTTTTTCATTCATGGGCAATTCTGAAAAAATGTAGGGTGTTACAATTATTCCGTGAAAAAGCGGGCTATCGCTTTAGGTTACACTGGTGTAAATAAGGTTCGGAGAGACCTCTAGCGGATGCGGGAGGAATATATAGGAGAGAATAAAATAGACACTGGGCCCTGATTGGTCAATAGCCTTGTGTGCTTTTTGCATAAAAAAATCATCACACCTCTTCCCTATGATTTCCCATAGGTAAGATAGCCATTGGCACAGGAATTAACCCTTTGTAGTGAAGTTTGAATTTGTTGGTGTGGTCTAAAATATGACAGTATTTTTTTATGCGGATGCTGACACTAGTTACGAAAACACAAGATTTAAAGGCGAATTCCCTGCTAGACAGATATGATTTTTTTGTGTAAAAAGTTTCCCGAAATGTCAATTTTTCAGATTAAAAAAAAAAATTGGACCCATGGTTCATATAGCCAACAGCATACGCTAAAACGTTAGCACTGAGACCTATGGAAAACATTTACACCAGTGTAACCTAAAGGGAAAAATGAGCTTTTTGGCATTTTTGATTCCTGGGAGTCACTTTAAAGTATTTTAATGCATTTTTCACAGCCTGGTCTTTCAGTCCAATGAATCTCCCATGCATTGGTGTGGCTATTCTTGCTGCTGATGTCTTCTTTCACTTACATCGGCCAAAAAAATGGTATGATTTTTCATAAAAAATGCCAATTTTTCAAGGTATTTTCAAAAAATTTCAAGGTGGTAATTGTCACATGATAATGCAAATTACCCATAACATGAGCATGTCAATGACACACATACCAATTGTTATAAGAAGCTAATCTATCAAGTATTTTGGATTTTATAGCCAGTGATATACAGATATATATAATAAAAGTGTCTCATTTTCACTGGTGGGTATGGCCATTTGAAGGTTAATAGCACTAAAACTTGGACACATTTAAGAAAATGCTTCAGCATTTCAAAGAGAGCATATCTTTGTTCAACTAATTCAATATACACCCACATCTAGTTATCTTGGATCACCCTTGCAGACCTGAAAATGTCATATTTTAGTCTTCCATGTGCTGATAAAGTCATGTGCTTGATGCTCAGCTGATCAGATCTGGACTCAATGACCTCACATCACCAGAAGTTCTCTCATGGAAAGGATCTTGTACAGTCTTCCATAGCTGATCCAAGTTTGCAACACCAGACCCCAAAAACTGTGTGAAAATGGGGCCTGAATATGACTTGTGGTGGAAAAATGTGCTTTTTTGATGAATAATGTGTTATAGAGAGTGGGGTTAAATTGTGTGTGATAAATAAAGAACCACAGAAGTGATATTATTTTTGAACACATTTTTTTCATTCATGGGCAATTCTGAAAAAATGTAGGGTGTTACAATTATTCCGTGAAAAAGCGGGCTATCGCTTTAGGTTACACTGGTGTAAATAAGGTTCGGAGAGACCTCTAGCGGATGCGGGAGGAATATATAGGAGAGAATAAAATAGACACTGGGCCCTGATTGGTCAATAGCCTTGTGTGCTTTTTGCATAAAAAAATCATCACACCTCTTCCCTATGATTTCCCATAGGTAAGATAGCCATTGGCACAGGAATTAACCCTTTGTAGTGAAGTTTGAATTTGTTGGTGTGGTCTAAAATATGACAGTATTTTTTTATGCGGATGCTGACACTAGTTACGAAAACACAAGATTTAAAGGCGAATTCCCTGCTAGACAGATATGATTTTTTTGTGTAAAAAGTTTCCCGAAATGTCAATTTTTCAGATTAAAAAAAAAAATTGGACCCATGGTTCATATAGCCAACAGCATACGCTAAAACGTTAGCACTGAGACCTATGGAAAACATTTACACCAGTGTAACCTAAAGGGAAAAATGAGCTTTTTGGCATTTTTGATTCCTGGGAGTCACTTTAAAGTATTTTAATGCATTTTTCACAGCCTGGTCTTTCAGTCCAATGAATCTCCCATGCATTGGTGTGGCTATTCTTGCTGCTGATGTCTTCTTTCACTTACATCGGCCAAAAAAATGGTATGATTTTTCATAAAAAATGCCAATTTTTCAAGGTATTTTCAAAAAATTTCAAGGTGGTAATTGTCACATGATAATGCAAATTACCCATAACATGAGCATGTCAATGACACACATACCAATTGTTATAAGAAGCTAATCTATCAAGTATTTTGGATTTTATAGCCAGTGATATACAGATATATATAATAAAAGTGTCTCATTTTCACTGGTGGGTATGGCCATTTGAAGGTTAATAGCACTAAAACTTGGACACATTTAAGAAAATGCTTCAGCATTTCAAAGAGAGCATATCTTTGTTCAACTAATTCAATATACACCCACATCTAGTTATCTTGGATCACCCTTGCAGACCTGAAAATGTCATATTTTAGTCTTCCATGTGCTGATAAAGTCATGTGCTTGATGCTCAGCTGATCAGATCTGGACTCAATGACCTCACATCACCAGAAGTTCTCTCATGGAAAGGATCTTGTACAGTCTTCCATAGCTGATCCAAGTTTGCAACACCAGACCCCAAAAACTGTGTGAAAATGGGGCCTGAATATGACTTGTGGTGGAAAAATGTGCTTTTTTGATGAATAATGTGTTATAGAGAGTGGGGTTAAATTGTGTGTGATAAATAAAGAACCACAGAAGTGATATTATTTTTGAACACATTTTTTTCATTCATGGGCAATTCTGAAAAAATGTAGGGTGTTACAATTATTCCGTGAAAAAGCGGGCTATCGCTTTAGGTTACACTGGTGTAAATAAGGTTCGGAGAGACCTCTAGCGGATGCGGGAGGAATATATAGGAGAGAATAAAATAGACACTGGGCCCTGATTGGTCAATAGCCTTGTGTGCTTTTTGCATAAAAAAATCATCACACCTCTTCCCTATGATTTCCCATAGGTAAGATAGCCATTGGCACAGGAATTAACCCTTTGTAGTGAAGTTTGAATTTGTTGGTGTGGTCTAAAATATGACAGTATTTTTTTATGCGGATGCTGACACTAGTTACGAAAACACAAGATTTAAAGGCGAATTCCCTGCTAGACAGATATGATTTTTTTGTGTAAAAAGTTTCCCGAAATGTCAATTTTTCAGATTAAAAAAAAAAATTGGACCCATGGTTCATATAGCCAACAGCATACGCTAAAACGTTAGCACTGAGACCTATGGAAAACATTTACACCAGTGTAACCTAAAGGGAAAAATGAGCTTTTTGGCATTTTTGATTCCTGGGAGTCACTTTAAAGTATTTTAATGCATTTTTCACAGCCTGGTCTTTCAGTCCAATGAATCTCCCATGCATTGGTGTGGCTATTCTTGCTGCTGATGTCTTCTTTCACTTACATCGGCCAAAAAAATGGTATGATTTTTCATAAAAAATGCCAATTTTTCAAGGTATTTTCAAAAAATTTCAAGGTGGTAATTGTCACATGATAATGCAAATTACCCATAACATGAGCATGTCAATGACACACATACCAATTGTTATAAGAAGCTAATCTATCAAGTATTTTGGATTTTATAGCCAGTGATATACAGATATATATAATAAAAGTGTCTCATTTTCACTGGTGGGTATGGCCATTTGAAGGTTAATAGCACTAAAACTTGGACACATTTAAGAAAATGCTTCAGCATTTCAAAGAGAGCATATCTTTGTTCAACTAATTCAATATACACCCACATCTAGTTATCTTGGATCACCCTTGCAGACCTGAAAATGTCATATTTTAGTCTTCCATGTGCTGATAAAGTCATGTGCTTGATGCTCAGCTGATCAGATCTGGACTCAATGACCTCACATCACCAGAAGTTCTCTCATGGAAAGGATCTTGTACAGTCTTCCATAGCTGATCCAAGTTTGCAACACCAGACCCCAAAAACTGTGTGAAAATGGGGCCTGAATATGACTTGTGGTGGAAAAATGTGCTTTTTTGATGAATAATGTGTTATAGAGAGTGGGGTTAAATTGTGTGTGATAAATAAAGAACCACAGAAGTGATATTATTTTTGAACACATTTTTTTCATTCATGGGCAATTCTGAAAAAATGTAGGGTGTTACAATTATTCCGTGAAAAAGCGGGCTATCGCTTTAGGTTACACTGGTGTAAATAAGGTTCGGAGAGACCTCTAGCGGATGCGGGAGGAATATATAGGAGAGAATAAAATAGACACTGGGCCCTGATTGGTCAATAGCCTTGTGTGCTTTTTGCATAAAAAAATCATCACACCTCTTCCCTATGATTTCCCATAGGTAAGATAGCCATTGGCACAGGAATTAACCCTTTGTAGTGAAGTTTGAATTTGTTGGTGTGGTCTAAAATATGACAGTATTTTTTTATGCGGATGCTGACACTAGTTACGAAAACACAAGATTTAAAGGCGAATTCCCTGCTAGACAGATATGATTTTTTTGTGTAAAAAGTTTCCCGAAATGTCAATTTTTCAGATTAAAAAAAAAAATTGGACCCATGGTTCATATAGCCAACAGCATACGCTAAAACGTTAGCACTGAGACCTATGGAAAACATTTACACCAGTGTAACCTAAAGGGAAAAATGAGCTTTTTGGCATTTTTGATTCCTGGGAGTCACTTTAAAGTATTTTAATGCATTTTTCACAGCCTGGTCTTTCAGTCCAATGAATCTCCCATGCATTGGTGTGGCTATTCTTGCTGCTGATGTCTTCTTTCACTTACATCGGCCAAAAAAATGGTATGATTTTTCATAAAAAATGCCAATTTTTCAAGGTATTTTCAAAAAATTTCAAGGTGGTAATTGTCACATGATAATGCAAATTACCCATAACATGAGCATGTCAATGACACACATACCAATTGTTATAAGAAGCTAATCTATCAAGTATTTTGGATTTTATAGCCAGTGATATACAGATATATATAATAAAAGTGTCTCATTTTCACTGGTGGGTATGGCCATTTGAAGGTTAATAGCACTAAAACTTGGACACATTTAAGAAAATGCTTCAGCATTTCAAAGAGAGCATATCTTTGTTCAACTAATTCAATATACACCCACATCTAGTTATCTTGGATCACCCTTGCAGACCTGAAAATGTCATATTTTAGTCTTCCATGTGCTGATAAAGTCATGTGCTTGATGCTCAGCTGATCAGATCTGGACTCAATGACCTCACATCACCAGAAGTTCTCTCATGGAAAGGATCTTGTACAGTCTTCCATAGCTGATCCAAGTTTGCAACACCAGACCCCAAAAACTGTGTGAAAATGGGGCCTGAATATGACTTGTGGTGGAAAAATGTGCTTTTTTGATGAATAATGTGTTATAGAGAGTGGGGTTAAATTGTGTGTGATAAATAAAGAACCACAGAAGTGATATTATTTTTGAACACATTTTTTTCATTCATGGGCAATTCTGAAAAAATGTAGGGTGTTACAATTATTCCGTGAAAAAGCGGGCTATCGCTTTAGGTTACACTGGTGTAAATAAGGTTCGGAGAGACCTCTAGCGGATGCGGGAGGAATATATAGGAGAGAATAAAATAGACACTGGGCCCTGATTGGTCAATAGCCTTGTGTGCTTTTTGCATAAAAAAATCATCACACCTCTTCCCTATGATTTCCCATAGGTAAGATAGCCATTGGCACAGGAATTAACCCTTTGTAGTGAAGTTTGAATTTGTTGGTGTGGTCTAAAATATGACAGTATTTTTTTATGCGGATGCTGACACTAGTTACGAAAACACAAGATTTAAAGGCGAATTCCCTGCTAGACAGATATGATTTTTTTGTGTAAAAAGTTTCCCGAAATGTCAATTTTTCAGATTAAAAAAAAAAATTGGACCCATGGTTCATATAGCCAACAGCATACGCTAAAACGTTAGCACTGAGACCTATGGAAAACATTTACACCAGTGTAACCTAAAGGGAAAAATGAGCTTTTTGGCATTTTTGATTCCTGGGAGTCACTTTAAAGTATTTTAATGCATTTTTCACAGCCTGGTCTTTCAGTCCAATGAATCTCCCATGCATTGGTGTGGCTATTCTTGCTGCTGATGTCTTCTTTCACTTACATCGGCCAAAAAAATGGTATGATTTTTCATAAAAAATGCCAATTTTTCAAGGTATTTTCAAAAAATTTCAAGGTGGTAATTGTCACATGATAATGCAAATTACCCATAACATGAGCATGTCAATGACACACATACCAATTGTTATAAGAAGCTAATCTATCAAGTATTTTGGATTTTATAGCCAGTGATATACAGATATATATAATAAAAGTGTCTCATTTTCACTGGTGGGTATGGCCATTTGAAGGTTAATAGCACTAAAACTTGGACACATTTAAGAAAATGCTTCAGCATTTCAAAGAGAGCATATCTTTGTTCAACTAATTCAATATACACCCACATCTAGTTATCTTGGATCACCCTTGCAGACCTGAAAATGTCATATTTTAGTCTTCCATGTGCTGATAAAGTCATGTGCTTGATGCTCAGCTGATCAGATCTGGACTCAATGACCTCACATCACCAGAAGTTCTCTCATGGAAAGGATCTTGTACAGTCTTCCATAGCTGATCCAAGTTTGCAACACCAGACCCCAAAAACTGTGTGAAAATGGGGCCTGAATATGACTTGTGGTGGAAAAATGTGCTTTTTTGATGAATAATGTGTTATAGAGAGTGGGGTTAAATTGTGTGTGATAAATAAAGAACCACAGAAGTGATATTATTTTTGAACACATTTTTTTCATTCATGGGCAATTCTGAAAAAATGTAGGGTGTTACAATTATTCCGTGAAAAAGCGGGCTATCGCTTTAGGTTACACTGGTGTAAATAAGGTTCGGAGAGACCTCTAGCGGATGCGGGAGGAATATATAGGAGAGAATAAAATAGACACTGGGCCCTGATTGGTCAATAGCCTTGTGTGCTTTTTGCATAAAAAAATCATCACACCTCTTCCCTATGATTTCCCATAGGTAAGATAGCCATTGGCACAGGAATTAACCCTTTGTAGTGAAGTTTGAATTTGTTGGTGTGGTCTAAAATATGACAGTATTTTTTTATGCGGATGCTGACACTAGTTACGAAAACACAAGATTTAAAGGCGAATTCCCTGCTAGACAGATATGATTTTTTTGTGTAAAAAGTTTCCCGAAATGTCAATTTTTCAGATTAAAAAAAAAAATTGGACCCATGGTTCATATAGCCAACAGCATACGCTAAAACGTTAGCACTGAGACCTATGGAAAACATTTACACCAGTGTAACCTAAAGGGAAAAATGAGCTTTTTGGCATTTTTGATTCCTGGGAGTCACTTTAAAGTATTTTAATGCATTTTTCACAGCCTGGTCTTTCAGTCCAATGAATCTCCCATGCATTGGTGTGGCTATTCTTGCTGCTGATGTCTTCTTTCACTTACATCGGCCAAAAAAATGGTATGATTTTTCATAAAAAATGCCAATTTTTCAAGGTATTTTCAAAAAATTTCAAGGTGGTAATTGTCACATGATAATGCAAATTACCCATAACATGAGCATGTCAATGACACACATACCAATTGTTATAAGAAGCTAATCTATCAAGTATTTTGGATTTTATAGCCAGTGATATACAGATATATATAATAAAAGTGTCTCATTTTCACTGGTGGGTATGGCCATTTGAAGGTTAATAGCACTAAAACTTGGACACATTTAAGAAAATGCTTCAGCATTTCAAAGAGAGCATATCTTTGTTCAACTAATTCAATATACACCCACATCTAGTTATCTTGGATCACCCTTGCAGACCTGAAAATGTCATATTTTAGTCTTCCATGTGCTGATAAAGTCATGTGCTTGATGCTCAGCTGATCAGATCTGGACTCAATGACCTCACATCACCAGAAGTTCTCTCATGGAAAGGATCTTGTACAGTCTTCCATAGCTGATCCAAGTTTGCAACACCAGACCCCAAAAACTGTGTGAAAATGGGGCCTGAATATGACTTGTGGTGGAAAAATGTGCTTTTTTGATGAATAATGTGTTATAGAGAGTGGGGTTAAATTGTGTGTGATAAATAAAGAACCACAGAAGTGATATTATTTTTGAACACATTTTTTTCATTCATGGGCAATTCTGAAAAAATGTAGGGTGTTACAATTATTCCGTGAAAAAGCGGGCTATCGCTTTAGGTTACACTGGTGTAAATAAGGTTCGGAGAGACCTCTAGCGGATGCGGGAGGAATATATAGGAGAGAATAAAATAGACACTGGGCCCTGATTGGTCAATAGCCTTGTGTGCTTTTTGCATAAAAAAATCATCACACCTCTTCCCTATGATTTCCCATAGGTAAGATAGCCATTGGCACAGGAATTAACCCTTTGTAGTGAAGTTTGAATTTGTTGGTGTGGTCTAAAATATGACAGTATTTTTTTATGCGGATGCTGACACTAGTTACGAAAACACAAGATTTAAAGGCGAATTCCCTGCTAGACAGATATGATTTTTTTGTGTAAAAAGTTTCCCGAAATGTCAATTTTTCAGATTAAAAAAAAAAATTGGACCCATGGTTCATATAGCCAACAGCATACGCTAAAACGTTAGCACTGAGACCTATGGAAAACATTTACACCAGTGTAACCTAAAGGGAAAAATGAGCTTTTTGGCATTTTTGATTCCTGGGAGTCACTTTAAAGTATTTTAATGCATTTTTCACAGCCTGGTCTTTCAGTCCAATGAATCTCCCATGCATTGGTGTGGCTATTCTTGCTGCTGATGTCTTCTTTCACTTACATCGGCCAAAAAAATGGTATGATTTTTCATAAAAAATGCCAATTTTTCAAGGTATTTTCAAAAAATTTCAAGGTGGTAATTGTCACATGATAATGCAAATTACCCATAACATGAGCATGTCAATGACACACATACCAATTGTTATAAGAAGCTAATCTATCAAGTATTTTGGATTTTATAGCCAGTGATATACAGATATATATAATAAAAGTGTCTCATTTTCACTGGTGGGTATGGCCATTTGAAGGTTAATAGCACTAAAACTTGGACACATTTAAGAAAATGCTTCAGCATTTCAAAGAGAGCATATCTTTGTTCAACTAATTCAATATACACCCACATCTAGTTATCTTGGATCACCCTTGCAGACCTGAAAATGTCATATTTTAGTCTTCCATGTGCTGATAAAGTCATGTGCTTGATGCTCAGCTGATCAGATCTGGACTCAATGACCTCACATCACCAGAAGTTCTCTCATGGAAAGGATCTTGTACAGTCTTCCATAGCTGATCCAAGTTTGCAACACCAGACCCCAAAAACTGTGTGAAAATGGGGCCTGAATATGACTTGTGGTGGAAAAATGTGCTTTTTTGATGAATAATGTGTTATAGAGAGTGGGGTTAAATTGTGTGTGATAAATAAAGAACCACAGAAGTGATATTATTTTTGAACACATTTTTTTCATTCATGGGCAATTCTGAAAAAATGTAGGGTGTTACAATTATTCCGTGAAAAAGCGGGCTATCGCTTTAGGTTACACTGGTGTAAATAAGGTTCGGAGAGACCTCTAGCGGATGCGGGAGGAATATATAGGAGAGAATAAAATAGACACTGGGCCCTGATTGGTCAATAGCCTTGTGTGCTTTTTGCATAAAAAAATCATCACACCTCTTCCCTATGATTTCCCATAGGTAAGATAGCCATTGGCACAGGAATTAACCCTTTGTAGTGAAGTTTGAATTTGTTGGTGTGGTCTAAAATATGACAGTATTTTTTTATGCGGATGCTGACACTAGTTACGAAAACACAAGATTTAAAGGCGAATTCCCTGCTAGACAGATATGATTTTTTTGTGTAAAAAGTTTCCCGAAATGTCAATTTTTCAGATTAAAAAAAAAAATTGGACCCATGGTTCATATAGCCAACAGCATACGCTAAAACGTTAGCACTGAGACCTATGGAAAACATTTACACCAGTGTAACCTAAAGGGAAAAATGAGCTTTTTGGCATTTTTGATTCCTGGGAGTCACTTTAAAGTATTTTAATGCATTTTTCACAGCCTGGTCTTTCAGTCCAATGAATCTCCCATGCATTGGTGTGGCTATTCTTGCTGCTGATGTCTTCTTTCACTTACATCGGCCAAAAAAATGGTATGATTTTTCATAAAAAATGCCAATTTTTCAAGGTATTTTCAAAAAATTTCAAGGTGGTAATTGTCACATGATAATGCAAATTACCCATAACATGAGCATGTCAATGACACACATACCAATTGTTATAAGAAGCTAATCTATCAAGTATTTTGGATTTTATAGCCAGTGATATACAGATATATATAATAAAAGTGTCTCATTTTCACTGGTGGGTATGGCCATTTGAAGGTTAATAGCACTAAAACTTGGACACATTTAAGAAAATGCTTCAGCATTTCAAAGAGAGCATATCTTTGTTCAACTAATTCAATATACACCCACATCTAGTTATCTTGGATCACCCTTGCAGACCTGAAAATGTCATATTTTAGTCTTCCATGTGCTGATAAAGTCATGTGCTTGATGCTCAGCTGATCAGATCTGGACTCAATGACCTCACATCACCAGAAGTTCTCTCATGGAAAGGATCTTGTACAGTCTTCCATAGCTGATCCAAGTTTGCAACACCAGACCCCAAAAACTGTGTGAAAATGGGGCCTGAATATGACTTGTGGTGGAAAAATGTGCTTTTTTGATGAATAATGTGTTATAGAGAGTGGGGTTAAATTGTGTGTGATAAATAAAGAACCACAGAAGTGATATTATTTTTGAACACATTTTTTTCATTCATGGGCAATTCTGAAAAAATGTAGGGTGTTACAATTATTCCGTGAAAAAGCGGGCTATCGCTTTAAAGGGAAAAATGAGCTTTTTGGCATTTTTGATTCCTGGGAGTCACTTTAAAGTATTTTAATGCATTTTTCACAGCCTGGTCTTTCAGTCCAATGAATCTCCCATGCATTGGTGTGGCTATTCTTGCTGCTGATGTCTTCTTTCACTTACATCGGCCAAAAAAATGGTATGATTTTTCATAAAAAATGCCAATTTTTCAAGGTATTTTCAAAAAATTTCAAGGTGGTAATTGTCACATGATAATGCAAATTACCCATAACATGAGCATGTCAATGACACACATACCAATT
Organism: Siphonodentalium dalli; assembly: GCA_032622095.1. Classification (NCBI taxonomy): domain Eukaryota; kingdom Metazoa; phylum Mollusca; class Scaphopoda; order Gadilida; family Siphonodentaliidae; genus Siphonodentalium; species Siphonodentalium dalli. Next base: position 218,011,262 of record CP136066.1, read on the forward strand.
GTTATAAGAAGCTAATCTATCAAGTATTTTGGATTTTATAGCCAGTGATATACAGATATATATAATAAAAGTGTCTCATTTTCACTGGTGGGTATGGCCATTTGAAGGTTAATAGCACTAAAACTTGGACACATTTAAGAAAATGCTTCAGCATTTCAAAGAGAGCATATCTTTGTTCAACTAATTCAATATACACCCACATCTAGTTATCTTGGATCACCCTTGCAGACCTGAAAATGTCATATTTTAGTCTTCCATGTGCTGATAAAGTCATGTGCTTGATGCTCAGCTGATCAGATCTGGACTCAATGACCTCACATCACCAGAAGTTCTCTCATGGAAAGGATCTTGTACAGTCTTCCATAGCTGATCCAAGTTTGCAACACCAGACCCCAAAAACTGTGTGAAAATGGGGCCTGAATATGACTTGTGGTGGAAAAATGTGCTTTTTTGATGAATAATGTGTTATAGAGAGTGGGGTTAAATTGTGTGTGATAAATAAAGAACCACAGAAGTGATATTATTTTTGAACACATTTTTTTCATTCATGGGCAATTCTGAAAAAATGTAGGGTGTTACAATTATTCCGTGAAAAAGCGGGCTATCGCTTTAGGTTACACTGGTGTAAATAAGGTTCGGAGAGACCTCTAGCGGATGCGGGAGGAATATATAGGAGAGAATAAAATAGACACTGGGCCCTGATTGGTCAATAGCCTTGTGTGCTTTTTGCATAAAAAAATCATCACACCTCTTCCCTATGATTTCCCATAGGTAAGATAGCCATTGGCACAGGAATTAACCCTTTGTAGTGAAGTTTGAATTTGTTGGTGTGGTCTAAAATATGACAGTATTTTTTTATGCGGATGCTGACACTAGTTACGAAAACACAAGATTTAAAGGCGAATTCCCTGCTAGACAGATATGATTTTTTTGTGTAAAAAGTTTCCCGAAATGTCAATTTTTCAGATTAAAAAAAAAAATTGGACCCATGGTTCATATAGCCAACAGCATACGCTAAAACGTTAGCACTGAGACCTATGGAAAACATTTACACCAGTGTAACCATTGGGTACTGTACCCAAGATGTTGTTGTTGGTTTCTATAATCCCCGAGTCGGAGAATAAGGTAACAACTTTTCCATTTTTTGAAAGTATGTTGAGTACGAAGTATTGTTACGGATGGCAAATTTACCGGAATGCAAAATTACAAATTGTCGTTGTCGAGTAATTTTTGTACAGTTTTCAACCAAATGAATCAAATAAACATTATATTATATGCTTAGTAGTCCCATATACTCATTTAAGTTAGTGTATGGTCACTAGTCAATGAGTGGCTTGGGTTTTCTCCCCGTATAAGCATAATGTTTCAAACGATCGTGTGTGCAATTGTTTTATTAATCCAGTATCCCTCAATTATAATTTGATTACGTTTTGTACACGGAAATTCCAATTTTAAGAGACGCCATTTTATGGCTGGAGCCATAAAATCAATTTATATTAAATTATTAACTTTTAAATTATTAAATTTTAAGATAGCCTATTAACCTGAGCGTTTACAGAATACATCTTCGACTCTCAAATTACTTATATTTCTATATAGTATCGATAATAGATCGTTGTTATCACCGGGAATTTATTGAAAATGGCGTACAGTACCCCTTTAAGGAAGTTAAAATATGACATAATTGCTTGATTGAGACAACGGGTAATAATTACATTAATATTCAATTACGGTATACGAAGCGTAGATTTAATTAGAGAAAAGAACCCATTCCAACAGTCCAAATAACTATTCATTATTTCAAGTTATTGAAATTTTACCTGTAATGGCTGTATTTGTGTTCGAATCGTTTGGGCTCAACATTGGAATGAACGTTAATTGAGCGCTCGATTGTATGCATATGAAGCCGTGGCTTATATAGATTCTGGTAGATTGGTGAAATTCGTCATGGTCATTTGCGTACTTTGAATGCAGCACATAAATAGAGCTTCCCGTACAGAAACTGCACATGTGATTTGGGTAGAAACAGGTTAGAACAGCTTAGCATTATGTTAGTTTCGTATGTTAATCACCCCTGCTACATTAGCAGCATATTAGATCTAGTGTGCAAAATATTTCTAACCTCATTGCTCACATTAGCATAGCTTAGTATTCATACTGGGTATAGATTTCTCCCAGTCTGCCCATGGTGTGTCCAAAAATGTAACTTAGACTAAGTTAGTGCAGGTTAGAGATTAGAAATTTAGTTGGGCCAATGCTTTCTTGACACAAATCCCCAGGCATGTATGGACCATTTAATGACTTTCACATCTGGGTTTTATCCCCAGTTCAGACCAGGACTCCAATGCTAAAGGATTTTATGGCCCTGATAAGAACTTCCCTGGAACCTAGTATTCTGTTCAATTCATTTGGAGTTTACAATTCCCAAGTTAAAGCTGCTTGTTTTCTGTGGGACTGATAGGATAAGTTGTTCTTGTTTGGTGAATTAAAACCTCGTTTTTTTTTCATGGCAGGGTAAATGCATTTAAAATAACAGTTAAGAATTTAAGACACGAGAAAATCGTGACTTTTGTCAATTTCCTTTCCAAAATTGAACCTTAAACATTTCATAATGATAGTATTATGGTTTTTACATTGAAATTAAGGGTCAATTTATAATTATTCAGTTATTCATTCATGTATAATAATATATAGAATCTTTTGTCAGTTTTCATATCTCAATCGCACATCATGGCAGTTTTAAGGGCATATGGTCTCTTGTGTGCCTTTACTGCGTGTTCTAATATCTAATTTATCAACCAGGTAGACTACATGTATATTAAAGTTGATTTAAATTTTATTTTCAAATACGATCAATCTTATTTCTAGAATAAATAATGATGGACCATCACATCAAATAATCTAAATTCTGCTATTGTTTATGGATTCTAGTTAGTAATTAGACAGAACAAATGTGCGAATCTATTTACAAAATGAATGAATTGTAGGAAATAAACAATTTATGGCAGTTTTCATCGAAGTGATTTTTACAGTTATTTGGAATATTCCATGAAGAGCAGTTAACATGAACATTGCAGTGTATGTGATGTATATTTTATGTATTTATATAGTTTTTAAAAGCAATACAGTATGGTATGATATATTATTTGTGTGTGTTTTTTTTCACAAATTGTTACCCAGCTGGACGTATGTATAATTACTTTAAAGTTAATTTGATAACCTGCCTGCACATGTGGCATTTTTATACATTCCTGATGTGAAATTTACTAACATAAAACTAAGGTGCTAATTTGCTAACATAAAGCATATGTGCAATTTTACAGCTCTTAAAGGGGTACTGTACCCAAGATGTTGTTGTTGGTTTCTATAATCCCCGAGTCGGAGAATAAGGTAACAACTTTTCCATTTTTTGAAAGTATGTTGAGTACGAAGTATTGTTACGGATGGCAAATTTACCGGAATGCAAAATTACAAATTGTCGTTGTCGAGTAATTTTTGTACAGTTTTCAACCAAATGAATCAAATAAACATTATATTATATGCTTAGTAGTCCCATATACTCATTTAAGTTAGTGTATGGTCACTAGTCAATGAGTGGCTTGGGTTTTCTCCCCGTATAAGCATAATGTTTCAAACGATCGTGTGTGCAATTGTTTTATTAATCCAGTATCCCTCAATTATAATTTGATTACGTTTTGTACACGGAAATTCCAATTTTAAGAGACGCCATTTTATGGCTGGAGCCATAAAATCAATTTATATTAAATTATTAACTTTTAAATTATTAAATTTTAAGATAGCCTATTAACCTGAGCGTTTACAGAATACATCTTCGACTCAAATTACTTATATTTCTATATAGTATCGATAATAGATCGTTGTTATCACCGGGAATTTATTGAAAATGGCGTACAGTACCCCTTTAAGAGCTATAAAATTGCACATATGCTTTATGTTAGCAAATTTGCACGTTAGTTCTACGTTAGAAATTTGGGTGAGAATTTTCCAACGTATAACTAGTGTGCATATCCGCTAACCTGACCACATGTGCAATATGTTAGTTTTTAAAGGGGTACTGTACCCAAGATGTTGTTGTTGGTTTCTATAATCCCCGAGTCGGAGAATAAGGTAACAACTTTTCCATTTTTTGAAAGTCCGTTGAGTACGAAGTATTGTTACGGATGGAAAATTTACCGGAATGCAAAAATACAAATTGTCGTTGTCGAGTAATTTTTGTAAAGTTTTCAACCAAATGAATCAAATAAACATTATATTATATGCTTAGTAGTCCCATATACTCATTTAAGTTAGTGTACCGTCACTAGTCAATGAGTGGCTTGGGTGTTCTCCCCGTATAAGCATAATGTTTCAAACGATCGTGTGTGCAATTGTTTTCCTAATCCAGTATCCCTCAATTATAATTTGATTACGTTTTGTACACGGAAATTCGAATTTTAAGAGACGCCATTTTATGGCTGGAGCCATAAAATCAATTTATATTAAATTATTAACTTTTAAATTATTAAATTTTAAGATAGCCTATTAACCTGAGCGTTTACAGAATACATCTTCGACTCAAATTACTTATATTTCTATATAGTATCGATAATAGATCGTTGTTATCACCGGGAATTTATTGAAAATGGCGTACAGTACCCCTTTAAGCTCCGCCCATCTCACCTTTGACAGTTAAATTACAACATTAGTTCTACTTTAGTTCTACGTTGGCAATCAGATTAGAAATCAGCTTAGATCTAATGTGGTTTTAGGTTAGCAGTTTTTGGTAAGGGTTGAGCTGCATGTAGACCCCCCTCCCCCTATCACGCCCGATAACCCTATAGGTTGGTGGCTGTGGGTAGGCATATTGCTGTAGTGATATTGCGTGGCGGGTTTCTCAACCAAGGTATGTTTTAGATTATAATTGATCAAATACGCTGTAAAAGGTCAGATTTTTTTATCACGTCAGATGCAGTAATGTCTGATTTATAAGTTGAACCTCTTGGTAACAATTTGGCATTGTAGAATACGTTGTTTGAAGACAAAATATCTCGGATTTTGTCGACTTTTTCAAACTTTCAAAGTAAACAGACTCCCAAATTTGCTCAGCATGTCGATTTATAAGTTATTTTCGTGGATACATGTGGTATAGTATCTCAGTGACAAGATAAACATGACTACGAACTCAAATAATGAATTTTTCAGTTAAAAAAACCTATTTGACATACTGTCCCGTCAATATTTTGTGGTAGGCATATTGAATAGCCAAACACCGAGAGGATAGACATATGGCAAACACAGATACGCATGTAGCACAATGGTCAATAGTGGTTTTAGTCTGAGAAAAACGCTTTTGTGATGCTATATTATTCACAGTGTTGTAAATTCACATCGCCAATGAGTCAGGAAACATACACTACTTATTTCCAAGAACTAAATACTGGCAGTTGTAATGTAAAACGTTTTAACTGTGACAAACTTGCAAAATGGGGTTTTAATTGAAAATGGGGAAAGTATAGCCCAAACTATTCAGCATATTTTAATGTAAAAAAAATGAGCCATGCCAGCTTTGTGCAGTTTTCAGGCTGAAAGGTCATGGTCCACTACATATATTATAGATAATATAACTACCATTTATAGCCGGTTTTATTTTTGGCGTTCTGCGAAAGAATGGCGTTCATATATTTGTTTTTTTTATCTTCGACCAGAACGATTCATGTTTACGCCGGTTTATGGAATATAAACCGCACACAAATAAATAACAGCATACGATGCTATTAACAATAATTCAATGTCCCGCCAATGCTAATGTAGCTAAAAGTTATACATAATTTTATGTGGTATCAATATAGGTAAAGACATTGGGCTCAGAGAAATATCAGGTGCGAAAATTAGGGTACGCTAGAACCTGTCTAGCTAGAGCATACATATAGTCGACCTGGACCATGACCCAGTTATGCCGCATATACATAAACAGGAGCACCGAGCAATAATACAAATGTGTGTGGGCCGTTAACTTAATTGACCCTACCGCAATTAGCTGTGTGAGCCAATGCGATAATTGCAGTATACAGCCTGGAGCAATGATCGCTTCTGCGAACAGGCGGTTAGACAAAAAGACTCATTTTACCGGCTTACTCTATGTCGCTTTGATTTTGTTTTGTATAAAAGAGTATTGGTTTCATGTAAGTTGACACAATATAATAATATAACAGTAACAGAATGCGAAAGCTTCGCCCTATGGGCTTTTTGGTTTAGTAAATTATGAAGGTTGGATATGTCACGCTGAGCTAGAGAAGTGACAACTGGAAATATGATGAGGGGATTAGGAAGTGCTAGATAAGCTTATTAGTTAAAACTATCAAATCAAACTATGTACACATTTGAGATAATGGACCACATAGTGTTGTAATATCCAAGGGATGATTTGTTGGGGAAAGAGGGACACTAAAATGGCCAAAGTATATGACAGCACCTGTTAAATTCACCTGTTGTCGATTAATACAGGCTGATTAGGGTGCCTCTTCCTGATAGCTTTCGGATTTGTGAAAGTAATGAAAAATAATTTCTCAATATACTGAAACATGTTTGTTCTATACGCGTAATGTGCCAATTATGAAGATTATTAATTGTTATTATAACATTTTTTTTTTAAATTTAAATGTCTTTATTAATTCCTTAGATATATAAGTCACGTTTTTACATAGCCCATACACACCCACGTGGCAGGGACAATGGCGTTCTTTTTGTCTGAAATAAAAGGATTATTATATATTGTACAGATGTTGTTCCATAACGCCCTTCTTGGTAATAGGGTGGTCTGCTCTACGTCATTTGAAAATTGAAAATTATTACAAGTTACAACACACAGAGGCTCCACACACACGGCAAACAGTCCCTACATTATTCTAGGACATATATAAACACTATATTGCAATATATGCCGTATGTATTGGAACCTATGTCTATGGAATTGCATACAAGTCCTCTAATTTTTATCGAAATAGGGAAATTGTATGGTACACCATCGATAAATTTATAGATCGTGTGTCTACTAGTATTGTGAAGAGATATATCATAATAACATTAAATATTTATTATGTGTTACATATCCAGACAAGAACAGTGAATATCCGAAATTATCGAACAATTTATCTCAAAATCGACGCCATGTGCAGGTTCATTTTTCATCATGCTTCGGTGGTAATTTGCCCTAATAAAGAGCTTGTCGTCGCAAATAAACATTGAAACTGAATGTATGTAGCCTTCACTAAAGTACTTGTATTCGTGTTGTCGCGATTTCAATGAAGTACAAGTCGAATTGAAGAAAAATCCAGCTGCGAATTCATTCTGGTGGTAAGTCCACCAAATTTGAAACACGTCGTTCCTTGTTGTCAGACATATCGGCGTGTGGTGTCTAACCTGCTATAATTCAGTCTGGCAATTTATGGCAGGCGTGGTTATCGCCGCTGGGCAGTAGCGTGAATTGAGTGGGCGCTGTTGTCTCATGGGCTATATATAGGAGGAATCGCCGTGAGATTTTCGTGTGCATTTATAGTGGTAAATGTTTTTGTCAATACCGTGGGGCAGGTTTTTGGGTGCGTCGAAAATTCACCGAGTACGATATCATATCGGAGAAATGATCACCTCAGAAAACAAGACAGTCAATGACTGTGGGGTCGCTCACCAGACTGCAAAGACTGATAAGACTGGGACTCTGGAGACCAAAACAGTCAGCACTTTTCATAATCACTTTAAAAGAAGTAGATTTAAACAGGATATGTGGCTAGAGAGACTTCAAGTATGTAGCTTGGTAAAAAACCACATTGAAATTGCCAACTGTACACTACTGATCACCCCCCTCCTCCAGCTCAACAAGTCCCCTCCCGACCGGGATCCAGACTCCCAAGTCTTAGGTTGGAATTTCACAACCGACACCTCAAACTTTCTCAATTGTTGGAAATTTCCAATCTCACAAGCGCCTTTTTCTAAAACCATTTAAACATGTTTGAAGCCCAATTATCCATGGACCCAAAACACAATACATGTATGTCAGACCAATCAGTCAGGTGGTTCCAATGTAGATGTTTTAATGAATTTGGTATTTCTATGATTTTATTGGACACAAAAGTGTTAACTCCCCATAGACTGCCATTTCTTGACAGGTTGACCTCATTTTAACAAATCTGTATCTCAGTCACTAAAGGATCTTCCTGATTCCTCCATACTATATGTAAGCTAAATAGTCCAAAATCCCTTGAGAAGACATTTTAAGAATTACTATAGAGACATATAGTTATGTCCCTGGTCCCACCCTATTTAACCGGGTGACCCCATCTGAATAAATTTGAATCCCAGACACCAAAGAACCCTTCATACATATCATAAATATCAGTCAAATAGACCTGATGGTCCTTGTGAAGGAAGCATATTAAGAGGGAAACTGTCCTTCGCTTGGCCCCTATTTGACCAGGTGACCCCATTAAACAAATCTGAATTGCAGTCAACGAAGAACATTCCATTCTATATAAGCCAACTAGTTCTTGCAAACATATTTTAAGAATTACTATGTAGTGAAATAGTTAAGTCTCTTGCTCTGCCCTTATTTGACTTTGTGATCCCATTTTCACAAATCTGATAAGGATAAAAATTAAGTTCCCCAGTTGAAGTTGGTGATATTCACCCATTGGGCACCTCATTTATGAATTTTATCTTCTGCAAATTAGGGGATATAGAAACTTCCTAGAAGGGAAATTTAACTAACAACAATGTAAATTTGATACTATAGATACTTCCCAGAAGATGAGGCCTAAGCAGAATGAGGTCGCCAGAGGGTGAATTTGGTGATGCCAGCCTGCTGTGCCGGATAGCATCACAAAAAGCGTGTCTGTTCCTACATTGTGTATGCCTGGCCTCAAGCAACACAATGTATTATACAACAAGCCTTGAAATAGTGTGATAGTGTGTCTGTCATTTGCAGAGTGAGGTCCCCAGAGGGTGAATTTAGTGACGCTAAATTCACCCTCTGGGGACCTCATTCTGATAAAGTCCTCAACTGCTATGGAAGACCTAGAATAAAATTGAATTTCCCCAGTTGAAGTTGGTGATGTTCACCCATTGGGCCCCTCAATTATGAATTTTATCTTCTGCAAATTAGGGGATATAGAAACTTCCTAGAAGGGAAATTTAACTAACAACAATGTAAATTTGATACTATAGATACTTCCCAGAAGATGAGGCCTAAGCAGAATGAGGTCCCCAAATGGTGAATTTGGTGATGCTAGCCTTGAATCAAGCTTTGAAATAGTCTGTCTGTTATTTGCAGAATGAGGTACCCAGAGGGTGAATTTAGTGAGGCTATCCTGCACAGCGGGCTAGTATCACTAAATTCACCCTCTGGGGACCTCATTCTGATAAGGCCCTCAACTGCTATGGAAGACCTAGAATAAGATTGAAGTTCCCCAGTTGAAATTGGTGATGTTCACCCATTGGGCACCTCAATCATGAATTTTATCTTCTGCAAATTAAGGGATACAGAAACTTCCTAGAAGGGAAATTTAACTAACAACAATGTAAATTTGATACTATAGATACTTCCCAGAAGATGAGGCCTAAGCAGATTGAGATCTTGAGACTCTAGATACTTCCCAGAAGATGAGGCCTAAGTGGAATAAGGTTCTCAGAGGGTGTATTTGGTTATGCTAGCCTGCTGTGTAGGATAGCGTCACTAAATTCACCCTCTGGGAACCTCATTCTCCAAATGCCAGGCACTCTGAGAAAATGAAATTAATCTGATTTTAATGACCACTGAGTGATAATGTAAACAACAAGGGTGCTTCATTGATAACACCATTAATCTCATTTAAATTATGGATGACATGAATACACTCCCTGGGGACTCTGCCTAAGGCTGCAGAAGCTATCTTTATATCTCTATCTGCCTTGCCATGTGTCTATCAGTTCATAGGAGAGTTGCCTTGTAATGGGAATTTAAAAAAAAAAAACTTTATTTACCTGTGAGTTAGGATATGAGATAGGGTGGAATGCTGATGGTTGGGGGCAGGGTGAGGTTCTGGGTCATGTGGGGGGGGGGGGGTGATATTTTTTTTTGTATGTTAAATTGATCAAGGAGTTCCTGAATTTTTTATTATTTTTTGGGGAATTATGGCCCTGGCTCCACCACTATTTGACCCAGTGACCACATTTGAACAAATCTGAACCCCAGTCATTCAATGACCCCACATACCAAATATAAACTAAATCGGCATAATGGTTGTTGACAAGAAGTCGTTATAAGAATTACCAAGGAGGAATATAGTTATGGGCCTGGTTTCGCAACTGTTTGACACAGTGACCTCATTTGAACAAATCTGAATGACAGGTACCTAGGGAACATCCACACCAAATATGATCAAAATGCAAAAATGTAAATTTTTTTGGTTTTTAGAGTTATGTCCCTGGCTCTGTCCCTATTTGACACAGTGACCCAATTTGAACAAATCTGATTCCCAGTCACCCAAGGTCCCTCGGTACCAAATATAAGCTAAATCGGCCCAATATATTTTTAGAAGAAGTCATTGTAAGAATCACTATGAGTTATGGCCCTGGTTTCTCAACTAATTGACCGGGTGACCTCATTTGAACAAATCTGAACACCAGTCACCCAAGGACTCTCCATACCAAATATTAGCTAAATTGGCACAATGGTTATGGACAAGAAGTTGTTGTAAGAATTACTGTGGAGGAATAGAGTTATGGCCCTGGTTTCGCAACTATTTGACCCAGTGACCTCATTTGAACAAATCTGAATGAGAGTCACCTAGGGAACATACACACCAAATATGAACCAATTCGGTATGATGGTTAAGAGGAGAAGATGTTTTTAAAAAAGTTGACGGACGGACAGACGGACAGACAGACAGACGGACGGACGGACGACGGACGAGGAGTGATGACTATAGCTCCACCGGAGACTTTGTCTCAGGTGAGCTAAAAACCATTTAGACATGTTTGAAGCCCATTTATCCATGGACCCAAAACACCATACATGTATGTCAGATTAATCAGTTAGGTAGTTCCAAGGAAGATGTTTTAATGAATTTGGTATTTCAATGATTTTTAAACACAAAATTGTTAACTCCCATAGCCCCCCCGTCATTTCTTAACAGGTTGACCTGTTGTCAACAAATCTGAATATCAGTCACTAAAGGATCATCCATACTATATGTAAGCTAAATAGTCCAACCTCTCTTGAGAAGACAATTTAAGAATGACTATAGAGACATACAGTTATGTCCCTGGTCCCACCCTATTTAACCTGATGACCACATCTGAATAAATTTCAATACCAGACACCAAAGAACCCTTCATACTAAATATCAGCAAAATAGACCTGTTAACATTTGTGGCGATTTCGGTCGAACAGTTTAACCCGAAGTAGGAAAATGTGGACTGTTACTGGTTGAAAAATCAAATCTACAGCCTCATTGCCTCCACCCAGGCAGCTTAGAAATCAATAGGAATCTATATATTATTATACCAGTATCAAACAGCATACATACAGGTAGGGTGGGTGGTTGAGAGTTAAATCTCTTATCTCTGCCCTTATTTGAACAAATGTGAATCCCCATCTATGAGATCTATTCATCTAGAAATTTCAAACGGTAGATTTTAAGAGTTGAAGAAAACTGATTTTCCTCAAAAGTTTCCTAAAAATGACCTCACGTGTACAAATCTGAACCCCACTCACCAAAGAACCCTCCATACCAAAAGCTAAATAGGCTTGATGGTTTCTGAAGAATTACTATGGAGGGAAAGAGTTATGGCCCTGGCTTCTCACCTATATGACCTGATGAACTCATTTGAACAAATCTGAATGTGAGTCAAAATATATAAACCATTTCGGTCTTTAATATGTATGTGGAGAAGAACAAAATTGATAGACAAATTCAATCCAATATACCCCCCCCCCCCCAAGTTTTCTTTGCAAATCAGGGTATAATGAGTACAACTGGATAGGTGGTGGTTAAGAATATAATAGTGGAACAGCCAAGCCTGAATATAGTGTCTGACTTTTGCAGAATGAGGTCACTAAAGGGTGAATTTAGTGCTGCAATCCTGTAAGGTGGGCTAGCATCACCAAATTCACCCTCTGTGGACCTCATTATGCTTAGGCCTCAACTGCCATGGGAGACATAGGAACAGATTGAAGTTGTCCAGTTAATTGGTGATGTGCACCCATTGGGCACTTCAATTATCAATTTTATCTTCTGACAGCAAATTAGGGAATATAGAAACTGAACAGAAGGGAAAAAGTAAGTAGAAATGTCAATTTAAGACCTGTATACTTCCCTGAAGATGATGCCTAAGCAGAATGTCCCTGGAGAGTGTATTTGGTGATGCTAGCCTACTGTGCAGAGTAGCATCACTAAATTCACCCTCTGGGGACCTCATTCTGCAAATGTCAGACATACAGCATTTTGTTTTGATATGATATGTTAATGATACACACAGAGCATGACTGTTTACACCTAGCTGTCAGCCAGCTAGATAACATCTGAATTGATGACTGTTATTAACTCTTTCTGTCTGGGGCTAATACCATACTTTATGGATGTTACAAGGTGTCAGTTTTTCTAATTAATTTTTTCTTGACTGCAGTGGGTGCAGGGCTACGCAGATGGGGGGGGGGGGGTGGTAGTGGGGACAGGGGTGTAGAGGGGTGAGGAGGGAATGGGGTGTTTTGTGTCTAAAAAAATACAAAAAATCAGGGGTTAAAATGAAAAAAATATTTTTGTATTGGTTCATTTTGAATTGTGATTTGTTTTTTGAATTGAGCAAGGATTTAAATTTAACAATATTTAAAAAAAAATTTTTTTTTTTTTTTTTTTTTTAAGTTATGTTCCTGACACGGCCCCTATTTGACACACTGACCCCATTTGAACAAATCTGAACCCCAGTCACACAAGGAGCCACCATACAAAATATTAGCTAAATCGGCCTGATGATTCTGGAGAAGAAGTCATTCTAATAATTAGTAGGGAGAATAGAGTTATGTCCCTGATTCTGCCCCTATTTGACCCAGTGACCCCATTTGAACAAATCTGACCCCCAGTCACTCAAGGACCTTCCATACCAAATATAAGCTAAATAGGCCTGATTGTTCTTGAAAAGAAGTTGTTTTAAGAATTACTATGGCGGGATAGAGTTATGGCCCTAGCTTCGCAACTATTTGACTCAGTGACCTTATTTTAACAAATCTGAGTCTGAGTCAAGCAGGGAACATCCACACCAAATATTAACTCATTTGGCCTTATGATACTGGAGAAGAAGATGATTGTTGACGGACGGACGGTCAGACGGACGGACGGACGACGGACGAGGAGTGATGACTATAGCTCCACCGGAGACTTCGTCTCAGGTGAGCTAAAAAACACCGAGTTGTCATCGCGGGATGATTTCAGATTTTCTGACATTTAAATCTAAGATTCTGCTTCTAAATGCAGAAATTAGTCAATAAATCTGATAAAAATGTATTAAAACTTAGAAATAATTAGTATTTATTCAGTTTATTATGAAATAATAGCACAAATTTGAGCGGGTTTTGCAACTTCCGTTTAAACTGTAATGCATATCTCAGAAATGGTTGACGTTAGAAGGCCATTAGTGAAAGGGCCGACACTTTGTACCTACTTCGTACCCAACCTGCCCCACGGTATTGACAAAAAATGCCAACCATTTATAGTGGTCCAATTGTATTTATATCTGACTCAGGCTCCGCTCAATTATCTATTTCAGAAAGAAGCTAAAACAATGTCGGAACCAGAAGAAATAGAGCCCGATCTAGATGAATCTTTGTGTTAATTTTCTTATATTGAGCAGTGTGTAGCCCATACTTTAAACATCTTTACCAACGAATTCAACACGTATACAATATGGAAAACGTCGACGTCACGAGTCACAAATTACATCAACTTTATCTTTTGAACAAGAACTACAAACTTTATTAATAAAGTCGCCTATCAGTTTGATAAAAATGGCTATAAATTACGGCAGAAACGAATCAATAAACGCTAAATCTCGATGTTGAATAGTTCTAGTGGGTGTGTAATAAAACACAACCACACATTATGTGTGCGTGGTGAGAAAATTAAATTATGCTGCAAGTTACAACTCGCGCCCCATCGTTGTAACGTTGTAACATTCCGCGTAACAAACTCATGCGTTAATTTTCACGTCATGCACACATAATCATATGTGGTTCTGTCTATTTTATATGAATGAATAATTATTCCAGAGTGTATTTATCAAAGAATATATGTCAGAAGTTGCATATTGTTGGCTTTAAAGTGCTAAATTGGAGCTTGGTCAATATTTACCACGTGCCTATCAACAATGCCACTTGCCTATCATAACAAGTTTGTGCTTTACCACGAGCCTATCTGCGGAGGCAACATGCCTGTCATAAATTTGTGATATGACACTCAGGAAAATCTATATTTTTCCACGAAAAATATGTCTTTTATTGTGGATTTTGGTTTCATTGTATCAATGGAATGTACATCTAGTGACATGTGTACATGAAGCCTACATATCGAGAGTTCTACCATTTATATTAGGTAGTTTCTTTGATAAACGACAAAAACCGGTTGTAAAATTCGACAAATTAAGTATTAAATAAAAAATATATCTAAAGGTACACGAATATCACAAATGGTGTATGAATACACCATTCATGGTCCTATCTAATGCCATAAGCGTTCTCGCCGGGTGGATTCCAGAATTTATGATTTTCCTCAATGTCTGAGCACACGTGTGAAAACCGCCACACAATATCACTACAGCAATATGCCTACCCACAGCCACCAGCCTATTATAGGGTTATCGGGCGTGCCTATGCGGATTTTTGGTGGTTATGATATCTTTGTAGAACTATATCAGTCCTTCAATTTGGCGGTTGTTTGCCATCTGGCGATGGGGGCTTTATAGAGTTATCGGTCTTTGAATCCAAGATGGCCGCCAACGTTGAATATCTAACCAGGTAAATTTCAATTCGCAATTAAACAGGAAGTTTATGAGGTATTACGTCGTGCGATATGCCATTCTATTGATAATTGAGTACTCCTTATTTATTTGTAGGAATAAATTTCATATATTTAAAATGGCCGCCAAAATGGCCACCGGAAGTGGAAAATATGACACTTTTTCACTAATATCTTCTATATCAGTTTCTGCTGTTTAGAACTGATTGAGAATTGTGACTTTATTTTGTATTGTTTATATTAACTGATCATTGGGGCAATGAAATAAGAAATTCTTTGGGTCCTAGGCCCTTCCGATCCCTCAAAAATTGACTTTACAGGAAGCGGTATAAAATTTTCACAAAAAAATCACAATTGTGATTCTAGTTACATTTCAATAAGGAATGAGCAGAACTGTGTTATGTAAGTGAGACATACCATTACCCGTGAATATTCCAAGTCATTGGAACCAAAATTGTTACTTTGGATCAAAATGGCCGCAAAAATGGCCGCCAAAATATGGAAAATTGTAAATATTGTAAATATATTGCCCCAGCATTCACTGCAATCGCTTACAATCTGTGGTTGATGAAGTAAATTGGCTATTCTGCCTTATATCCATTGAAAACTAACATGTCTGATTCACCTTGGTTAAGTTTTAGTATTGTAACCACTGACATTACCAGAAATATTGGATTTTACTCTCACACACTTGACATAAATATCAGCAAAAATTCACTTTTCATGTTTTGATCATTTTTATTAAAAGTAAACTGTAACTAACTTTGATATGAACGGTGTTTATCGTTTTGGTCTAATGTAAATGTGTCACACTAAGGTCATTATATAGCAAATTACTCAAGATGACTTCCAAAATGGCAACCAACTTGGGTAAAAAGTTCATTGTTCACATATATCCGGAACATTATTGTCTGCTGTTCCGAAAAGTTAGCAAATTGTAACTTACTTGGTTAATATGCATGTTAGGTAATCAACTGAGAACTAAATATTATTGGCTGTCCCGGTTCCTTATGGGGCATGACAAATTCATTTTTAAGTTGCTTATGGAATTTTGCCGAAAACCTCTTTTGCGATTCTGGCCACTTTGAATCTTTGAAACGGAACTAAGATGAACCATAATCTGTGGTGACTATTCTGGCTATTTTGACTCATTAGGATAAAATTGATCACCTCGATACAAGAGGGAGGTCAATATGGTAGCCCGTGAGTTACTGCATGGTCATAGGTGAGGTGAATAGGTATACATGGAGTTATTTTATGATCATGAATGATCATTGACGTGAACAGATATACAAGGAATGTCGATATGATCGTGAGTGGGACGTCCATTGTGAGATGTATATGTATACAAGTAGTGGCCGTATGGTAGTGTGTGAGCTGAATATGTTTACATGGAGTGACTGTATGGATGTATGGTTATGTGTGGATGTACGGGTAACACGATGTGGCTGTACGGACAATGATATTATGTGCGGATATAACGGGAGTAGCTACAATGTCATATATGTGTTGTTTATGTATATATGGAGTGACTATGGTCATGGGTGGGATGTATAGGTGTACATTTGGTGGCTGTATTGCCACATGTGGGTGACCATGTATACATCTGGTGTCTGTGATCATGGGTGGGGTATATGGATAAATAGGGAGTGGTTGGATGAATATGTGTAATGTGTATTGGTGTACATGGACTGACAGCACGGTCATGAATATACATGCCTGAGTATATCTGGGTGGTCGTTGGCGAGCGTGTAGGTATATAGGGAGTGCCGTGGTGGTAATGGGTGGGATGTATATTTATATATGTCGTGGATGTATATTGTCATCGGTGGATGTATAGGTATACAGGGAGTAACTGTATGATCATGGATGGCGTTTATGAGTACACAGCGAGTGACTGAATTGTCATGTGTGGGGTGTATATAAAAGTCTGGAATGTATCATGTGTGAGAAGTATTGGTACACCTGGAAGGACTTTATTGTCATTGGTGATGTGTATATGTACATCTGGAGTGACTCTATGGGCATGTTTGTGTTGCATATGTATATATCGAGTGGCTATATGACCATGTGTATGGTGAATAGGTATACAGGGAGTGAATGTGTGGCAATTAATGAAATGAATAGGTGTACAAGGAGTGACCGTGTGATCACAATGTGGTGAATATGTATACACGGAGTGAAATGGGTCAGGTGTAGGAGTATACCTGGTGTGCATGTATGGTGACTCATTGTCATATGTTATGTGTACGGGTATACGCCAAGTGGTTGTATGGTCATTGGGCGAGGGGTATATATGTATAGCACGTGTGACTATATGACCATTGCTGAGGTGCATATGTATACCTGGAGTCACTCTATTGTTATGCGTGGGGTGTATATGCTTATCTTGAGTGGCTATTTCGCAATTGGCGTGGCGAGTAGATATGCAGGGATTGACCGTATGACAAATGGTGATGTGAATATGTGTACCTGTAGTGACGGTATGATCATGAATGTGGTGAATACAGGGAGTGGCTATATGGTCATGGGTCAGGTGTAACAGTTTACATGGTGTACATGTATGTTGACCCATGACTGTGTGGGGTGTATGGTATACGCAAGTGGGGTTATATGACCATTGGTGAGGTGCATATGTATACATGGAGCGATGCAATGGTCATGGGTGGGGTGTATATGTATACCTTGAGTGGCTATTTGGCCATGGGTGTGGAACATAGGTACACAATGATTGACTGTGTGATCATGAATGTGGTGAATATGTATACATATAGTGACGTTACGGTCATTGGTCAGTTGTAGGAGGTATACCTGGTGTGCATGCATTAAATTGTTATTGACAGATGTATGGTCATGTGTGGTGTGCAGGGATATACACAAGTATGGCTGTGTGGTTATGGGTGAGGTGCATGATTATAAAGCGAGCGACTATATTGTCATATGTGTGTTGTTTATTTGTATTTGGAGTGACTGTATAGCCCTGGTGGGTTGTACATGTGTACATTGGGTGGCTATCGCTTTCCACAATAACTCAATGATATGTTGCTTGATATAGAGATCACACCAGAGAGTCCTCCTTGGTGGCGTGTATGCACGATGGAGGAAGTGTTTAACCCTTTAACGATTTTCCTGACAATAGTTGATAAATGTTTATGCTAATGGACAAGAGTAGCCACATACTATGGTCGCATGGTCCCTCTCATTTCCGTTTAAATGTTCTGCCCATTTATTTTCAAAAACTTGGCCAGAATCCCAAAAGACGTTTTCGGCACAATTGTACACTGCACATTTTAAAATTAAATGATCGTGCCTCATAATGTACAGTGCCAACCATAAAATGTAGTTGTTAGTCGATTAACTAACGTGTATAATAACAAAGTTAGTCACACTTTGCTCCCTTTTCGGAACAGCAGATAATTATGTTCCGGATATCTGTGAAAATAAACTTTTTACCCAAATTTAGTTGCCATTTTGGAAGCCACCTTGAGTAATTTGGTCATTAAACACCTTATTGTGACACATTTAAGATAGATAAAAACAATAAACACCTCTCATGCCAAAGATAGTTACAGTTTACTTGCAAAAAATGGTTCAAACATGAGAAGAGATTTTTTGCCGATATTTATGTCACGTTAATTTGGATTTTCGTGCCATTTGGAGCCGAAACATTTATTTTTTTATTGAAAAATCACTCTTTTAAAAAAAAATAGATTTTTCGAACATTATCATTCAAACGTATATTGCAATAATATTGAAATATAGAGGCCATATGGTGTAGTAGTTATCTAACAAGCATATAAAGGAAGAAGTTAACAACAATTTTGAGCGGTTTGCGAGATATTGGATTTTAACTACCCCTCCCCCAAACACGTTTTTGGTCGAAAAAAATACATATTTTTGATAATGTCATTACAAACATTTTTGAATTGATCTGAATGGGACCCAATGTGAATCTTTTACTGACAGTGTTGTCCAGAGATGCCGTTTAATCGATTACAGATGTGTTCAGGCTTTTAGACCCCCAGTTACAACAACAACAATTATTTTATTGATAACAGTTAATTTTGCATGCATTGACATCGATGTTAAGTACTAAAACCTTTGTTATAAACAACATGACCAACTATATAACATATGGCTCAGTAGTTATCTGGACAACACAAGTAGAAAGAATTTGACAAAAATTTAAAAATAACGGAATAGGTGGTGGCTATTGTCAAATCGACGATGAGCGATACCCTCCAGTGACTTTTTCCAGAAATTAACAATTTTGGTAAAGCGAGCCCTGTGGCTATGTCCTAGCCTATTTGCCCACATTGTTGGGGTTAAAATTACTACATCATACCATACTTCTACCTGATATGAAAAAAAGTGTTGGTTAATTTAGATTTTCCTGTCATTTGGAGCCAAAATATTTATTTTTTGCTGAAAAATCGCACTTCTTCACAAAAATATTATTTTTCGAACATTATCATTCAAATGGATATTGTTATAATTCCCAAATATTTAATTCTTATGGTGATGCAGTTATCTGCCAAGCATGTGCAGAAAGAAGTTAACAGAAATTTAGAACAATTTGCGAAATAATGGACTTTAGCTACACCTCCCCCAAACACGTTTTTGGTCGAAAAATTACATATTTTTGTTCAGAACTTTACCAAATTTCCCAATTGATCATACTGGGACCCAAGATAATTCTTTTGCTGAAAATTGAGCCCGGGGACATTGCTTAAGTGATTGGTTAATTTAGATTTTCCTGTCATTTGGAGCCAAAATATTTATTTTTTGCTGAAAAATCGCACTTTTTCACAAAAATATTATTTTTCGAACATTATCATTCAAATGGATATTGTTATAATTCCCAAATATTTAATTCTTATGGTGATGCAGTTATCTGCCAAGCATGTGCAGAAAGAAGTTAACAGAAATTTAGAACAATTTGCGAAATAATGGACTTTAGCTACACCTCCCCCAAACACGTTTTTGGTCGAAAAATTACATATTTTTGTTCAGAACTTTACCAAATTTCCCAATTGATCATACTGGGACCCAAGATAATTCTTTTGCTGAAAATTGAGCCCGGTGACATTGCTTGAGTGATTAAAGACGTGTTCAGGCTTCCAGACACCAAATTACAACAACAACGCATTTTATTTGCTATTACATACAATAAGTGTCGCATATCAATCAACCAAACAATAGTTTATTCTCAAAAAACCAATAATGGTATACAGAGATTACAATAATTGGACAGCTGGAGAACCCAGCATGTCCGACGTATAGATGCACAAGTACTCCATTCCCGTTTAAGATTGAAATGCAGTAGTTTGAACTATGGCCAATTGAGTAATCACATTAAAACGTCCCCTCTCTGTCATTGTGGCAAATAGAAAAAGCATATCATTACTTTTTGGAATACAGTGGTTTTTATGTACAGCAACTCAGTCAGCGCGAAAATATTAAAATAGTTGACGGGGTTCAGACATTTATCTCGAAAACAAAGCGAGTTCCATAATGCTGTAATTTGTTAAAACTTCGTGAAAAGCATTGAAACCCTGCTGAACGCGAAATTTACCACCTCCAGATCGTCTGCAATCTCACGGCGACGGGCGTATCAATGACGAAAACAACATTATCTGTGTAGCATTGCGTCCAATCAGCTCCAACGAAACTATGTGTATATCATTGTATCCAATCAGTTCCAACTGGATTACATCCTAATTTTCCCCATACAATCTCCCTCCCAGATAAATTGTTTACCTCCGGATAGAACTACCACATACTTATATATCGCATAGTTTCGGCCACAATATATGTTGATATTGAATTCATAATCCCTTCAGTACATGATGTGTTCAAGACCTCAAATGGGGTAGGGGTACACACAACAGTGAACATTTGCCACCCGCCTGTTGTGGAGTGCCACATGATGCAGACTTTCGAGAACCAACACATATGGATATTCTGATAAAAACTAACCTTTGGTCAAGCCCTCAATTAATATTGGGGTCATATCATTTCACCATGTGGTGTCTTCCAAGACTTCAAATAAAGTAGGGGTCCTCAAAATTTTGCCTTTCTTATTTTCCAGTCACTTTTCGTTAAGTGCTCATTCTTTCAGAACCCAAATCCATCTATTTACATTGTTTACGTCCTTGTACAATTAACTCGCCATTGTCCATTGTCAATGATGATATCGTTCCAATCCGTGGTGTGTTCTAGTCTTCAAATTGGGAAGGGGGTAATACAAACATTGAAAAATGGCATTATTTATTTTTCAGTCGCTTTTTGTAAAGTGTCCCTGACTGTCGGGTATTAACCCATCTATAACAATTGTGTATTTCTTTATAGAATAGCTATTTGTCCATATCGTCGTTTGACCACGAGGGCACATCCATTCAGTTCGTGGTAGATTCAATGGTTTACATCGTTTGCCATCTGCTTTGTGTAAGGTGCCACGGTGTTCTCGCGAACGGCGGGCTCGCGAGACCATTGCCATTCGGCCACAATCTTGGGTAATATGGATAGCTTATGCCTTGAGCTAGTGTTGTGTTCAAGACTTTAGATAGGGATGGAGTCCCCTGAGAGTAAAATGTAGCCCTTTCATTTGCTGACCATTTGTTGTAAAGTGCCATAGGCTATCGGGAACCATCCCATCCATAACAGATTCGTATTGCCAGATAATAATCCCATTTGTCCGCAACTTCAGTTAACATTGAGAGCATATCATTTTGTTATGACTTCAAGTTGGATAGTGGGGTCCTCAAGACATAGGAAATTCGCCTTCTTGTTTGCCAGCCGCTTTTTGTAAAGTGTTCCAGGATTTCGAGGGAACCAAATCACCCATATATCAATTAATAATTCCATGACAGCAATACATTTCGATCACACACTCAGCTAAGTATGAGAGAATATAACTTCGGTTCATGCTCTGATCAAGATATTAAATGGGTTAATGTGGTCCCCCCCCCCAAAAAAACAGTGAGTATTCGCCTTTCTCTTTCACCAACAACTTTTTGTAAAGTGACCCAGACATTCAAGACCCTGGTATACTATACTCTTTATATAGCGTCCATTTCTCTACACACGCAGTTAATAATGGCCAATTAATGGGAGCACAGCCTTTAGGTTCATTGTGTGTCCCAAGATTGCAAATGGGGCAGTGTGGCCTAACACATTACATTTCGTATTTGCCAGCCGCCTTTTGTAAAGTGTTCCAGGATTTCGAGAACAAAACCACCCATACAAATTGTAAATAATACATGAGAGCATATAGATTCGGTTCAGTGTGTGTTAAAGAGTTTAAAAGTGTTATGGGTACCCAAAACAGTGAGATTTCGCCTTCTCTTTGCTAGCCACTTTTTGTAAAGTGCCCAGACATTGGGAAGCCAGCCAACCCACCCATCGTGCAATGAAGAGGTATATTTCCTGAATTACATACCATTCGTCCACACCCCAGTTAATATTGAGAACATGTCCATCCATTAGTGTTTTTAAGACTTTAAATGTGGTAGGGTGCTCAAAGAAAATATTCAGCTTTGGTTTTTGCCAGCCGCCTTTTGTAAAGTACCCTATGATTTTGGGAACCAAACTACCCGTATAACATATATATTCCCTGATAGCACTACCTTTCGTTCACACTGTGATTTAATAATAAAAGCATGGATATTCGGCGCATGGTGTGTTCAAGAGTTTAAATGGGCATATAAAGGGGTCCCACAAAACAAAAAAATATTCGCCTTTGGAGTTTGCCATCCGATTTTCGTAAAGTGCTAAAGGCTTTCGGGATCCAACAAACCCATCCATCAACACCATGTATGCGCCCCGATATTACTATTTTTGCCCACATCCTCAGTTAATATTTACAGCAATAATTTCAGTTCGTGAGTTGTTCGACTTTAACACTTCAATTGTGTAGGGGGGGGGGGGGTCTAAAACAGAAAATTCGTCTTTCTTATTTATCAGCCACTTTGTGTAAAGCGACACACGAACAACCCATCCATACAAATTATGTATTCTCTGATAGAACTACATTCCCGTCACACTCTCGGTTAATATAGAGAACAAGACAGTCAATGACTGTGGGGTCGCTCACCAGACTGCAAAGACTGATAAGACTGGGACTCTGGAGACCAAAACAGTGAGCACTTTTCATAATCACTTTAAAAGAAGTAGATTTAAACAGGATATGTGGCTAGAGAGACTTCAAGTATGTAGCTTGGTAAAAAACCACCTTGAAATTGCCAACTGTACACTACTGATCACCCCCCTCCTCCAACTCAACAAGTCCCCTCCCGACCGGGATCCAGACTCCCAAGTCTTAGGTTGGAATTTCACAACCGACACCTCAAACTTTCTCAATTGTTGGAAATTTCCAATCTCACAAGCGCTTTTTTCTAAAACCATTTAAACATGTTTGAAGCCCAATTATCCATGGACCCAAAACACAATACATGTATGTCAGACCAATCAGTCAGGTGGTTCCAAGGTAGATGTTTTAATGAATTTGGTATTTCTATGATTTTATTGGACACAAAAGTGTTAACTCCCCATAGACTGCCATTTCTTGACAGGTTGAGCTCATTTTAACAAATCTGTATCTCAGTCACTAAAGGATCTTCCTGATTCCTCCATACTATATGTAAGCTAAATTGTCCAAAATCCCTTGAGAAGACATTTTAAGAATTACTATAGAGACATATAGTTATGTCCCTGGTCCCACCCTTTTAACCTGGTGACCCCATCTGAATAAATTTGAATCCCAGACACCAAAGAACCCTTCATACATATCATAAATATCAGTCAAATAGACCTGATGGTCCTTGTGAAGGAAGCATATTAAGAGGGAAACTGTCCTTCGCTTGGCCCCTATTTGACCAGGTGACCCCATTAAAAAAATCTGAATTGCAGTCAAGGAAGAACATTCCATTCTATATAAGCCAACTAGTTCTTGCAAACATATTTTAAGAATTACTATGTAGTGAAATAGTTAAGTCTCTTGCTCTGCCCTTATTTGACTTTGTGATCCCATTTTCACAAATCTGATAAGGATAAAAATTAAGTTCCCCAGTTGAAGTTGGTGATATTCACCCATTGGGAAATTTAACTAACAACAATGTAAATTTGATACTATAGATACTTCCCAGAAGATGAGGCCTAAGCAGAATGAGGTCGTCAGAGGGTGAATTTGGTGATGCTAGCCTGCTGTGCCGGATAGCATCACAAAAAGCGTGTCTGTTCCTACATTGTGTATGCCTGGCCTCAAGCAACACAATGTATTATACAACAAGCCTTGAAATAGTGTGATAGTGTGTCTGTCATTTGCAGAGTGAGGTCCCCAGAGGGTGAATTTAGTGACGCTAAATTCACCCTCTGGGGACCTCATTCTGATAAAGTCCTCAACTGCTATGGAAGACCTAGAATAAAATTGAATTTCCCCAGTTGAAGTTGGTGATGTTCACCCATTGGGCCCCTCAATTATGAATTTTATCTTCTGCAAATTAGGGGATATAGAAACTTCCTAGAAGGGAAATTTAACTAACAACAATGTAAATTTGATACTATAGATACTTCCCAGAAGATGAGGCCTAAGCAGAATGAGGTCCCCAAATGGTGAATTTGGTGATGCTAGCCTTGAATCAAGCTTTGAAATAGTCTGTCTGTTATTTGCAGAATGAGGTACCCAGAGGGTGAATTTAGTGAGGCTATCCTGCACAGCGGGCTAGTATCACTAAGTTCACCCTCTGGGGACCTCATTCTGATAAGGCCCTCAACTGCTATGGAAGACCTAGAATAAGATTGAAGTTCCCCAGTTGAAATTGGTGATGTTCACCCATTGGGCACCTCAATCATGAATTTTATCTTCTGCAAATTAAGGGATACAGAAACTTCCTAGAAGGGAAATTTAACTAACAACAATGTAAATTTGATACTATAGATACTTCCCAGAAGATGAGGCCTAAGCAGAATGAGATCTTGAGACTCTAGATACTTCCCAGAAGATGAGGCCTAAGCGGAATAAGGTTCTCAGAGGGTGTATTTGGTTATGCTAGCCTGCTGTGTAGGATAGCGTCACTAAATTCACCCTCTGGGAACCTCATTCTGGCTCTGCCTGGCACTCTTTGAGAAAATGAAATTAATCTGATTTTAATGACCACTGAGTGATAATATAAACAACAAGGGTGCTTCATGATAACACCATTAATCTCATTTAAATTATGGAATACATGAATACACTCCCTGGGGACTCTGTCTAAGGCTGCAGAATTTTTATCTCTCTATCTGCCTTGCCAAGTCTATCAGTTCATAGGAGAGTTGCCTTGTAATGGGAATTTAAATAAATATACTTTATTTACCTGTGAGTTAGGATATGAGATAGGGTGGAATGCTGTTGGTTGGGGGTGGGGTTCTGGGTCATGTGGGGGGGGGGGGTGATATATTTTTTTTGTATGTTAAATTGATCAAGGAGTTCCTGAATTTTTTTGGGGAATTATGGCCCTGGCTCCACCACTATTTGACCCAGTGACCCCATTTGAACAAATCTGAACCCCAGTCATTCAATGACCCCACATACCAAATATAAACTAAATCGGCTTAATGGTTATTGACAAGAAGTCGTTATAAGAATTACCAAGGAGGAATATAGTTATGGCCCTGGTTTCGCAACTGTTTGACACAGTGACCTCATTTGAACAAATATTAATGACAGTCACCTAGGGAACATCCACCCCAAATATGATCAAAATGCAAAAATGGAATTTTTTGGTTTTTAGAGTTATGTCCCTGGCTCTGCCCCTAATTGACCCAGTGACCCAATTTGAACAAATCTGATTCCCAGTCACCCAAGGTCCCTCAGTACCAAATATAAGCTAATTCGGCCGAACATTTTTGTAGAAGAAGTCATTGTAAGAATTACTATGAGTTATGGCCCTGGTTTCTCAACTAATTGACCGGGTGACCTCATTTGAACAAATCTGAACACCAGTCACCAAAGGACCCTCCATACCAAATATTAGCTAAATCGGCACAATGGTTATGGACAAGAAGTTGTTGTAAGAATTACTGTGGAGGAATAGAATTATGGCCCTGGTTTCGCAACTATTTGACCCAGTGACCTCATTTGAACAAATCTGAATGAGAGTCACCTAGGGAACATCCACACCAAATATGAACCAATTTGGTATGATGGTTTCAGAGGAGAAGATGTTTTTAAAAAAAGTTGACGGACAGACGGACAGACGGACGGACGAGGAGTGATGACTATAGCTCCACCGGAGACTTTGTCTCAGGTGAGCTAATTAGAGATCATATAGCTTAATTTCGTATTGCGTTGAAGCCTTTAAATTGGGTAGCGTGTTCTTGAAAAATATAGCAAATTCGCTCTTCATATTTGCCAAGCAAAGTGCCACACTGTTTCGGGAACAAACCCATCCATAAACATTGTATATTTCCTTATGTAATTGTCCTTTATAATTACATTATTCTTAATACTGAGATCATATTTTGTTCAATTCGTGGTGTGTTCAGGACGTCTAATAGGGCGGGAGAGCAATAATGATTTTGTTCTGTATGATTATGTTATTTCGGCCAATTTGGCCGTTTACTTCATGGCTGCTTTTCATCTGACGTGTGTGTCGGAATAATGATGTGGAGGATTTATGTAAATGTTACCCCAAACTACATTTCCAAGTAACGATGGTTTTGTTGTTTATTTTGAGGAATAATACCGCGTCAGATGAATTCAGCCCAAATTTGTTAACAGTTGCCGTGTAAAACATTCGGCAGTAGGTTAGCGTTATTTAGTATTTGTGAATGTCCTTTAACATGGGGAAAATAGACTACTGCGCTTGAACGAGCATGTGAATTTGTCGTTTTTAATGTATAGCAACTTTATAATCAATAACAGAGGCATTCTCTGTCAAATAAGGTCGCTCTATTTACGATACCAATTGGGGAACTTTGTAAATTAAATTACGCGTAAACCAGCGTAAACGTATACCTGCTGCAAATAGAAAAGGTGCCGGAATCGGCGTACTCGCCCCAGGGCTAACTCGCCCCAATCGACGCGTGCCAACTCGGAATAAAAGGCCAACTCGGAATACAAGATGTATACGGGGTGTTATATGGCGTTTGGTCCGTTGTTTCTCAATGAAATTTGGTGTATATGTCCGGGCTGGGACATGGAATACAACAACGTTTGAATTGTTTTTAAATTTACAAATTTGTTGATTTTATTCATTTTTTTTTTCGTTCTGAAACACACTATAAAGTGTATATAATATAATAACGAACACGAGACATACATAATTTATAAACTGTTAACAAAAGATATCAAACTCAATACATGACAAAGATGACTCAGTGAAGTTTATAAAGTGAACATAAAAATATTAAGGTAAGAATCTTTTTAAGCATTACTAAACCGTTTAGCACAGTCCACTTCACTCATCCGATCATCACCAAACTTCATATTTATCTTGATATTGATCTATCAGATGAGAGCTATCAAATATTTTTTTTATTTTATAGGAAAATATGGTCGCCAGCGGCCATATTGCATTTACGTTATATGTTATCGCGTCATGTCGATATCTAGTATTACTTAGAAATTTCACCTTTCCAGATTCATAATTGCTCCATTGACTGTAACAGATGGAATTATTCCCCTCTTCGGATAGAGTGTCACTGAAACTTTATTTTGTCAGACTGTCTGTATAGTCACTGATTATATATGGCAATAATCTGTAATAAGATGTAGCACTATTTTATTTTATATTTACATGCAGTGCTGTTTTTATACAACAATTCTAATCCCCCCCTAGATCATCATGTGATCGACCATACATCGCGCGAGGACTTGGTTGAATTAAGGGTTTTTTTATGGATAACTTCTGTCCTCAAGCTAGATTATACTTATGACATTTAATGGCATGTTGCTAACGTGGAGGGTTAGATATGCTTGAGACACCACCACTCTTCAATTCACACCAAGTTCTCAGCTGTCATATTCGGATATTAGAACCCATAGCCATGATATATGGTTTATTTTGTGTATACTAGTAATATTGTTATTTTCAGTACCTTTATATACCAGTACTGTGTATAACAATGCATATAAATTAATCCATGTATACATGTATACTGATTCAACGGATTCAGTGGTTTTGTCCATCAGTCTATCAAATTTGCGGGGAAAACATGGCCACAAGCAGTACACCCTGCTAAATTTCGAATTTGAATCAATTGGCGCACCCTGCAGCCAGCTTTTATTGGAGAACTTTTTCTCATGTGGATAGTTTGGGTCACCGCTAGATGTGAGCCATGTTTTGTTCTCAAGCTGTCCTTGTGAAGACATCACTGCCAGCGGTGATCTTGAATTTTACTATTTTTATGGCTAAATAATTTGGTTGATCCTACAGTCGACACCCCTTGTCCGATCGTCACCAGATTCCACAATGATCTTCTGGATAACCAGGGTGAGAGTAATCTAATTTTCCCGAATTTCGTTAAAAAACATTACCACAGGCAGCAGTTTGGTATCTTACTGTTTGATCCTCTTTTGCATGACTGAATTGTTTAGCAACTGTACAGACATATCCCTCATCTGATAGTCACCACACTTTTTATTGATCTTCGGGCTGACAACTAGATGGGAGCTATCGAATGCTTTGAATTTTTTTGGAAAACATTGTCGCCAGCAGTCATCTTCTATTTTGGTTTTTATATACATGTATATCTCTTCATTCGGATAGCCAGTATTACGTAGGTACTTCAACTTTCCGCATTCCTGTCATCATTTGAAATATAAAAATTTACCTGATACATGCACCCTTCAAAATTTGTTTCGTCGTATCTATTTTAATGACCCGTATGGTAATATTGATACAGATATATTTGTCAAACATTTCTTTGTACAATATACAGGTATTTAGTTTGTAACTAAATCTAGAAATATATAATAGTAGCTGGTGGACCCTACTTCATCCGGGATGTTCCCCTCTGATTTTCGGAGAATTGCGCGATTTAACCTTGAATTGACCATTTTAAAGGTGAACGTCATGTCGGGTCACGATTTGACCCGTCCAAAACACTCCCCGGACAAAAGTCACGACAAAAGTACCCGTCGAAATCCGCCCGGCTTTACCCGATTTGACCTTGAATTGACAATTTTGAATGTCAAGATCAGGTCAGGGTCATGATTTGACCCGCCCGAAACACTCCTGGGACAAAAGTAACAGTAGGTATTATATTTCGTTGAAATACTTCCGTTTTACCAGATTTGACCTTGAATTTATCTTTTTGAATGTCAAAGTCAGGTCGGGATCAAGATTTGACCCGTCCAAAATACTCCCTGGAAATAATTTCCCCTAGGTATCAAATTTCGTCAAATCTGTCCGGCAGTTTTCCCGGCCATAGCTAACAGACAAACAGACAGACAAATGTCCAAAATATATATTAAACTATCTGATGTACTCGACTTCGTTCGGGCTATTTATGGATTTTTTTTTGTGATCGCCTCCATCTGGACAGTACCCAGTATATACAGCGTCTGGCCAAACTATTGTTCAATTGGTCCAGAAACATGCCTATATCAGCACGTTCGAGAACATGGTCCCACGTGAAATTGGACCCGTCCATATTGCTCCCGGGATCGAAGTAGTCCTACACACAAATTTTTAGTCGGATCGGTCAAGGTCCAGAAACATGCCTATGAGCGAGGTCAAGTTGACACGTTAAATACCAAATCCGAGTCGGATCAGTCGAGCAGTGTTAGAGTCTATAACACATACACACATGCATTCATGCATACACACATACATACAGACAGGTGTTCCAAAATGTATAATCGATAGCTACAACAATTCTATGGTAGATCGTTCACGGCCGACCTGATGCATGCATCTTAGTTTTCTTGGTCTATATTATGTGTCGTTTAGAACAAATACTTCAGTTGCTCAGTCGATATGTGTTAATATAAAATTACATGTCATACATAAAATATTGTGTTGTTGTTGTTGTTGTAACTGGGGGTTTAATTGGAAACCTGAGGTCATCTAAAACCAGGCTTGCGGTGTCTACGGATCAGGTTTTCATCACACGAATAATGATTAGATGCTCATTAGAATAATTTAGAAAGGTCTGTCTTGTTATCATAAATATGTAGTTTTTCTACCAAATCGCGTCCGGGGGAGCGGTACCTAATTCCAATATCTTGAAAACCGTTGACAATTTCTGTCAAATTCTTTCTACTTGTGATGTCCAGATAACTACTGAGCCATATAAATTATATAGTTGGTCACGTATTGTTTATAACAAAGGTTTTAGTACTTAACATCGATGTTAATGCGTGCAAAATTAACTGTTATCAATAAAATAATTGTTGTTGTTGTAACTGGGGGTCTGAAAGCCTGAACACATCTGTAATCGATTAAACGGCATCTCTGGACAACACTTTCAGTACAAGATTCATATTGGGTCCCATTCAGATCAATTCGTAAATGTTTGTAATGTCATTATCAAAAATATGTATTTTTTTCAACCAAAAACGTGTTTGGGGGAGGGGTAGCTAAAATCCAATATCTCGCAAACCGTTAAATGTTTTTGTTAACTTCTTTCTTCATATGCTTGACAGATAACTACTACACCATATGGACTAAATATTTCAATATTATTGCAATATCCGTTTGAATGATAATGTTCGAAAAAATATAATTTTTTTTAAAAAGAGCGATTTTTCAACAAAAAATAAATGTTTCGGCTCCAAATGGCACGAAAATCAAAATTAACCAACACTTCTTGCATATCAGGTACAGATATGGTATGCTGTAGTCATTTTAACGCCTACAATGTGGGCTAATAACTTATGACATAGCCGCAGGGCCCACTGTACCAAAATCGTTAATTTCTGGGAAAAGTCACTGGTGGGTATCGTTCATCGTCGATTGCGGAAAAGCCACCACCAATTCCGTTATTTTTCACTATCATTTTCGTCTACAGTATATATTTCTCCTTCAAAAAAAGTTGGTTTTAACTTGTTCTACCGTGAGTATGGGTACCCGACCACTTTTGGCGTTTGGCCGCTGCACTATATAGCCCGAATTCTTTCTACCAAAAGTAGGTATATTTGCAAATGTTGGTCAAAAACTATAAAAAAAACCCCACTAATACATTTTTGGAAAATCATACGGAATGACAGAATAATTTCAACGTATGTTTGGTGTATTAGGTATATATATATATACAATTTCCAACTGTTAAACAATTTGACAGAAGTTGGGGTGAAACACCCCAACCCTCTCGCCACGTCCCATATCGACCCTTTGTGCGTGGGCATAAATACACCGTGAATGTGTTACACGATTGAATACAACCGTTCAGTTATTATATCTTATGTGGTGACTGATTTATCATTTTAATATAAATATTTGACATTTGAACGGACATGGCGCATTTGAACCTCAAGACTGTTGTATATTTGTAGTGGCCGATAGTGACACAAAATACTGATATACACACCTCATACTCAGCACAATCTTACCGTCGTCAGAGCGACTTTTATCTGTTTTCTTTGTTTGGCATACAAGTGAAGCAAACTTGAAAGCTCTTTATTCAAACCATATAATGAATATTGTACCATTAAACACCCTTTATATTTAACAAAGTTTAATTTTTCTACCTATACATCC
The DNA here is from genome assembly GCA_032622095.1 of Siphonodentalium dalli. Taxonomy (NCBI): domain Eukaryota; kingdom Metazoa; phylum Mollusca; class Scaphopoda; order Gadilida; family Siphonodentaliidae; genus Siphonodentalium; species Siphonodentalium dalli. Next base: position 218,042,985 of record CP136066.1, read on the forward strand.
GGATTTAGACCCAGACAAATATCCGAGTTCTTGGGATAAATATTCCCTTACCAGACCCTTCGAAAGATTCCAACCAAGTATAAATTATATGACTATATATTCCCCCAACTAATATAAGTAAGGGGCAATTTCGGTCTTATATCTGACTAAAAGTACATGCATGTAGGACATTCTTGGACCCCTGTGTCTAAAACAACATATTTTACACCGAATAATGGTTGGATTATTAAATTAGCGTAATTTTATATTTGTGCTATCATCACATATTTTCTCAGCCTGAAAATTCCATCTGTTCTAGACGAAACTAGAACGGTCTGGGAAATTACTAATGAAAGCCAATTATTGAAAATGTTACCAAAATGAGTCAAAGAAAGACGCCAATCCATTCCATTTTGGCCTCGTCACAGGTGAATGCAATTCATTATCCTCGCAGAGGTCCATCATATAGCAACGTGAATTTTGTTACTTATTCCTTATTCCTTATACGCAAAATGTCGGAAAGTGTGTCAAATGGCCCCAAATTCGTAAGTGGCCAGGTGGGCGGAACATTTTGGGCCGAAAAGTTTTTGGGTCGAGTTCGTAAAAGTGGTCCGAAAAAAGTGTCCGACCTGTGCTCGGTCCGGTTTTCGACCCAAAAACTTTTCGGCCCAAAATGTTCCGCCCAGCTGGCCACTTGAGAATTTGCACCCATTGGGGGACATTTCCCCTTCACGTATTAGACTTTGCCTAATTTCGAGGCATTTCGAACTTTTCGACCCAAATTTTTTCGGCCCAAATTGTTGTTATTTTTCACTGAGTACGTTGCGTGGTCATTTGCCACATTTTCCCCAAAAAATCGGACCGAGCACAGGTCGGACACTTTTTCGGACCACTTTTACCAAACAGCACCAATATGGCGTCTTTGTATCACACGATTAGATACCTCGTATCATGGGTGAGAACATATATATTTATTGAAGTTCGATCAGGAGTGTATGGCAGTGTAAGAGTTAATGACACAGTCCAGTTTGTTTTGGTTTAATTGGATCAAGTCCATGTATGCCGCGTGTGAGTCTTTTCGCACGGCTGATTTCGTATCGACTTAAGAAGCTTGTCACCTGGAACAAGCTTCACTCTACTTCGGATTTTGTAGTTTATACCCCCCCCCCCCACACACACACACCCGCAACTTAACTATACAGCATATGCGCCAAAGAGCTGAAGAGTTGTAAAATTGTAAAATTATATAAAGTTTTCGAAATGTATTATTATTATTGAATTGTTGGTGAACGATATATATAACTCTATATCTACACATCCCGATTTGCATTAAAGTTCATATATTTCGTGCCATACATTCTTTGTCGTTATTCCATAAATAATTTATGTTCGGTCGAGCCCGGCGAGTTAGAACATAAGTATCAATGTTTTGGAAATTGGCGCTAAAAATATTGTGTATCAACTTTGGTGCCCCTCTCCCTTTCAGTGCACCCCTGTCTCGAATGAGGCCACTTTTGACAAATTTAAGCCACACCATTAGACTCTTCATACCATGGGGATGATTGTATCTTTCTCGTAAAAAGTTACCCCTCATATCATCTAGATGGTCCCCCCGTGAATTTCTATAGAACACAGACAGAAAGACAGACAGACATTCGCAATTATAGATATAGATAATATAAATTATATTGGTTACATGAATGCACCGCCTCAGAATTCCGTTAAAACAACTAATCCTTCAAATTATTACAAAAAACTACGGCTTATTACTGCAGGTTTCTCATTTACCACAGCATAAAGCTTCTAAATGCGGATCAAAAATCGGAGGTGTTGTGTTCCCACCAAGAGTGCATGGCCCAGCCATTGTTCATACCTAGACATCGAAAGCAATTAACGCGGTCATAATGGTTACATATTGCAACTATAAGACACCCAGTGGATACACACCCGACGAAAAACCCGAACTGTGTTGTCCTGCGAGAAATCACATCGCTATAGCTCAATTTGACACGGCCAGATTAGCCTTCCTACAATATCCATAAACAAGATCATATATCATATAAACATGTTTTTAATTATAGAATATAAAATATATTGGTTTCGCGAATGACCAACTCAGATTTCCATTAAAATAACAATAATAACCAGCACCTAATTAACGAACCGGCGACCGGTCGACTCGGCCGTCTCCGACCACAACAATCAGTGGGCTTCAGAATATCTATAAAAGTTGAAATATAAAACTTACAAATTATCTTTTAAATTTCTTTTATAGGTAATTGACATAGCTTTTCACAAACCAAAAATCAACATTATCTACGTAAATATATGTGTATATATATATGTGTGTATATTTGTCCTCTATAGACTCGAAAACGGCTGGACCGATTGGGCTCAAACTTCCCACCTAAGGGTAAAAGCTCACGGGAATGGTCGGCACTTTGGGGTTAATCGCGTTGATAGTTAAAGAGCGTTCGTATCCGCAGTGTCGTTGATAAAGAGCGTCTATATACATGCCAAGTATAAATACTGCTCCATTGACCGTCTCGAGACGAAATTTCGTACTTAATTTCGTACTTATTATGGGTTCCAATGAACGGGGGAGATTTTTATCGGGTCAGTGTTTCCGCGCGAGGTGACCTTGACCTTCAAACGGGTACCCACAAATGATATATATGTGCGTGTCCTTTATAGACTCGAACTGATTGAGCTCAAACTTGCTACCTATGGGTACTTTTGTGCGGGAAGTGTCATGGACGGGTCAAATTATGACCAGACCTGACCTTGACCTTAAAAATGATCAATTCAAGGTCAAATCGTATAAAACTGGCGGATTTCGACGAAATTTTACACCTAGGTGCAGCACACCTGTCTCGGAAGCTGTTGCAATTGCTTTTTCGAACAAAGCCATGAGACGAACCACGCCAGTGGCGGGCTAACCTGCTAACATCGGGTCAAATTGAAAAACAAAAAATTAAATTAAAAAATTAATTAAAAAAATTAATTAAAAAAGCCAGTAAATTAAAAAGGCACAATTAACTCATTGAAAACAAAAATTTAAATAATTAACAAAATTCAATTAAAAAAATTAAAAATTGTCATGTTTCTGACGATTGCCGCCAGTGGCGGGCTAACATGCTAGTTGACATAAATAATGTAAAGGACAATAAACGGAATTTAAATTCCCAACTACACCTTTTACCGGACTCGGCCTCCTGGTCGCGCATTTCGACTTTTAACTAAACCGGAAAAAAACTATTTTCTATTTATAAATCCCCCATCGGACCACGTCTTTCTAATATTTACCGAACAGTATACACGCGCGGGCGTGCTAAAAATTCAATTTAATGTAATTATCACGTGATTTACCATGAACTGTCTTTCAGACTCAAAGATGAGTACACACTTTCATCAGTGACTCCAAGCTATTGAAAAGGCAAGATGTGCCGAAACCGGTATAGCTGTATGTACATACATGTAATAAATATTCAACATTGAACGGATTCTTCACGCCAGCAGTCACATACCTCGTCCTAATTTGCCGATTGCACATTACAGGGAGATAACCACGAAGGTGACTTCCATTCCTTTTTCCTTATTCGAAATAAATTTTTTATATATAGGTCAAAAAAGGGTGTTGTATGGTGGCCCCAAGGCACTCTTTCCACACACCCAATTTTGTTAAGAGCTCATCCCACCCTGATCCAAAATGGCCGCCGCCCAGAGGGGTTCAAATAAAGCACACATGCCATTTCTCAGCCCCTTGACCGATTTAGGTCAAACAAAGGGTGTTGTAGGTTGGCACGCAAGCCATTCCAAACACTCACCCCTTTTACCCCACCCGATCCAATATGACCGCCACCCAGAGGGGTTCAAGTAAGGCACCCATGCCATTTCTCGGCCCCTTGCCCGATTTAGGTCAAACAAAGGGTGTTGTAGGGTGGCCCAAATGCACTCTTAACAGTTAACACCCACCCCACCCACCCCACCCCACTCTTGTTGGGGGACTGTTTGAAATGAAAATAATTTCATCTACACAATGCAAGACCTTTGCTGCAACTTGTTGGCTGTCCTTTCTCTAAATTCATATCATTCTATTCATTGCTCAGCAAAACACAAACTCCTTCCCAAATTGAGCTACGTAGTGTCATGACACTTTCATGTTATAGTGCCTTGATCTACGGTATTAATAAGAATCTATGACATAAAATATTATTAAAATACTATAATTCATCACCATTTGGAACGTCTGTGTCTCAGAAGGTGCACATAGAGTAATAGAAAATAGCTGAAATCATAGAAACATTTCCCCCGTCTCACTCCCGACCAGAATGCAACATAATCCAAACTAAGATATAGAGTTATAACTATTCCATTGAAAATAATAGACTTTGCAGCAGTATAGAAATCACGTTGGTACATCAACAAAAACAACATGTTCACGTCTTATTACACCGGATAAGTTGATAATACAATGTTTTGGAGCTTCCTCTTTCAAAATAGTATATACAGGTAATATGAGATCCCAATTTATTGCATTTACTCATGGGATAAATATCGTGGCATCAGATCGTCCGCACTTCGCCGGACATGGTGTTTGGATGGATTTATCCGTTCTGACACCACGTCTGGTCCGTTATAAGAAGTATGAGGTTCATACCTTATGTCTGTAACATCGCGGACTCTGATCACGGACACAAAGGTAGATCATATTTGCCAGTGTCTTGAGGACCATCTCGAATTATCTGGAAAGTGAAACATTTTCACTGTAGACTAATTCTTAAAGTTGTACTTTGGGAAACATCTTTTAAACGCTCTTTATGGGTGATCCATGTGGTATGGTATTTAGATACATGGATATGTTCTACATTCCTTTGGGAAGGCTCTTTCTTGATAACTCCCACATTTAGCAACGAAACGCTCTTTATTATGAAGTCACGTTCTTGATTTCCTTTCTCTTCGGAATTGTATTTACCCTGTTGACACATTGATTAATATATATATGTCATGCTCTATTAAGGCCGCTATATAGGGCCAAATAAATGATGTTGCATAAGACTTGGTCTTGAGGAATCCCAACTCAGGGTATTCAAAAGACACCTAAAACCTACGGGTTCGAGCCGTCTTTTACACTGGGGGTTCGTCCGGGATCCCTCATTGAACGTCATAACATACCCTCACTGGAATTGTAATAGAGCTGGACATCAAGAATTGATTCTAAAATGAGTACTTTCATTGTACCTGTTAGTGAATTTATGCAAGGGTTACCAGATATTTCGTCTCTGTGAAATTTTGAAGTGGAAAACCAATCAACACCCCCGTTATATTATATAACTCTTGATGAGACCAAAACTCCATATCTAAAGAAGGTAGCTTTTTCAGAACCACATGTGTCCCGTCGATCAGAGTACCCCTCCACCAGAGGAATCGCTATGTCTATGTCACAAACTTTCAACCAGCCAGTACCGTCACCAACATGGACTGGGGTCTCAGTTGACAAGCTTGTTGGAGCTCGCATGGGCGGACTGAATCCAAGCAGTGCGATCCAAAATGGCTTTGGTGACGCCCAACGCCAGTTAGTGAATACTTTCTAGAGGGTTTCAATTGATAGGCTTGAGGAATGTGGTCGAGCTGGGTCTCAATGTGTCTCTGCACCTATACCTAGTTCCCCCGAAGGCCTTGATGTTACCAATTATTCAGGCAGCATGTTTCGTCCTGGCGAGAGTCAACGTCAAGGAGCAGGGCCGAGGTGATCTGTGAGGACTCTACCAAGAGATTGGACTCAGTCACAGTCACTTTTAGCACCTTGACGAGTCTCAGAGGCGATGGTCACATCATAATACAGAGTCACAGTTTAATGTACGAAACCCAGGGGGTACCAAAGCACAAGCTGGTGATTGTTTAACCCTTTACCCAACAAAGCGGCCAAAAACGCCCAAATAAAGCTTCAACAGCCTAAAATATCTTCGGTCTGTCTCAATAACACCATACAAATATGGATATCATTGGAACCGGTTCATTGACCACATTGTGATGGTTACAGTTATGCCCGGTGCCAATGCATGCTCTTATATATGCGAGTCGACCATAGGTCACCTCGCATATATAAGAGAATGCATTGGCCTAAAATAAATAATATTTTTCTAAATTCTTTGACAATTTTATCATTTTTAATATGTGTTAAGCCAATGCATGCTCTCATATAGGCAAGAGAATGCATTGGCACAGGGCCGTTCTGTTGGGTAAAGGGTTAATGTGTGAATATCCTGGTTGGGGCCGTCCAATGACAGCACACTCAGTATGTAATATCTTAGAGAATACTTCTAGGTATGTCTCAGGACATGATCAGACAGGTAACCCTCGGAGTATTGTAAATTGTGTAAATAGTGCTGATTGTAAAAATGGTCTCAGTGTCAACACCAGCAGGTTTTCTCATGGTGATCAAATGGGCCTCAATAACCATTCTAGTTTAGTTAACTCTCAAAGCGACCCATCGGCTATGGTGCCCCAAGCATCTACTAGTCACATTACTGTTATTGGCCCTCATTGTGCTGGACCACGTTTAAATCTTAGCCATGAATTTCCCTATATGGAAAGTCGGGGTCACAAATCAAGTTTTCCAGAATGTTGTGGATCAGATGTAACTTCAAGTTTATACCATCATAAACAAAGGAGTAATGCTGCCCCTGGTGTCGAGTCACGGCATTCTGTGGGCCGAGTGGACAATACTACACATGATCTCAAAGTGGAATCCTGTTATCAACCTTTTTCAACTCCTTTACCCATGCAGATACCCAAATACCGAGCTGATACAGTACTTCCACAAATATTATTATTAGACTCCATGCCACGCTCTCACTGGTCTTCTGCCCATGGTTATCGACGTCAAAACGATCCGGATAAGTTTGATGGGAAGAGTTCAGAGTGGAAGGATTATATCTTACAATTTGAACAAGTTGCCAGATGGAATGATAGGGAATATTGGTGTTGACATTTGTGTGATTATCATAAAGTCTCTATTAGCACAACGGTTTAATCCTCCTGAGCGAGAGCCCGCATACAGGTTCGAGTTTCGTGCTAGAAGGCGATATACCAACGAATCCATCCATGAGAAGACTTTGCTCTTTGGCTTACACACAGTTGTCTTTTGATTCCAGAGAAATGTATGTTATCGACAAATTCATTGATGGGCTGGAGTCAATTGATTTAAAGAAGCACATACAATTTCATCACCCAAAATCCCTTGAAGTAGCTATCAGTCTTGCAGAAGAGTATGAAGTACCCCCGGGTGATCATATGTATGCAGTTGATTCTGGAAATTCAAGAAAAACAGTTGGAAAATCAACATCGACATGTAGGGTCAGCACATGTGGTACACTCAACATCAGATGGTGATAGGGATCTTAAAAGGCCAAGGTTATATGGAAGTTCTTATTTCTGTCAAAAGTCTAATCATCATATGAAAGGCTGTCCAGAACTAAAATCTGTCAGCTCAGATCACAGCTTGTTGAACAGGAGGCCGAGTTTGTGACCGGAAACTCAGTCAAGAATGAAGAAATAAAACGGTCGGTTTCTTATGTGAAAGAGGCTTCATCGTGTTTGTTTGCTATCTGTACTTTTCAAGGGATAAGGGTTGATACTCTCATTGATACAGTTTAAGCATTTCAAATCTCTCAGGAACGTTAGCCTAGAAGCTGTTGATGAGTTCCTTAGTTACAAAACTGCCAATGGTACCCCTCTTGACGTTCGTGGGAAAGCTACACTTACTTTCATTATGGGAGGGAATGCAATTACTCATGAATTCCTTGTAGCTAATATAGATGGTGTTTCTGGTATTCTTGGCATGGACTTTCTTTCCATACAAAAGGCTGAGAGTTCCTTATCTAAACGACAACTCAGATACAGGTAATTTAGGGTCAAGTTATACCAGAAGATAAGTTCGAATTGCTCTTACATTGTTCTAAAGAAAACAGTTACTGCACCTGCCAACTCTGAGTTTTGTATTTGGAATGTGAAGCAGAAAGATGAGGGACCATTTTTGTTTGAACCCTATGACTTTCTAATGCAGAAAGGATGCATATTGGGCAGAGCTTTGCTGAATTCACATCAGAGTAGTCACAAACGCTCCATAATGAATGTCACTAATCAGCCTCTTTAAGTTGAACAGACATCTGTTGATAGGGAATTTATTCTGAAATGCCTGATCACCTTACACCACTTGTTGATTCCTGTTCTGACATCTTAACTGAGAAACAGTTGAAACAAATTTAACGAGTTGTTCTTGAATATCACAATATATTTGTCGGGTCTGATGGTAAATTAGGTCGGACTGACATTGCTAAACATGTCATTGATACAGGTGATAGTAAGCATATTCGTCAGCCAGTCCGAAGGTTGCCTATGCACAAGAGGCAGACCTTTGAGGATTAGATGAATAAAATGTTGAGAGATGACATCTTCTCGTGACTAAACCTGATGGGAGTACTGGTTTTTGTATTGACTATCGCTAGGTAAATGAGGTCAGCAGGAAAGATGCATACCCACTTCCACGCATTGATGAATGTCTTGACACCTTGTCTGGTTCTCTTGTATTGATTTGACCAGCGGATACTGGCATATCGAAATCAATGAATCTGATCGACCAAAAATCGCCTTTACCACAACAAGAGGGTTATATCACTTTCAGGTTCTCCCGTTTGGTCTGTCTAATGCTCCGGTCGTATTTGAACGCTTAATGAAAGTTATTTTATCTGATATGCATTGGCAACACTGCCTGTGTTATATTGATGACGTCATTACATTTGGCGCCGATTTTCAAACAGCCCTGACCAACCTCAACCTTTTTGAACGCTTCAGAGTTTCAGGCTTGAAATTGAAGCCAAGCAAATGTAAGATTTTCCAAGAATATGTGTCATTTCTTGGTCATGTTGTATCTAAAGATGGTGCCAAATGTGACCCTAGAAAAATTGGGTGTGTCCAAGAGTGGCCAGTTCCTCAATCTGTCTCTGAAATTCAAAGCTTCATTGGTTTGGCAAGTTACTATCGGAAATGTGTTCCTAACTTCACTTCCATAGCTAACACACTGTTGAATCTCACTAGGAAGAATGATCGATTTAAGTGGGACCCCAAGTGTGGTATAGCTTTTAGTGAATTGAAGGAAATTTTAACTTCATCACATATTTTAGCATACCCTCGTCACAATGGTGAATTTATTCTTGATACTGATGCCAGACTAGATGGCCTCGGAGCCGTGTTATCCCAAGTGGAAGATGGCGAGGAAAAGGTGATTGCATATGCAAGTCCTTGAATAAACACAAAAGAAACTATTGCACTACATATCTGGAATTGCTAGCAGTTGTCTGTTTGTGAAGCATTTTCGTCACTTCTTACTTGGAAAAAAGTTTCTTGTTAGGACTGATCATTCATCTATGTTGTGGCTAAAGATATTTAAAGGTGCTGAGGGTATGGTGGCAAGGTGGGTTTCTGTATTAGAAGCATATAATTTCTGTATCGAATATAAACGAGAGGCCGATCACGATCGGCAGATGTTTAACCCATACCTTGGCGATAACGATTAGCTATTTTCATAAATCCTTACACCAACCTTTTCAACAATTCACACCTTACTATTAAAGCTACTCGATCCGATTAAGCACCCCTCAGTTACTATTTATTTGGCTTCGGGGGTAACAAATATTTTATTCAAATCGAGGAACCCATTCATCAAATTCAGAGTAAGCAGATATCAATTTTTTAAATCCATTATCTTTAACCACCTGGAATATTTAGTGGCGGTATGAAAGTCGATGAAGATGGATAACTCTAAAATCAAGTGGCTTTTTTGTGTCAGATATATGACAAAGCAGCCAAATTTCATTGTACAAAATGTTGATAAATAACAGGTTTTGGGCAATTTTTATATAATATACTATAGTGGACTGTGGTTAGCATTATTTTTGGGCAATTAATCGACTCTGATAACTGAAGCGGAATTGTTGTTGGAATCTGATGATATGGGGACCATCAAATCGGATTGAGTACCTTTAAGTTCACAAGTGGCATAAGCCTTATTGGGCACCTTCCATATGAACATGGATATGGCATTTGATTCCAACCTATTAAGTCAGTTTAAAATAGATCTATAGTCTAGTCAGATTGAAAATAGATTCATGACATTGGATAGCATACTGTATGACCATGGAATGGGTAGGGTTAATTTTCTTCTAAGCTAAACATTGGAAAGACATAATGTATGTAAACAGTGGAAATATAATTAAAGTTATGGTTAATATCTTCAAACCAATCGATAACAAAATCTATACAGGTGAAGAATGTATCTGCATTAAAATGGATGCAATTATATATAAGTGATCATGTGAAAAATATCTAGTTATCACATTGTGTCAACAGGATTGGTGGAGGATGTTAATATTTTTAAGCAAATAAACCAAAATGACCCTCACTATAATCAATGGAAATATTTGAGTTATGAAATCGGATAGAATGGGGTTAATCTTACCCAAACTAATGAACTGATAAACACAAAAAAGTCTATGAAAAGCATGTCATTGGATTTAGCAAAACCCATACAATAAGCCAGTCCCTTATTTTCATGAACCTATTAGTATTACAACAAAGGGGTTAACTCAATATTGCACAGAAAAGCAGAACTAGCCTGAGTGTAATCAATTAGCTTTGACAGGTTATATCAACAGACTCCCCAGAGCTATGTTATTTATCTCTATGGTATGTAGTGTCCAGTTAAACATTGCCAATAATACACTCTGTGTTATGTGAGATCTTCTCTTCTCACAATGCAGGCTTACTTAATCAGTCACTTTAATTTAAATGGCCATAACTCTGTTAAAATATACCCGATCAAACTCAAATTCGAACCTGATCTGTATTTCGGGATGAGGACCATATGTACCAAATTTGGTGCTGATCAGATGAAAAATATTTGAGTCAACACAGCTTGGATGAATTCTATTTAAAAACAAGAGCAGAAAGGGTTAACTAAACGATACTAAAAACCATACAGATAAAGAACGTACTAAGAAAAACCTAGGTAAGAAATATGAGGCATATCAGAAGAAAAATGTTTGACTTAGATGCATCAGATAGCATTTGTGTGCAGGGTTAATTATTTTCTAAACCGATCAACCAATCGACACCCAAAACAGGTGAGGGGTGTGTCATTATAAACATACATATCAAATATGAACACAATCGGACAAAAAATACTTAAGTTATGGCATCGGATAGAACATGACTATGTGCGGATGCAAAGTGTTAATAATTTCTAAACCGATCAACCGATCAATACCAAAAACTATACAGGTGAGAAGTGTGTCATCATAAACATGCACATAAAATTTGAACACGATTCGATAAAAAATATTTGAGTAAATGAATCGGATAGCAAGTGTCTACGGACAGACGGACAGACGGACGGACGAACGACGGATGGTTGATCCGGACGTCGGCATTATGTGTACCATACATGGTATGGGTACACATAAAAATGGTTCTCAACACAGTAACGCAGATGCTCTTTCTAGAAAACCATATAGGTTGTGCAAACGTCCAAATTGTCCAGAGGGTTGTCGAATCAGACGGGGAGAGCCCAAAGTTCCTGAGCCAGGTGCTGAGAGGAAATGGGCACATACCGTTCCTGGCAGGCAAATGCAGTATTTGAGTGCACTGGTGGTCAGGTAGAACCCAGTTTTCCCAGACGCCCCTCCAAATCAATGATGGACCATTCCAGTTTAAACTTGTATAACTGGGTGGAAGAACCCATTTAGTACAGAAAGGATTAAATAAGTATGTAATATTATAAGATTGGTTTCATGGATAGTATAGTTTATATCAACTTATAACATATATATTATTTAAAGCACATATATATTAGTTTCTGTGATAATCTAAAATGAAAAAATGCTAACTCTAAAATACCAAATCACTTAAAAAACTACAGCTGTCTGTATCACAGCTATATGAGCAATAAATAGAACATATCAATAAAGTATCTATTAAATAAATAATTAAATAAATAAATACAATATATATCTAATTTCGTTAAATAAATAGCTAATAAATTTTGCCATTTTTCTTGGGTTTATTGATAGTTTATTATAGTCAAAAATTTACTAGTAATACACACACACGTGTAATAAAAGCTTTTCAAAGGGTTTAAGTATATAGAAGTATCACAAGCATAAACTTAACAATCTTGAATTTTGCTGTAACAGAAGAGAGCTAACCACAAAAAACAATTGAGTTTTCCACACATTTATTTGTGGGAGGAGCATACGGTTGCTAGGAGACAAAGTGTCTGCATAAACAGTTTAGTAAAATAACAGTTTAGTAATAATAGCAGTTTAGTAAAAATAACAGTTTAGTAATAATAATATGATTAACTGTCACGCAAAATTAAAAACATTATTGATTGTTTTCCAACATTATTGCACAAATCAAATTGAGGTACATTATAATTTGACAACAAAAAAGTTGTTTGGAAATAGGCAATTTAACGACAGTATGCACAGCTATAAAATTAGAGTGAACCAAAGTGAACAAAGAATTATTAATGCTGCAAGCTACTGGCTCAGTTGATGAGGGGATGTTATGTCATCTTGATTGACACCGACCCCATATCGAAAGTCACAGGGGGATACGGATTCATATTGGATCGATAGACGCCATCTTGTTTTTTTTCTGGAAATCTGTTGCATCGGGTATAATACATTGTATTTTGGCCCAACGAAATGGTTTATCTGTCGAAAATCATTTCCTATGACTTTAAAAACATAGTGGTATACCATGTACCAATACTACCTGCATCTGATCTAATTTACGAATCTTTAAGAGGCATAAATTAACTATATCAAACTCAATTTGTTACCAACAGGGACGCCGGAAGCACCAAAGGGCAAGGGGGCAATCCAGTCAGGAGGGCAATTTTCGGGTACCCATTGTACAAGTGATTGTATATCCGGCGTCCCTGGTTATCAAACGTCTGACAATGAGCCATTGACGTTTTATGCTCACGGCGCATCACTGTGGCTGAATAGGTCACTCTCACCGGTTTTTTGTGGTAAAGTTACCCAGGTTCCTATTTATGTGATAAAGTTACCCAGGTTGGAGAGAATTGTGATAAAGTTACCCAGGTTAAGCAAATCTCACAATATGAACTCGATTTAAAAGTGACAGAGGGAAATACTATTCAGTTTTGGCAAGTAATAACCCTTATTAAGCATACATTAAAGACATATTAGTACTGTAGTTCGTCATTTTGATCGCAAAAATGGATAATTTGTTGCTTTAAAACATGAAATATTATTAACCTGGGTAACCTTATCACAATTCTTCCCAACCTGGGTAACTTTATCACAATTTCAGGAACCTGGGTAACTTTATCACAGAAAACCGGTGAGAGTGACCTATTCAGCATCACTGTGGCGTTATTCAAATTATCACATGGAAAGCATGATAAAACGGGGCTCTTAGTTGCCGACTTGCTATGGTGTCATGTAAGTCTCAGTAATAATACTATCGGATCTCACTTCGCCCCACATGACGCAGTATCTGCCAACTAATTGCTCGACTTATAGCATCTTTCTAGTCCATATCATGCACTACCATGGTGGAATGTGGCTTAGATGGTCTCCATTGAGGGGGATGTCCACCTTGCAATTTTCAACTGCACCCCACTCCCTAAACCCAAGGTTCGCGAAAATCCGTTTGCATCACAGAAATTTCAGACCAAAATTTGGACTAAATGCAGAAAAATATGCTACTGTTGGCCTAAAATTAACAAATTCCCCACAAATTATTTGTTGTAAAATCACACAATAAGAACATTTGCAACCTTGTAGTGTGTAAGGCATGAAATTTCCAGCTGTTGCCCCCCCCCCCCCCCCTTGTCGCAACGTTCCTGATATCACGTGGTCCGATTTAGTTCTTTCTCGAGAAGTTCACCCCATTGTTCTGCGTCCATCTCACACATAACATGGTGTGGAAGTTCGTCGTAACTTTTCACTTTACTGAAGCGTCCGTCATACCACTTCTGCTGGATGTTTGTTTTCACATATGTTTCCTGGAATGAAAATAGCGTATGTATTGTTACAGGCCCACTTAACCCTTTACCCAACAGAACGGCCCTGTGCCAATGCATTCTCTTATATATGCGAGTCGACCATAGGTCGCCTCGCATATATAAGAGAATACATTGGCTTAACACATTAAATATTATAAAATTGTTAAAGAATGTAAGAAAAAATGGTAAAAAGTGTTAAAAAAAGATTTTTTTTAGGCCAATGCATTCTCTTATATATGCGAGGCGACCTGTGGTCGACTCGCATATATAAGAGAATGCATTGGCACAGGGCATAACTGTAACTATCACAATGTGGTCAAGGAGCCGGTTCCAATGATATCCATATTTGTATGGTTATATTGAGACAGACCGAAGATATTTTAGGCTGTTGAAGCTTTATTTGGCCGGTTTTGGCCGGTTTGTTGGGTAAAGGGTTAATTTTCGAATGACCAAATCACATTCATATTATATGCAACATATTCCATATTATATACCATTTGAAAGAGGAAGATCCAAAACGTTGTATTATCACCCGATCCGGACGAATAATTAATCTGGGAACATGTTGTTTTTATCAAGGTACCAATGTGTATTCTGCTCTTAATTTTGATCCGGACTGTACTATAAAGTATAATATTTTCAATGGAAGGGGAATAACTCTATCTCTTAGTTTGAATTATGTTGCATTCTGGGAGCCAAACAGGGGAAATGGTTCTATTATTTTAGCTATTTTCTATTACTCTTCTGAGACACACACGTTCCAAATGGTGATGAATTATAGTATTTAAATCATAATTTATGCCATAGATTGTTATTAAAACAGTATATCAAGGAACTATAAACAAAATAATCGGTGACTCGAAAATTAAATGGGCCTTTAATTGGACAAGTATATTGTGTAGTCATGAATCTATGTTTTTGTAAAATTGGATGCATATGCCTTATACTAGTATTTTATGTTCAGCTTTTGATCGCTTACTGTATGGCTGCATTAGAATTTCCATTTAGCGGTATGGAATTTGACCACCAAGTTAGACCTAACATAGTATCATTACACACTGACATAGAAACTCCAAAGCATGCATGTGGTAGACAAATTTAATGCCTATCAGCCATTATTTGAAGAAAAAAATCTTTGAAATTTTGCAAAAACCCTGTGCCAATGTATTCTCTCATATAAGCGAATCTCCCATATGTAGGGAGCCTCGCATAATTATATGAGACTACATCGGCCTAACAATATTTACATTGACCTTGTAAGCCAGTGCATTCTCTTATATAAGCGAGGCTCCCTATGGGAGACTCGCATATAAGAGAATGCAATGGCACACGATATTTAATGCTGCACCAGCGGAACTCCCGTCCATGGAAGTGTTAATTGTATAAGTATATTGTGCAGTCATGAATCTATACTCTGGCTACGCCCGTTCAATGACCTGTTCAGGCTGTTCTGACAGGGAACTTTATAACAAAAAACGCAGGCAATATATTTCTGTGTACCTGTTCAGGCTGTTCTGACAGGGAACTTTATAACAAAAAACGCAGGCAATATATTTCTGTGTACCTGTTCAGGCTGTTCTGACAGGGAACTTTATAACAAAAAACGCAGGCAATGTATTTCTGTGTACCTGTTCAGGCTGTTCCGGCAGGGAACTTTATAACAAAAAACGCAGGCAATATATTTATGTGTACCTGTTCAGGCTGTTCTGGCAGGGAACTTTATAACAAAAAACGCAGGCAATATATTTATGGGTACCTGTTCAGGCTGTTCTGGCAGGGAACTTTATAACAATAAACGCAGGCAATATATTTCTGTGTTGACATTTGTTCCTTGATAATCTAGTTCACTG
The DNA here is from genome assembly GCA_032622095.1 of Siphonodentalium dalli. Lineage (NCBI taxonomy): Eukaryota > Metazoa > Mollusca > Scaphopoda > Gadilida > Siphonodentaliidae > Siphonodentalium > Siphonodentalium dalli. The sequence continues at coordinate 218,058,912 of CP136066.1, forward strand.
TAAGGGTGGTCCCAGCTCGACATTGCATGATTTTGTGACTTTTCTGGGTCGATATCCATTTATAAAAATTGGATTGATTATCCGTGAGAAATTCCATGATTGAATGTGATGCAAATCAAAACAGGCAAAGTCACCTAAATCATGCAATCTCGGGCTGTGATCTCCAATTGCTGTGAAATACATTCACCATTTCTTTACTAAATACTCATTGACGAATAATTGCTTCAGGAAATATTCAGATAATAAGTCCAACAAACGTTCATATACTGTTCTGGGATGAATGTTAGGTCTGATATATATGTTTAAAATTTCATGCAAAAACTATGAAAAATAACAAAGTTATAATGTGTTTTATAGCCCCACTCTAAATCTCCTATAGTAAATACACCCGACTTCCAGCCTCATCACGCCGCTTGTTATTGTTTTAAGAAAATCTAGACAATAATGCATACATCATTTCTCGTTATCCATAAAATGGTCCGATGACAATACCTCATTCAACACTTATACAGTAATGCCCTATAAATAATCGGAAATATGGCTTGTTGCCATTCATCGGAAAGCTCTCATTGAGAGCTTTCCGATGAATGGCAACAAGCCATATTTCCGACTAAATCCTGAAAAGTTACCCATAATTCTGATGTGGTTAAGGAGTCGATTATTTAGGGCATTACTGTACTCTGCAATGGATGCTCAATCACATATAGATGTAATTATTGATTCCCAGTTCCGGCCAGTTACATCGATGATCAATAATTAATTATCATTTCCCCAAAAGTCACATCACACAGCCAATTTATCAATACGAAATATGTGAATCTCCCTAAGGTAAAGCTATAAGGACACACATAAGTTGATTATCTGTTTCTCGGACATTTTGTTTTTTTCAAAATGGACAGGCCAGTCTAGTCATACCGGTAACTAGACCAAGGTTCCCTTACTGTAAACTCTCTCAGTAAGTTGAAAGTAATGAAAATTAGGTCTAGTTTTAATAAGACTGTGGGCAGACATTTGCTTTTAATAATGGGCAGGCATGTCTGTTTTATAATGAGCAGGCATATATGGGTTTTTATATTCATCGTTTACTCGCAAAATGACCCGAATGGCCAGGGGGAGTCGGAAAAAATTTGCAGGCACGTATGCTAATTTTTGACTTTCGACCCTTGTTGGGACCCACCCACCCCCGCGTCCAAATTTTTGTCCGTTTTCAGCAGTTTTTTTCCGACCATTTTTTGACACCCACTCCCCTTTTAACCCTAAAACAGAGATTTGCGGGGGGAATTCACTGTAAACAGCTGTATATGAATTTCTGTGCATAGTATTGGTCATGGATGTTAACATTGACATGCAAATAGGAACAAGTCATTTTGGGGTCATGCATTCGGTAAAAAAAAAATGGCTGCCAGCAGCCATCTTGGATTTCAAAATTCAATCCATAAGCATGTGCTACAGGCTATACTGTTTGTCTGCATGATCGTCATGAAGTTTGTCATTTATGTTAATATTGAAATATAGATGTGATTTAAGCCAAACTCATTGCAAAAACAGTCAAAAAGTCTTGCAGGAAAACAAATTTGAGTTGCGGAAAAAATTGTTTGTTGGTCCTATCGACCACCCACCCACCCCGGCATACGTGCCCGGAAAAAGCGTTTTTTTTCCACCCCCCCCCCCCCCCCCCCCTTGGAATGGCAGGTTTTTATTTTCGTATTTTACGACAAAAATTTCCTAGTATGAATGCAGGTTTGGTTTTTATATGTTTACAATGTAATTGTCAAAAAATATTGGTGTTGGTTATAAAAAAAATTTGTTCACGATTAAAGGCATATTATGTACTGATTCCAGTAAATCAAACAGATGAGGGAGTAAACATGCACTCTGGCCAGTGGTAGAATGAAGCATTCAACTAAAATTACCAAAATTCCAGAGGGTGAATTTGGTGATGCTAGGCTGCTGTGCAGGAAAGCATCACTAACTCCACCCTCTGTGGCCCTCATTCTGCAAATGTCAGACACACTATATCCAGGCTTGCACCCCAGCAGGGTTCCCCATCACTTTAAAGGGTAGACCATGCATGTCATGTATCTGGCTATATATAACGCCCGTATACTATACAAATCATATTCCACCAATACAAAAACTTTGGAACTTTTTGAAGTTTTGACAGGGAACCTTATAAAGTCGAAAAAATAACGCGGGGAATATATTTCTTACGTATTATCTGTTCCTTAATACTGTACTTCATTGAAGGTGAATGTCCCAACCCGAAATTGCATGCTTTTATGTTACTTTTCTGAGCCGATATCGCAATAAACATTGAATTAATTGCAGGAGAAATTCGCAAAATCGCTCAAAGTCGCTTAAATCGTATTTTTTTTAGTTAGGACTTTCACCTACAATGAAGTACATAATTAAGAAACATAATAACTAAGAAATATATTACCCGGCGTTATTTTTTCATCTTCATAAGGTTCCCTGTCAAAACTTTAAAAAGTTCCAAGTTTTGTACTGGTGGAATATGATCTCTACGGGCATTAGCCTGAGTAGAATTTCATGACATGATCTATTTAAAGGGGTGTTCGCGAATGGATTTCGTGTATACCTCTTGCCATGCATGGGCATTGTGTGCAGCTAAACGTGTGACAGTTGTGTCCTAGAAGCAATTCATTTCTCTCGCAATGTGGGATGTTCACATCCACAAGCGATATCAGTCACTATTGGCTCACATGTCATGCCTTGACACAGTATACCTGGACAGATGCTCAATACTGAACCAGCAGGATAGCGTCGCTAAATTAACCCTCTGGGGACCTCATTCTGCAAATTACAGACACACTATTTGCAGACTTGCATGGGGTCGTTCGGCCAAATATAGCGTGTCTGTCATTTGCAGAATGAGGTCCCCAGAGGGTGAATTTAGTGAATCTATCCCACACAGCGGGATAGCATCACCAAATTCACCCTCTGGGGACCTCATTCTGCTTAGGCCTCGTCTTCTGGGAAGTATATATAGTATTAAATTAACATTGTTTTTAGTTACATTTCCCTTCTAGGAAGTTTCTATATCCCCTAATTTGCAGAAGATAAAATTAATAATTGAGGTGCCCAATGGGTGAACATCGTGCACCAACTTCAACTGGGGAACTTCAATCTGATCCCAGGTCTGCCATAGCAGTTGAGGGACTTAGCAGAATGAGGTCCACAGAGGGTGAATTTAGTGATGCTAGCCCACTGTGTGGGATAGCGTCACTAAATTAACCCTCGGGGGACCTCATTCTGCAAATTACAGACACACAATTTGCAGACTTGTATGTAAGAATGGAGTTGCGTGCTGAAAAATTTGTTATACAATTTATTAAATTATCTATACTTCTGTATTCCCGTTCGCCCAACCCATCTGCATGTTCCATGTCACTTTCAGTGTTAATTCCATTTTAATGCAAAGGTTATTTATAATTTGTATAGTCGGTGGGCCATAAAAAGAACCCCGGTGTGGGGAGACATTTTGTATATGGACAGTGTCTGTGAAACAGAACATTAATTTTGTTTGGCCTAGTTCAGGTATAGATTGTTCACCTTCCATGAGAGTCCCTGATGTCTGTTATCATTAAGCAGCGAATCGAGAACAGCCAGATCCAAGCATTTGTCCTTCCATATTGAAGCGGCCGATGTCAGCTGATTCCATCTCGTACAGACGACAGAACATGAACATAAATCTGGATTACTCAATCGCTTGAATATCATGACGATAATTTCATCAGGTAAGGAATTTATTTCCATTGCTGAAATTGAAAATAATGCTTTGAATATTCAATACTACAATATTTTAGCGCAAAAATGTTCGCGTTTCTATACTTTTATTTCTCATTTTGCCGAATTTTACAAAAACAGGAATTTTTGCAGAATTTTGGCACTTAATCAGCTAAAAATCATCTTTTGCAGAATTTGTATATTTCACACCGGGTCCTATCCGATGCGGAATGTCATAACCTTCAAAATGATGTATCACAAGCCCGTGTGTGGTGCCGATGGACTAAACTTTCTGAAATCGGTTCCGTCCGCTCCACTATAAAAGAATGCACTGGCTTACAAGATCAAGGTAAATATTGTTTTTCTCTTATATAAGAGAATGCAATGGCACAGGGTTTTCGCAAAATTTCAGAAAGCTCCAGTCATGAAGGGTTAATGAAATGGAACGCAAATTCTAAATTTGGGTCTCATTATATAGATAGATAGATAGATCATTTTTTAATGGCTAAAACTGGCTAAAAGATGCAAAATTTGCAGACATATGAGCATATAAAGCATATATACAAAAGAGTAAAACAGAGTGTGACATTCATATAGTATAAATATAGCAAGTATAGATATATAAATATAACAAGAATGCAGCTTGACATAACATTGGATATGATGATACTTAATTCTTTGAAAAACGGGATCATTTCAGTTGCAAAAAATTACAAAGCTTCTAACTTTTAAGGTACCGGTACTCACTCTGATTTGATGGTCTCCATACAATCAGATTCCAACAACAACAACAACAATTTTTTTAAATGCTGCTTCAGTTATCAGAATAGACTAATTGCCCAAAAATAATGCTCACCACAGTCAATTATAGTATAAAATTGCTCAAAACGTGTTATTTAAAGGGTACACAGGTTTTTAAATCTCGTTCTAAATAACGTTTAGTTTTTGTATCTGGATGATTTATGTCAGAGGATCCTTTGTTTACGTTCCAATTAAAATGAAATTGCAGCTGAGAGAACTAGATATGTAGTGCAATTCTTTTATTCTTGAAACTTCCATGCATGGATATAATTAGGAACATTTGAATCATACAATATATATACAGCGTGGTTACGGACACCGACAGCCACCTACCAATTATATGTCACATTCTATCTATATATTTGTAATGGTCGACCCCCATATATGATATGTGGGTGTTATCTACAGGTGAAACAAAATCTCCCCTGTAGAGTGTGACACACCAAATAAGTTTGGCTCAATTAATTTTGTTTTCGCTTAGCAAACATTTCATAAAAATAAAACTACATACCTCTTATGTGGATGCATGTGCCACGCCCACTAGCAAGCAGACTTTTGCTTCACAAAATTATGACTTTAAGGAGTCGATTATATTGCCACGGTAATTTTTGTTTATGTTAATTATGTGTCCAGCTATAAACATTCACAACAAGTAAAAGGAAATTATCCAGGAAAGACACGTCAAAACATAATCCGACTTCAGGCGAACATTATTTGCATTATATTGCGTAATAGTGCAAGTCCAAATACGTTTTGTTGTCAAACAAACGAGTCGTGTCAAACAAGCAGGTCACATTTGTTTGTAATCTATAATTAGATTTGGGTTTTTCAATATTTTTGCGCACGACCCATGTGTTCCGAAAATTAAAAACGCGAACTAATGAAATAATTTTACGGAACAATTTCTAGTAATTGGTAATCTTGTACACTGCTATATGGTTACATGTATAGCCATAACGTCAACAACGATCTAATATATAGAATGCAAATTTAATCATGGATTCCTCCATATTATACGTTGTAGTCTAATTACTTACCAACATACGCACACGCACCTAACTTTCTCATGCAATGTGTTAATTGAATACACGTGTGAAGTTTGCAAGGTTACATTTATGTTTAAGCGAGAGAAAAAAAACGCATGTGCAAATGTTTTATACTCACTGATTCCATACTCACCATTTCAATGTGACGTAATAATGTAACCATGACATCGCCCTTGTCATTTAAGACATGAATGAGTCAGAGTTCGTGCATGACTCATTTGTTCGGCAAAATATAATTCAGCATGTCACAAAAACCTCATAACAAAAACTGGAACTTTCTGCAAAAAAAAATAAATTGTAATAATATTTTCATATATTTATATATATATAAATTTATTTTGAATATTAAAGGACTGGGAAATGTCCTTCGGTTAGCCCCGAAAACCACGTGCATACCCAAAAGCACGTGCTCTTGTTTACACTAGAAGTTGGGAAATTCCAGAAAATGGTTTAGAATAGAAACCACGTGACCCCACGATCAATATTTACAAACATTTTGCCAAGTTCTTTTGTCAAAAAATGCAGCGACAGTAAAGACACGAAATGGCTTCAGATGTTACGAATGTCTTGGAAATACTAATTAATAATCACAGAACAATCTCACATGGAATTTGATGCACATTAGCTTGTGAATTAGAAGATATTTCGTCATAGGTAGTCGAGATTAAAAAAATCATTTTTAGATTTCCTTTTTTCGATGGTGGTACATCTATACATCTGATCTATCTGCATCTACATATTACTCCGACGCCTTCAATTTACTGATTATGCTTAGAGTCTAGAGATAATTGTTTTTGGAACTGGAAGAATCGTGCTGGAGACAACTCAGGGCCGGAGTACCTATGTGAGGAATACAGGAGAAGTCGGCCCCGCGCGAAGTCGGACCCATACGAAGACGGCCGCATGCGAATTCAAAACCATTGTTTAAATTCATTCTTTATTTATTTTTTTATGGATATGAAATATGAAAGTAATAATATTATTGACAATATAATAATAACAAATTCAATTAACAAATTCAAACAATGTTGTCGTCGCTATCACTACACCGCCAACTTTTCTGTTTAGTCTATGATGCCACCCTTCTGTGTCGTTGTTTTTCCTGATCGACATCATGAATGTGCACCACGATGCTGGACCCCACGGCTTGTATATACATGTAGCAATCTCATATATATTTTACCACTGGCTCTATTGTGCTGTCGCACCACGCGTACTCTCTATTTTCTTGAATGCCGGGTCGATGTGTTCGAAGCGTATGTATACAGCAACGCGAAGATGAGTTTGAAAAAGTCCTTGATAGGGCCAGACTCGTAATATGCTGTCGCCAGGCTTCGTTCGCTTCACAATTAGCCAATGCAAACACTAAATCAATCACATTAAGTTGGGGACCTCACAATTTGCCAACATAAACACTATCTCAATAAAATTAAGTTGAATTAATCCCTTCTAATTAATGGGGCCGACTTCGCGTGGGGCCGACTTCTCCAGATACCCCTATGATTATGATGACTCCGGCCGAAGACAACTCGCCCGGCTGTTAGCCTTGGTGTAGGTCGATGTGCTGTGTCATAGTCATGGGATATTTGCATTGTCGTTGTTCATGTATGAAAATCATGTATTTTGTGGTTAGATATGACCAACCGTCCTAAATAACTCGATAGTTCTATGAACTGAAGTCAATATTGACTGCTCTCGCTGACTATTCAATGATAAGAGAGAGATTCCTGTATTCCTCCATGCCACGATTGGTCTTATTTACTTACACCATGCATCCACTCAGCGCACAAATCAAATTACTCATCCACCTAAGACAAGTCGCCCCGAAATCCCTGTCAGGGCGAGTTGTCTCCGACCCGAGTCGTCATGTATCCATTGGTTGCAGTGTCAGACAGTCAGCCATATATTATTTATAGGCTGTGTCGTCTAGTGCTCTAAGACGTTAACATTGTTCTTTAAGAGGGTCGCATTAGCGCACCATGTGCAGTGCTCCAAGGCGATCCCTTTTTAGCACACCGTTTAAGTGCCACCACAGACGCTGCGATTAAAATTGTTAAAATTGTTCAAGCTGCAGTGAGCAAATTTAGCAATTTGCGAAAGAAAAACAAAAGTGGCTAAAAAAATCAATGATTTTTTTCAAAAAAATCATTGATTTAAATCAATTTTTTTAAAATGATTGCATAATGTCAAGAACTTGCAATATCTAACAAGGTTTTTTGTTAACTATAACATGATTATGATTAAAGACATATTATGGACTTGTTCGTGTGGGTGAAACTGATCAGTTAGTATTCAGACGCTATGCCAACTGGACGAATGTAGCATTCTGCTAACATCGCCAAAAATCTGAAGCAAATAGACCAAACCACTCCATAGAAAAAATCGTCCAAAGTACGCACAATTGTAAATATTTACTTCTCAATTCGGGACGCAACTATTGGTGATAAACTAACGAAAATGATTTCGACATCAAGAGTCACTGTATTTAATTAATATATAAGAATGACGGTCTGTGTTGTAAATTTGGATATAATATGGTTGTAAAAATAACAACTTTGAGCAAGGTATTCTCCATTTCTATTTGATCACCCTACCGGAGTGTTTCACTTTACTTTAAACAATATACAAAATTGGATAATAGATATGAAAATGTGCAGTAATTGTCAACCCTATAGAAACAGACATACTGCATGGTACCATGATTACTGCTCCAGCAACGGCCTGTTCCGCTTATTTGTAACTACAATCAGATTCAGCACTCCTCATTACACTATTAAATTTCCTTTCCTTTTCTGATTGCCATACATGTAAATGCCAAACGAGTTATTCTACCATATACTCTGTCATTTAAACTACTCTAGTTGTCTATTGTCCATACTTGATACATGTATATGGTGTGATTACATGTATGTCCTCAAGTCACAGAGGAGCAAAGGTGATTGAAAATATATTCAGTTCTCAGCTAAAATTTACTAAATTTAGTAGTAAATCTTTAAGCACAGGTCTACCTATCGAGATATCACAACATTGGAACTCACATGGACCTAGTGTATGCACAATTAAAGTACATGGTTGCTATATCTGTACTGCCATGATATTTGTGCTTCATACATGTAGTTATACAAAAAATAATAAATAATAATAGAATTTTGATTAATCCAGCCTTGGATATAATAAGCAACACCTGTTAGAACCTTCATTTATCAAAGACATTACACAATTGATTATTTTCATAACAATTAGAAAAAAAAATCAAAAAAATCGATTTAAATCAAATAAATCGATTTTTTTGATTTTTATATAGAATTGGATAAATACCAACATCCCATCCGATCTATGGACGGGGCATTCTATGTAGCACTCTACACTGCCTTTTAGTGTTTCGACCTATTTTGTCAACCAATTTAGAAATTGGTGAACCCGCAAGGTCTCATCAGGAGAGAGCGGAATTAAGATTCCTCAAAGTAACTGAGGGATCAACACATATAGGTATGTGTGCATGGTAGATACAGACTGTCTCAAGACAGCTGAATTGAGCGATGGCCTTCAAGGCTTCGCGTGTTGTTCATAGTAACATGCCTATTATAATAGGCGTGAGTTATTGTGTCATTCGTTGTGAAATAGCAATAAGTCGGAAGCAACATTATGTGCAAGTTATCACAGACCCGAAGTTGTGTGGTCTGCACTTACTACTAATATCGCTGGTCAATATAACACGTGCTATGGTCAGCCCACCGTTCTTTGTGTAATACGGCAGTATAGCAAACACGTAATTTCATTGGTTCGTTAAGTGTGATTGACATGGCCACTGTGTAATAGCGTGGTAGCATTCGGTTCACATGTGCGCCAGATTAGTCCTGTCAAGTATCAGATCAAGGCAGTTTGCACTTTCCCTTTGATCAATTAGACCAGATTGTTGTAATCTCTTGCAAGTGTTGTAAGATATATCTGTATTGAGTAATCTACGTTTCAACAGGCTGTGTGTCGTTAAAAGCCAATATTTCAAGGATTCTGGCAGTCACATATCGTAAAGTACAAGAATTAAATAGTTAGTCCCTTAGCGGGTGTTTGATTCCCATGTAGGGGAGTTTTTAATGTAAGGATGGATAACTACGAACATCACGTCCGATCTTTGAACGAGACTGTCCATGTGTTTCCATTTTCAATGAGTAAATTATTCACTGCGCGTGTGTGCATATAGTAAGACATTATTCGTATCTCACATGAGTGAATTATTAAAAACAATGTTCGAGTTGTTTTCATGTCTTATATAATGATGCACCAGTATGGTATTGTGTGCAAAATTATATCATTTATCAGTGGCATTGAGCAGGTGCTTCATGGTTAAATTAGCACGTCGGTCATTGAGTGTCAATGTATGCAGGGCTGCCGATAATTCTTTCGGGTTATAGCCTGTTTTTTAGCTTTTGTTGAAACACGGAACAACGGTTCATAAATTCCGTGTCAGTAAATGAGTTACGTGGGTATCGAGTGATTAAATACTTAAGTAGTACACATTCGGTAAGAATGAGAGTCAGTATATATACACGTTTCCTATTGGAAAAGAGTTGCATACTTAGATATTATACATCTAATATGTAGGCAGGCATCCGAATTCAGGGATGTCATGGTGTCATACCGTGTAGAAAGCATGATTAAATAGTTAAGTGGTTCCCACGTAGGGGAGTTTTTAATGTAAGGATGGATAACTACGAACATCACGTCCTATCTTTGAACGAGACTTTCCATGTGTTTCCATTTTCAATGAGTAAATTATTCACTGCGCGTTTGTGCATATTGTTAGGACATTGTTCGTATCACACATGAGTGATTTTGTTTAAAACAATGTTCGAGTTGTTTTGTAACACGTCTTATATTATGATGCACCAGTATGGTATTGTGTGCAAATTTATATGATTTATAAGTGGCATTGAGCAGGTGCTTCTTGGTTAAATTAGCACGTCGGTCATTGAGTGTCAATGTCTGCAGGGCCGCCGATAATTATTTCGGGAAATAGCCTGTTTTTTAAGCTTTTGTTGAAACCCGGAACAACGGTTCATAAATTCCGTTTCAGTAAATGAATTACGTGGGTATCGAGTGATTAAATACTTAACTAGTACACATTCGGTAAGAATGAGAGTCAGTATATATACACGTTTCCTATTGGAAAAGAGTTGTATACTTATATATCATACATCTAATATGTAGACAGGCATCCATGTTCAGGGATGTCATGGTGTCATACCGTGTAGAAAGCATGTTTAATATTTAAGTGGTTCACATTAGGTAAGAATGAGATTTGTATATAAAATTGGATGAATACCACTTTAATGAGTATTCTGAGCCCGGAATTTATAGATTCCATCGTGCTGCTTATATTATTAGAGCAGTCGGTCGTGTCACGCCCAAGTTTTGCACTTTGAGTCAAATGAGTTAGTAATGTGACAGTCATAGTTTAAACCAGCATAGTTTATGCCTATTTGTTGCATTTTAGATGCAGATTTCTTCTGTATTTGCATATTATATGCAACCTAGAATGGCTTGACCTGTCTTTACAACAGCGCTTACTAGGGCCGACACGTTGAGTGTGAAGTATATAAGTTTTCCTATATGCTATATACCCAGAACACATGTGGTCTGGAAGGAATTGGTTTAGTCTAGTTCAAACTGTTCCATGACAGAATCAACATGTGGTGGACATTGTGCCCTGTGTAACTTTAATGATAGGAAATTGATATCCCTACTCTATAGGAGTTGGTGATTAATGACGTGTCGATGTTTTGACACACCAATCATATACATTTCCAGATAAATTTGTGTATAGTACGCCATATTTGATGGCATTTGGTATTACATGTATATGTTAATTCCAAAATAGCGTGTAGGAGCATAGAACACACCGCTCTCCATGGATATATGGTTTGAGATAATGGTGCATTCCAGTTGGCTCGCATGTGTATATAATAATCAAGCAAGACAGAGCATAATATCAAATAATATTAGTGGGCTCTATATGTGTCTTACAGATAAGTTGAGCGTGTTACCCAATGAATTTCCCAAATAAATGGATGAATTCAATTTGAATATCAGTGGGCCCTCGTTTAAATACAAAGCACACGCATTGCTAGTTGGATATGTTTGCCATTTTGATAGCTAGAGTAGACCAATTTTAGCAGGTCACTTGAGTTTGTGATTTTTCAGGTTTGTGGATGAAGAGTTTATACTTCGAGACACTAATGTCTCAGTACATTAACATGTACAATTGGTTTTAACACTATTTATCGTGTGTAATCATGGGAAGATTTCAATCTTCTAATTGCTATGAATTTATTCATTTAGTTTATATAATGCACACTTCTTGCTAGTTCGAAATGTAGGCAGGCATCCATATTACGGGATGTCATTGTGTCCTATCGTGTAGAAAGCATGATTAAGTAGTTAAGTGGTACACATTCAGTTTGAATGAGAATCAGTATATATACACGTTTCCTATTGGAAAACAGTTGCATACTTAGATATTATACATCTAATATGTAGGCAAGCATCCAAATTAAGGGATGTCATGGTGTCACACCGTGTAGAAAGCATGATTACATAGTAGAGTAGAACACATTCGGTTGGAATGTAAGTCAGTATATATACACGTTTCCTATTGGAAACACTTGCATACTTAGATAGTATCCATATACTATGTATATAGGCAGGCATCCACGTTCATTGATGTCATGGTGTAATATCGTGTATAGAGCACGATTAAATAGTTAAGTAGTACACATTCTGTTTGAATGAGAGTAAGTATATATACACGTAGCATGTAGGAAAACAGTTGCATACCTATATAGTATGCACATAATATGTAGACAGGCATCCTAGTTCAGGGATGTCCTGGTCACATAGCGTGTAGAAAACATGATTATATAGTTAAGTAGTACACATTCAGTTAGAATGTGAGTAAGTATATATACACACGTTTCCTATTTGAAAACAGTTGCATACTTAGATATTATGCATCTGATATGTTGGCAGGCATCCATGTTCATGGATGTCATGGTGTCATACCGTCATAGAAAGCATGATTAAATAGTTAAGTAGTACACATTCGTTAAGAATGAGAGTCATTATATATACACATTTCCTATTGGAAAACAGTTGCATATTTAGATGTTACGCATCTGATATGTAGACAGGCCTCCATGTTCAGGGGTGTCATGGTGTCATATTGTGTAGAAAGAATGATTAAATAGTTGAGTGGAACGCATTCGGTTAGAATGGAAGTCAGTATATATATACGTTTCCTATTGGAAACAGTTGTATATTTAGATAATATATTATACTATAATATAATACAATATATAGGCAAGAATCCACATTCAGGGATTGCCATGTTGTCATACCGTGTAGTAAGCATGATTAAATGGTTAAGTAATACACATTCAGTAAGAATGGGTGTCAGCATAGGCACCCTATCTTCGAATGTGTATAGGCAGGCAGCGTGCAATGGTGCTACACAGAACGCCGCCACAGTCAGACTAAAGATGGATCACCCCACCGGAATAGGAGATACACAGGTTATACCCACAAGCGCATCAGTTTTTATATAAAATTGGATAAATACCAACATCCCATCCGATCTATGGACGGGACATTCTATGTAGCACTCTACACTGCCTTTTAGTGTTTCGACCTATTTTGTCAACCAATTTAGAAATTGGTGAACCCGCAAGGTCTCAGGAGAGAGCGGAATTAAGATTCCTCAAAGTAACTGAGGGATCAACACATATAGGTATGTGTGCATGGTAGATACAGACTGTCTCAAGACAGCTGAATTGAGCGATGGCCTTCAAGGCTTCGCGTGTTGTTCATAGTAACATGCCTATTATAATAGGCGTGAGTTATTGTGTCATTCGTTGTGAAATAGCAATAAGTCGGAAGCAACATTATGTGCAAGTTATCACAGACCCGAAGTTGTGTGGTTATCCAATTCTATATAAAAATTTATTTTAAAAAATCAAAAAAATCACCAACCCTGCTAGTGGCTAAAGAAAGTGGCTCAAAGAATTTGGGTGTGTGGCTCTTAAATTAACTGCCGTCCGCCAGATTAAGTTGAACAATCAGGCAACTCTATCCCGCCGCAAGACAGTCTGAATGAAAGCACTTGCTAATTGATTCTCGGCTAATGCCACAGCAACTGTTGTAATTGTATCACGTACAGTAAATGGGTTTCCTATATTTCTACTCGATAAAAACACATATTCATTGTATTGCTTTCACATCACCAAGCATTAGTGAAACAAAGAAAAGACACATATCCTATAATATCAGACTTTGCATAAACACTATATTGTGTACCCGTGTCGAATGGAATGTGAGAGGGCCTTCTCGTACCAACATACTTATTAATGAAAATTGCAATTGAAGGCCCTCCAATGTTGGACTTTAACTTTGGTAAAGCATTTTATAAATGGGCAGATGTAAAATCTCGCAGAATTTTCAATATTTGATTATTAATATTGTTGTTAATATTTTCGATGTTTTACCTTCCAGAACCTGTTATATTATATTAGAATAAATATTTGAGTTAATTAGCCTGTGTTGTTCTTTGCATATGTTTATATCAAAGTGTCTCCAAAAAATATGGGTCGAAAAAAAATGTGGCTCAAGTACCGGTAAATGAAAAGTGACTCAAAAAAATTCACAAGTGGCTAAGGTGGTGGCTCAAGAAAATTTTGGGCCAGTGTGAACACTGCTGCAGCTGCGATTTTATCCACGTGATCGATCACATGATAGCATGTAAATTGTGAGACCAGTGTGACCATGGTCATGTGACAGCTATGATCACGAGTGTTGCCAAGGTCACACCACGATTTTCCTGGTAAAAATCAAACATTGCTTGATCGCTACGATATGGCTGCGATATTGTCGTGAGCATGCGCAGTGGATGCTCCACTTGTGAATTTCCCAACTTACGAGTTTAATCGCAGCATCTGTGGTGGCTCTAAGACCTGCGCTCACAACTTAATTGAGAGAATTACAAACTCATACCACCTCTCCGTCAAGTAAATTTTGTGCGGAAGTTTCTTAGGATTAACTTATATGTGGTGAGCATCTTATGGTATGCCAGTTACTTCATTAAAGTGATTTTTAAAGAAATAACTGACATAGTTAGAGTTATATTTCTTTGCAAAACTTGGGCGATGACGGTGAAGTGGTATGATATTGCCAAAGAATTCTTTTTACGTCATCATCAAGACAACTTCTAATTGGTGGTTCATTATATGGTTCTCTAAGGGCTCTGTCTTTGAGCACCGTTTACAGCGCATTAGGCGATCGCCTTGGAGTTAAGGCAATCCTCGATCATTATTACAGTGCTTTTATTTTATAGTTTCCAGTTTCATGGTTGCGATGAACGTTATTTACGTCATGTGTGGACAAAAATTATATGGCCAGTACATCACTTCCTGACACTATATTTTAATCCCCTCCTCAATTTTCTTTTATTTGGATATCTATTATGTAAACATTTTTCTCATGCCTTAACCTTCAAATTACATTTCATTAATATGTGTATTTTGATAAAATTGGACAATCTACATCACCTTGTATCATATAAGATAGGACACTGCTTCAATATCTAGAACTGTCTATGACCTTTTATTAGTAAAAGTAAAATTAAAAAAATTTAAATCGGCTTCCAGGCCCGTTTTTATGTGTACCGGTGTACCCATACCATGTATGGTACACATAATGCTGACATCCTGATCAACCATCCGTCGTTTTCCGTCCGTCTGTCTGTCTGTTTATAGATACTTGCTATCTGATTCGATTACTCGAATATTTTTTATCGGATCATGTTCAAATTTTATGTGCATGTTTATGATGACACATTCCTCACCTGTATAGTTTTTGGTATCGATCGGTTGATCAGTTTAGAAATTATTAACAATTTGCATCCACACATAGGCATGAGCTATCCGATGCTGTAACCAAACTATTTTTTGTCCGATTGTGTTCATATTTGATATGTACATGTAGGTTTATGATGACACACACCTCACCTGTATAGTTTTTGGTATTGATTGGTTGATCGGGTTAGAAAATAATTAACCCTGCACACAAATGCTATCTGATGCATCTAAGTCAAACAATTTTCTTCTGATACTAGTAAGCCTCATATTTCTTGCCTAGGTCTTTCTTAGCACGTTCTTCATCTGTATTGATTTTGGTATTGTTTAGTTAACTCTTTACGCTCTTGTTTTTAAATAGAATTCATCCAAGCTGTGATGACTTAAATATTTTTCTGATCAGCACCAAATTTGGTACATATGGTCCTCACCCCGAAATACAGATCAAGTTCGAATTTGGGTTTGATCCGATATATTTTAACAGAGTTATGGCCATTTAAAATTCAAGTAACTGATAATGTAATTAATATCTGTTTCCCAATTTGAAGAGAACTTCTCATCACACAGAGACTGTATTATTGGCATTGAGTTATGTTTAGCTGGGCACTAGATAGATAGATAGATAGATAGCATGGCTAACAGAGTCTGTTGATAAAAGCTGTCAAAATATAATTAATGGATGGCTCTCTATTAGTTTTCTGTGCAATATTTAGTTAACCCCTTTGTTGAAACAGGTTCATTAATGTACTCTCAATAAGACACCTATTCTAAAATATTAAATTGGAATGGTCCATTGTTTATTTGTAGGGATGTTTTACAGACATTGCTGTTTATTTGCTGTTTATAGACATTGTTGTTTACAGACACTGTATCTTAGAAATAAATTAACCCACCCATTCCGTAGTTCCATCATATGATGTCATTGAAAATGATTAACCCTCTCCACACATCATATGGTCTTGTGATGTTTTTCATCTGATCATCTCCTATTTTATGTCCAGGTTGATGGTGATCCACTTTTCACTTACATGGATTTTGGGATTAAAATTAACCCATTCCACAGGCAGATATTAAATTATCTCTTTCACCTTGAGCCAGGTTCAGTAAGGATTTCTATAAGCCACCAATTGAATATTCAGTATTAAAGGAAATATCTTATGTTGAAATTCCCTCAATTGCATTTGGGCTGCAGGATAATAATAATGGTGCTGGTATTCTTGAGACTGACTTGTTGGTCAAATATTTTTCTACCCGATCACTTTTATAATCTCATTCAGGTTAATCATGACACATTCTTCACCTGTATAGATTTTGGTATTGATTGAATGGTTTTGAAAATATTAACCCTACATTTAATAATATTTCTGCTGTTTACAGACATTGTGTCTTTCCAATGATCAGCTTAGAATAAAATTAACCATTGATATACTGTATGCGATCCAATGTTATGACTCTAATATTTTCAATCTGACCATTCTCATATCTCATCTTTAGATATCTGATAATTCTGCATTAAAATATTTTATATTCAGGTCTATACATCCCTCACTTAGATAGATGTTCAGGTATTGATTGGTCTATAATCTCAATAATCCCATAACTTTTTAAGATGCAGCTAACACAACAACATAATATGTTATGACTCAGGTTCCAATGTAAGAAGTAGATAAATAGAGTTATTATGATGTTTATTTACTTAATTTTGTAACTATTATATTTTTAACAGCTGCGTATGTCTGACTATGTTGGCTTATTTAGCTTTATCACTCTATAACACATACATGTATGTGTTGGAGTGACCTAATAGGTTGAAATCGAATGACGTATCCATGTTCCTATTGTGTTTATGTGAGCAAGTTGCCTAATAAGTCTGATTCCACTTGGGAACTATTAATTAATAGTAAGCTTTGAATTGTTGAAAGTCTTGCACTCAAGAAAAGGTTGGTGTAAAGATTTATGAAAATAGCTAATCACTATCGCCAAGGTATGGGTTAAACATCTGCCGATCGTGATCGGCCTCCACGATCGGCCTCTCGTTCTGAAAACAAATTGGATTTAAATCTATTAATTTATTTAAATTGGCCTTAAATGAAAACTATTTGTTTACAGTATATATTTTTTTATTTTCAGAAAACAATGGAATATTTGAGCAGATTTGCCAGTGAATTCATCTTCTACAGCGGAGATGTAAGGACCACGACACTCGCTGTTGCTCTCACCGGCTCTATCTGCTATTCTTTCCTGTGGGCCGTAGCTCATTTGTTTTGTCGACTAAGGTGCCTCAAGGTTAAACAATCACATGAAGCATGCAGCACACCCACAAAATGTGTCTTACCACATGAAAATCATCAGGTCAGTCCGAGCACACCCACAAAATGTGTCTTACCACATGAAAATCATGAGGTCAGTCCGAGCACACCCACAAAATGTGTCTTACCACATGAAAATCATCAGGTCAGTCCGAGCACACCCACAAAATGTGTCTTACCACATGAAAATCATCAGGTCAGTCCGAGCTAGGGGTGCCACGATTAATCGTATAATCGATGAACCGTTGATAAAGCCGATAATCGATTACCATTTCCGTCGTCGATTAATCTGTGTTATTTATATCGGATGTCAGAAGATGTCGGGTATTTTTGAATACCGTGTTTATTTTACAAAGTTCTATCTACAACCGAGGTGTTAACATCCTTTGATCGCGTACCAAAGAGATTCCAATAACATGAGTACTACTGATATATGTTGCAAACAGTCGGCAGTTCATTTGATGATGCGACCAGGCTTGGGGCAATTACTTGTGAATGTAATCAATTACAATTACTTCAACATTTTTCAATTACAATTACAATTCCCATTACATCTATTTCACAATGTAATTAATTGCAATTACTTTGAAATGTAATTCAATTACAATTACATTTCAGCACATAATGAAGTAGGAACAGTTTAATTATATAAACTTTATTTGATAACAAAACATAAATTTAATACAAGCAAGATGAAATACACGGTGAAGCACACTTGGTACAGAGCAGCCAATGTACTGAGTCCAGTATAGGTGTTCGAAGAACTGAGCGAATCATGATTTATAGCTGGCAACTCCAGCGTGTTGCATTGGCAGCTTGTAGTCGGGGTTGATCTTCTAGAAATTGGAATGATATCAGAGATTTATGAACTTTGCTAACTATCTTCAATGCTTTGGCATTCTTGACCGATGTTTTTGCATACTGAAAGATCCTAGTAGGTTGTTGATCACTTGCTGATGGTGCTTGTGTGACTGGATTCATACACATCTTGGTGCTTTCGCTATAAAATGAAAATAATAGAGTATTTTAGTAACACACATGTATTCATCATTTAATTATTAAGGGAATAAGACTATCTCAGTAAGTCAGACACACAGCCAGGCCAATTGTAAAGGACAATGAGATAATCAACACTCTGATTGCAATTAGAGCCATAAACTTAATTAGCCTTTGTGGCCACCAGCTTACTGGTAACACAATGCCTCCACTAGACAGTGCTAATTGGGGGATTATTGAGGCAGATATTTGTCCCCACTTTGTCATTCAGTTGCAAATTAGAAGGGACAAGAAACAATGCATATACCAATACCACCATATGACTGAGGTTATATGTCAATGGAATTAAACAAAACTAATACATAGAAATGGAAACTTACCTTCAGATGTGTCACAAAATTGGAGGTAACTTTTTTGGAACTGGATATTGTAGTTGGGCAAAGTTTGCACTTCACTTTCATAGGACACGATGTGTTTTTCTGCAAATTAAAATGCTGCCAGATTTTTTGTAGACATGTTGATAGCATTAGCAATGGTTGGTATGACTTTCTACCATAGCACATATACCATATCAGATGGAGATAATGAAACATGATCATAAGAGTGATATATTATAGTGATCTTTTGTCAATTATTTGAAGTTGGTTTCTCAGTGTATTTATCAAAACAAGCCTTCTACCTCAAAGGTTAACCAATGCTTAAGCAAACAAACAGGAGGTGTCAACAGAATTCACCATTGAGACACAGTGGATAAAAACTCAGTATTGTGACAACAAAGTGATAGACAGTCACCAGTCTTACACTTTGAAATTTGGGAAAAAAAACATTTTAAGAAACCATTGGATGAATCATGAAAGAGAACTGTCTGTCTGTCCGTCCGTACGTCCGTCCAATGTCTGTTCATGTCATAACTTGAACAATAGTGCTCGGACCTCAATGAAATTAGGTATGGATGTTCACTACTATGAGGACATTAAATAGAGGGTTCCATCGTTTTGTTCGGATTTTCCATTCTAGAGTTATTCATCTTTGTTTATCTGGAAATGTTGGATTTTTGGTCCATCTGGTGTCTGTTCATGTCGTAACTTCAACAGTTGTGCTGGGATCTCAATGTAATTTGGAATGTATGTTCACAACTATGAGGACATTAAATAGAGGGTTCCATCGTTTTGTTCGGATTTTCCATTCTAGAGTTATTCATCTTTGTTTATCTGGAAAAGTTGGATTTTTGGTCCGTCTGGTGTCTGTTCATGTCATAACATGAACAGTAGTGCTCGGATCTCAATGAAATTTGGTATGGATGTTCACTACTATGAGGGCATTCAATAGAGGGTTCCATCGTTTTGTTCGGATTTTCCATTCTAGAGTTATTCATCTTTGTTTATCTGGAAATGTTGGCTTTTTGGTCTGTCTGGTGTCTGTTCATGTCGTAACTTCAACAGTTGTGCTGGGATCTCAATGAAATTTGGTGTGGATGTTCACTACTATGAGGACAATAAAAAGAGGGTTCCATCATTTTGTTCAGATTTTCCATTCTAGAGTTATACATCTTTGTTTATCTGGACATGTTGGCTGTTTGGTCCATCCGATGTCTGTTCGGGTCATAACTTGAACAGTAATGCTCGGATCTCAATGAAATTTTGTATGGATGTTCACCACTATGAGGACATTTAATGGCACATTCACATGTTTTGTTTTGTTTTTTTGTGCTATAGTTATTCATCTTCGTTTATATGAAAATGCTGATTTTTGGGTCCATCTGTCTGAGTATAGCAGTCATAAGTTATAAATATGCCCACACTAGGCGGTATGCCACTAGGGGGTATGTACCGGACGACAGTCCATCTCTGTGGCTATTCCTAAAACTTAAATTAATCGCTACGTTTGTTCTAATGAACTCACAAATATTATAACCATAACATCGCTGAGAACTGTGCTGGTATTCAATACATTGTGCTCATTAGTCATTAACAGTGGTTTATGATGCATTTTATTAACGTAAAAATTACATCAGCCAATGTCTCAAATGACCAGCGACAGTGCAGTTATTGAGTTAACGAGCACCCAGGCAATAGGCCATATTACAGTATACTTCCACTGATGTTATTAATATTAGGTACGATTAATCGATTATAGTCGATTATTGACGCCCGATTATCGATTATCAAAATCAATAGTCGTGGCACCTCTAGTCCGAGCACACCCACAAAATGTGTCTTACGGCATGAAAATCATCAGGTTAGTCTGAGCACACCCACAAAATGCGTCTTACCGCATGAAAATCATCAGGTTAGTCTGAGCACACCCACAAAATGTGTCTTACCGCATGAAAATCATCAGGACAGTCCGAGCACACCCACAAAATGTGTCTTACCGCATGAAAATCATCAGGTCAGTCCGAGCACACCCACAAAATGTGTCTTACCGCATGAAAATCATCAGGTCAGTCCGAGCACACCCACAAAATGTGTCTTACCGCATGAAAATCATCAGGTCAGTCCGAGCACACCCACAAAATGTGTCTTACCGCATGAAAATCATCAGGTCAGTCCGAGCACACCCACAAAATGTGTCTTACCACATGAAAATCGTCAGGTCAGTCCGAGCACACCCACAAAATGTGTCTTACCACATGAAAATCGTCAGGTCAGTCCGAGCACACCCACAAAATGTGCCTTACCACATGAAAATCATCAGGTCAGTCCGAGCACACCCACAAAATGTGCCTTGGTTAGCAACCTGCTATTTTGCTTTGCAGACATTACAAAACAGCAAATATATCCCATTCGTATTTTCTAGTAAGAGCGGCTCAATAAGTTCACGGAAATGTAAAGATCCCTACACATCGCGATAATCAAAGGGGATATTTTCAGAGAATCACGTGTATCGCACACGATTCATCATAACCTCATTAATTATCATACTATCAGACAGTTACCCACATATTTGGATTACCGGTGTTCTAAACTCGCGTTATTATTACCATACAGTGAGATATCTTGGTTTTTAAAAAATAAATATTTTAGCCGGTAACGTATGTTACAGTAACATACGTTACATCCACATATGTAGCAGAGGCTAACACCAGTTACATACTGTTTTAGAACGAAATTTTGATATTTTTCCGATCAGATAGAAGGCAGCCATCTATAACAAATAACTAATCTCACTCGACCTCAGTGAGATATTCAAAACATATGGTAAAGTAGGTTACAGGCTTAAAATAAACCATCATATTCGGCGACATTCAGACGTTCCAGTGCATCCTCGCTTATGCATTTCGAGAAACTCATATATCGTTCTTATAAAGTCGATGGACAGCTAACAATTAGTGCGTTTTGTGCATGTTATAAACCAAATAGTATTCGTGTGGAATCATTTTTATATTCGGTAACGTATGTTACACGGATCTGGCGACAGCTGCTTCTGGTGCTATATTTTTCTTGGTCATGATCGCAAATGGTCTTAATGACGTACAACGAAGACAACAAACACTCGCTCAGCTCCAACAGGAATACTGGCCTCGGTCGTCCGACATTATATCTTTTGTGAGCGATTCTTCGTAGAATATTGGCTCGGCGACAGTAACGTATGTTACATTTGCGCATACATAGGAGCAGCTCCCGGCAGAAATAATCCACAACCTGTTTACATGTGTAGTGTTCCAGTTGCGCGGGGATAAGGTCTTCCCGCATACGGCATTTTTGTATCTCTGTCGTCGGTATTCCAATGGAAAACCACCGGCGACACGCATGCACGGTTTTGCTGAGAATGGACCTAAAGTAGTTTATTCCTGAGGTTGTAGAGCAAAATATCTGACATTTTGCCTTGGTGGAAAGTGCTAAAAAGAGAGTTTGTAATGGTACGAACGTCTACAAAGCTGTATGCAGGCACAATAAATGGTGGAAAGTGCTAACAAGATAGAGTTTGCTGCACTACGAACATCTATAAAGCTGTATGCAGGCACAATAACTGATGGAAAGTGCTAACAAGTTACCCCTGCTTGTTACACTCAGTGAGCCTCGCAGAAATGTTTGGAGTGTAGCAAGCGCGAGAACACTATCACTATCTGAGATCGCCTGAAGTTTCATCTCTGATATATTATAAAAATAGCCTGTAAAATGTCCCAATTGATTCAGATCTATTATACCAGAAAATTCAAAATAAAATCAATATTAATTGTTATAAGCATTTATAGGATAGGGTCTTTTAATCATATTTATTATTTAATACACAGGAAACTATATATAACTTGTTATAGGAAGAGATAGAACATCTTTATACACAGGAAACTATATATAACTTGTAATAGGAAGAGAAAGACCATCTTTAAAGTGGTTGGAAATAACCTACATATAATTCACAACACACAACATATTCTTGTTTATCCACCGCTCACTACGTCTATTGCTAACATAAAGCCTGCCTATTAAATAAACGTTACTTTTATTATGCCAAGGAAGATTTATTAGGTCAATGTAGCTTTATTAGGTAGTCACCATTTTCATGACCTAATTATATATGCATAAGGCGCAGATAACTTGTGGACGTCATCAGGCCTAAATGATGTCATTGTGATTTTGGGACATTTTTTTTTTAATCCATTAATCAGTGTAATTGATATAAAATGCGTAAAAAGATATGTGTTTTCTTTCTAACATATATATCTAAATCCTTAGAACAAAACCAGGTTGGAATAACTACAAAAAGACAACAAAATAGTTCACTTCAAGCTACACTACAGTTTGCCCATGGCATAAATACTAATTACTTTGCTTGATCTCATAAAAGTAAGGGTGTCATTGAAGTAAGGAAAGGAAAAATTTAATAGGAAAATGACAGATTTTGTGTTATGGATAAATAAAATATGGAACTATTATGATGTCACTTAAACTATTTGATCTGCTCAGAGGATTTGGCATCTATTGGACTCGGCACAGCCTTGTCCAATAGATGCCAAATTCCCCTCATGGAAATAAACAGTTTGAAGACATATTATGGACTTGTTCGAGTACATGAAACTGATAAGTTAGCTTCAGGTGTTATACCAACTTGAGGAATGTAGCATTCTAATAACATCTCTGAAAATCTCAAACAAATCGACCGTACAGCTCCATAGAAAACATTTTCTGAACTACGCTCAATTGTAAATATTTTAACTTCTCAATTTGGATATTTTGGATTCTCATCATATATCTGGAAATATTGATTTTTTTGTCCATCTGTACAAATTTCTCAGTCACAGATTATCAGATGTCAATGAAATCTGGTATGATTGTCCACCATAATGAGGACTTGCAAAAAGGTTTTAATTGGTTTGGTTTGCATTCTTCATTCTAGGCTTATGTCTCTTTGTTTATATAGAAATGTTGATATTTTGTCTGTCCGCCTGAATGTTTTAACCATGAGACATCAAATCTCAATGGAATTTGGTGGAGACACTGGAGATATTCAATACAACGACAGCTTTAAAAAAAAAATTATTCATTGATGTGATAAAAGGTCACGGGTCTGTGACTTCTATGCCCACCCTAGCACGGTGGGGAATCACATGGTGCCGAGGTTGGTGAGTACCACACATGCAAATCGGCAGAAGCGAGTGAAACACACAAAAACATAACATATGAGGAACTAACACAAAACATAGCATTTTGACTGTTATGAGCATATGTTTATTTTTAAAACAAATTGATACCGTATTTGTTACAAAATACTGTAATATGTCATATCTTAGTTTATTACTGTTTTCCTCATTTCTGGTTCTTCGATCACCTCGGCCATTTTGAATGCATGATACTCATCAACTCGAAACCTCATGATTCCCCACCTTGCCCCAGCTCTTGTTTAGAATGTCATCATGGTTTAATTTCACAGGTTGAGAGCGGCCAGACTGCGTACTGTGATAATTTAGCCAGAAGAATCATCTCTAAAGATATAATGACTCAAGGAACTCCTAAAAGGTGGGTGTAGTGCCAGTCTGGATATAGTGTGTCTGACTAGGGCCCTTAGCAAGCCTTGAAATAGGGTGTCATTTGCAGAATGAGGTCCCCAGAGGGTGAATTTAGTGATGCTACCCCGCATAGCAGGCTAGCATCACCAAATTCACCCTCTGGGGACCTCATTCTGCTTACAACTCAGCAGAATGAGGTTCCCAGAGGGTGAATTTGGTGATGCTAGCCCGCTATGCGGGGTAGCATCACTAAATTCACCCTCTGGGGACCTCATTCTGCAAATGACAGACACCCTATTTCAAGGCTTGGGTGGGTGTAGTGCCAGCCTGGATAGAGTGTGTCTGACTAGGGCCCTATAACTTTTTGACTTTCCTTCTTTATCATTCTATTGATTGCTCAGCAAAAAACTTATTCCTTCCCAAGTTGAGCTACAGCGTCATTTACACTCTCGTTATAGGAGGCAATGATTGGAATTTTTTCTAGGCAGAACCTCTTGCTCAATTTAACAAAACAAATTAAAAAAACATTTAAAAAAAACAAGTGTTCATCCACTGAAAAGAGTAATTGGTGGGGGAGGGGGTGGGGTCATTGATTGTTATTGGGGGGGGGGTGTCATAATGTTTCATCTACTCCTGTTTTTCATTTTTCTGTCAATCTGATTTCAAATGTGCATTGAACTGCAAAGGGATACATTTCTCATGAATGTCGCTAAGGATAGAAAAAGTAATATGAACCAACATATCGACGCCTTTGTGCTAAAAATTCTATATCCATTTTGGCTGGAAAATGAGATAAAGGTACCATTTGGTACGATTTGGCGCTGTATTTTCTGTCCAAAAAACACAAGATGTTGAGTATAGCATACCAGATATGAATGAGAGGCTATGTAAATATGTTCCATCTTCCAAATTAGTTTTTATGTCAGTTCAGTGCTGTATCGTTCTCGACTGTGGACCAATGAATTGATTTATTTTGTTACACATGATCGCATAAATTTCAGTGCTATAATGTTCGATCTCGAACCGACATGGTAAGCAATGGGAACTAATGGCTGTCAATAATGCCTGACTGGAAATAGTGCTTTCGTGCTCTTGTATATGAAAATCTTAATTCTAGCTGAATTTGTTGGTTAAAATAGTACAGAAAATGACATAATGTGCGAGTTTTGTACTTTGGAATAATTTAAAAACCTAAAAACCACTTTAGCACTCGGGAAGAAAGCCAAATTGTTCACCAAAGTGTTCTATTTAAAAAAAATTTCAACGAATTACATGAAAAATACTGACATTTAAAGCAAGTCAATTTAAACATATTAGATTTTCATTTCCATGGATGAAATGAAAACAACATAATGTGAAAATAAACAGACATATACGAAAAACAGATGGTTAAATTTTTAAATAGAGTTTCCCCACAAAAAACGAAAATTGGATATAGAACATTATAGCACCGATGCGACAATATATAGGGTTCATATTTTCCTATCAATTAACTGTGATTGTAAGTTTGTTAAAACTCTTTCTTAAGCTCATTTTGTATTCTAGTAATTACCTGTTTTGTCTTGTAGAAATGTACAGAAACATAACATGTTTACAAGAGGTAGCAGGAACATCGCTCTGTCCAACGTCAACATTCCATTAGATTGTGATAACTTAAAAGTAACTCAGCTCAACCTCAGGTAATTACAGGTCGATAGATGTGCAGACTGCAAATAGTTTTTTTTGCCCTGTGCCAATGCATTTTCTTATATATGCGAGTCGACCATAGGTCGCCTCGCATATACAAGAGAATGCATTGGCTTAACAATTTTTTATTTTTTTTTTTAAATAAATGTTTCTTACAATTTTTAGGACATAAAATAAAAAACATCCATTACCCTGCAGGGAGCCCCACACATATATAGAAGCATATAGAAGAGTGTCGTCTGCTCATGTTTGTTTGGGGATCTGTATGGGTGAAATTATAAAATTGTTAAAGAATACAAGAAAAAATTATTAAAATTGTAAAAAATTGTTAGACCAATGCATTCTCTTATATATGCGAGGCGACCTATGGTCGACTCGCATATATAAGAGAATGCATTGGCACAGGGTAAAACGTCAACATTCCATTAGATTGTGATAACTTAAAAGTAACTCAGCTCAACCTCAGGTAATTATCAGGTCGATAGATGTGCAGACTGCAAATAGTGTGTCTGTCACTAGCACGGTGGGCTAACATCACCATATTCACCCTCTGGGAACCTCATTATGGTTAGGCCTTAACTGCTATGGGAGACCTAGGATCAGATTAAAGTTCCCCAATTGAAGTTGTGATGTTCTCCCTTTAGTCACCTCGATTATGCATTTTATCTTCTGCAAATTAGGAGATATAGAAAATTCCCAGAAGGGAAAAAGTAACTAAAACAATGTTAACTTGAGACTATAGATACTTCCCGAAAGATGAGGCCTAAGCAGAATGAGGTCACCAGAGGTTGAATTTGGTGATGCTAGCCCCATGTGCAGGATAGCATCACTAAATTCACCCTCTGGGGACCTCATTCTGCAAATGACAGACACACTAATTGCAGGCTTGGCAGCAGCAGTTGAATAAGTCTATTTCGGGCAGCAGGTTAAAATATCTGCTTTGAATTCTACTGGGTAATCGTTCTGTTGTTTCCGCGACTGCAGCCATAATGTCCAAATCTACCAATAAATGCTACAGCTTATATTTAAGAAATAACTCTTCTTTCGATTAAGGATATGCAGTAAAAATCCAAAAGTTTGAGGACAAATTTTATAACCCAATTGGTGCATTATAGTAAAATTATCTTCAAAGTTTTGGTTGTAACTCATAACCTTAGTCGAAACAAGAATTATTTATTATAATTTAATCCATCATTTCACAGAAAAACCACCATAATTAGAAGGTAGAAGTATTACAAACATACAACTTTGAGAATATTGCCAACGAAAGACGCGTGAAATTATCAGACACCCGTCACTCAAAACATGTACTTATCGATTGATCAAGTGGTGACAGCATTCAGTATTTTTGATTGGCTTGTCATAACTGATCATGCATCGGTAACTGTGGGGTGCAAGTGGATTGATATAATTTACCATGGTGACACTAACCCTTGTTAGTTTTAATTTCTGTGTTTCATTTCTTTGCAAATGTTCAGTCTTGTTGATTTGTCTGGTTAATTGTGCACTGATGATTAACAACTATAGTACGGTTATTGTCAAGGCAGTCCTACCCGAAGGAATTATGATGCAGCATCGATATTTCATTTTAAATAATAGGAAGTATCGAATCGTTTTCATGTACATTTTTTTAAGCACGTGGTATGGGTGTGGTCACTCAATGCTGCTGTCATTTCTGTAGCAGGAAAGTAATCAAGAAATTTGGTTATCAAGAAATAATCTTATTGGCAAAGTGTGTGTCAGCCAATTGTTTTACAGTATTCTGTGGATTAAATTATCAGTGTTGAAAAAGGTTGAAATAAGCTTTTAAATAGCAAAAGAGTACTCAAGTACACATATTTTTTCTATCGTCATTTCAAGGTCGAATTGCAGCATAAAAAAACACAGCAAATCTTAATTACAATGTAAAATTTATTTTTAGATTTTGTAGCGACCAAAATCTGTCAAGATTTCGTCCAGGTAACATCCAAAGAGACTGGCAAATCACTGTGAGTCTGTGACAAATGGGTGGCGATTTGACCACCATAATTGGGCTTTTTGCGCTTTTTTGTCACAATTCAACCTCGAGGCCATGGGTTCGTGCCTGTCATCCATCTGTGCATGTGTGCAGTATCACCTCTATTGAATTGAAATGATTTTCAATGAAAAACATGTCCATCTTAGATTTTACTCTTTGCATTTGACCAAATTGTATATGGATCTTTGTGGTGACCACTAGATGTGAGCTATTGAATTTTTCCGAAATTTCATTTAAAAACAATTTTATATTTTACTCTTAGAATAACTAGATACTTTGACACAACCGACATGCCTCATCCCTCATCAGATTGTCACAAAATTTCACATGAATATTCGGGGTGGTCTATAGATGGGAGCCATCAAATTTTTCCAAAATTAGTTGAAAAACATTGCCGCCAGCAACCATCTTGGATTTCACATTTAAAAAGGCACACCAGTCCTTGCCGACAACATTTATTCTGTTCAAAGCATGTGATGTCAGTATATATCATGTACTTTTTGAGCTATTTTGCTTACTTGAATATGATGTAAGTATGGTGCGAAGACTATATCGTCGGTGGGCTTCTCCACTGTTGTACCTGGCGTTTTGGTGCGAAAGCACTTTTTTGCATATTTAGAATATACGGGATTGATTACACGAGATCGTCTGATCTGAGAACTTGTCTATTATTAAAGTATAAATATAAATTTTCTGGAACAAATCTTCTTCTAAAATGTCATTGGTGGTTCCTCGCAAATTTTTATGGTTAATTCTGAAATATTGAGTGCTCACTTTTCTAAACCGTTCATGGTAGGATAATATGGATTGGATTGTTTTATATAGGCATGGCAGGCATTTCCTCTAGAGGTGCCACGATTATTGATTTTGATAATCGATAATCGGTCGTCAATAATCGACTATAATCGATTAATCGTACCTAATATTAATAACATCAGTTGAAGTATACCGTAATATGGCCTATTGCCTGGGTGCTCGTTAACTCAATAACTGCACTGTCGTTGGTCATTTGAGGCATTGGCTGATCAATATAATATTGCCACCTTTCAAGTATATTAAAATATACAACGATGTCGCAATGTGTTCAAATCTGCAGTGCCGCCAATTTGTAGAATATACAACGATCCGACGAGAAACCATGTCACATCATCAAATGAACTGCCAACTGTTTGCAACATATATCAGTAGTACTCATGTTATTGGAATCTCTTTGGTACGCGATCAAAGGATGTTAACACCTCGGTTGTAGATAGAACTGTGTAAAATAAACACGGTATTCAATAATACCCGGCATCTTCTGACATCCGATATAAATAACACAGATTAATCGATGATGGAAATGGTAATCGATTATCGGCTTTATCAACGGTTCATCGATTATACGATTAATCGTGGCACCCCTAATTTCCTCCTTATTCTGATGACTCATCAATCCCGTGGAAATCATCAAAACTAAAATGTTGTGTTTCACCACTTAGTATTTTTCACTTTTAAAACGTCGTATAAAACCATAAAATCATGTTTTGCTCATCAACCGTGAGAGATATGTACAGTAATGCCCTAAATAATCGACTCCTTAACCACAGCAGAATTATGTGTAATTTTTCAGGATTTAGTCGGAAATATGGCTTGTTGCCATTCATCGCAATGCTCTCAGTGAGAGCTTTCCGATAAATGGCAACAAGCCATATTTCCGACTAAATCCTGAAAAATTACACATAATTCTGCTGTGGTTAACCCTTTGAACCCTGGCTCCCCACAACGATCGACACCCTGACCCTGGGCTCCCAGTGGTATTTTTTATATTGTGGCCAGTGTTTAGATGTATGGTGTTGTTTATGTTCAAGTGATGTCACATTTCTGAAACTTTAGATGTATGTTCCCAATGGACCACTGATTATTTTACGATCTGGTTACATTGCCACGTGGTCACTCCCTGGTAACGGTTGCTAGGCATCTACCCGATATTGAAAGTAAAATACAATTATAGCTTTTACGGTCGTAATTCAGCCCAAGGAAATGGCGTTTTTGATGCAGTCAACACCCTATTGTGAAATTTGAGATATATCTGGCCAGAAGTCTGATCCTAACTTGTATTTAAGGGTAGCAGCGGTTGCTAAGCAAATACCCCAAATGATCGAATGACACCATTGCCCTGTGAATCCAATTGTATTATGCCCCAATTTAGACATTCTTGGCATGCACATGCTGATGGTTATGTTCAAATGGTGCTACAGGTCTGAAATTTTACAGGTATGTTCCCATGGGTCATTGTGTATTTTTTTTAGAACGGTATACTTTGCCACACGATCACTCCCTGGTAACAGTTTCTAAGCAACTACCCGGAACTGAAAGTATGATGCAATTATAGCTTATAGCGTCGTATAATTCCGCGCTAAGAAACGGCATTTTCTATGCAGTCAATACCCTATTGTGAAACTGGAGATACATCAGGTCGGAAGATTGAACCTACATGTAGTTTGTATTTAACGGTATCAATGGTTGCTAAGCATATAGCCCAAGCGATCGAATGACACCACTTCCCTGTGCATTCAATGGCATTACGTCCCGTCTTAGACATCGCCTATAGGGCACGGTGATGGTCATGTTCAAATGGTGCCACGAGTCTTAAACTTTACATAACTGCTCAATAATGCATGATTTGACCACGTGTTTGTGATGTGCACGCGCAAGTAGATCGGACTAGATGGTATTGTGACCACGCAACTCATTTCCACAGTACTACCCTGGTGCAATGTCAAAACGTGCAGCTGTATAACGCAAATTTATGTACTATGGAGATCCTTGATGTGATTGTATCATTTCACAAAAATCCATACATTTATCATTTTATCCTATGCGCATGCGCGAAACAAATCGACTCAAATAAGAAACTGCGTGCGCCTTCCTCACATATGACAGAACACTGATTATGTATGCATTACTAATTTTAAACCAAAAAGAGTGATCGAAATGGTGTCTTTCTACAATCCTGCGAACCGCGCAACAATGTAGAGCTTTACCCGAATCGCTTCAAATAATGTATACGTTTGTTGAATTCTGCGCTGTGCGCATGCGCATGTTTTTCACCCCAACTAGTCGGCAACAAACTCATACACATGCACCCATGGCACCGCTGAAGTTCCTTGGGATCATTTGCATAGATATAAGTGGATATACCAATGGTTATAACATGTATGCACATGCTACATAGGTGTATGATGTCACTGAATGCTGCTGGCCGCTTTTGCGGCCAGTCGGGTGTATGAACGTTTTCTGGCTGGCCGCTTTTGCGGCCAGTCGGGTTCAAAGGATTAAGGAGTCGATTATTTGGGGCATTACTGTATATGAGTGTATATATTTGATAACAACAGTGATACAAAGGAATATCATGCATAGGTAGATATCAATGTTATGTCTAGAGAGAAATAGTTTTTTGTCTGATTTTTGGAAGATAAGAATAGGAGGTCTATATCACATTTAACCCTTTGAGTGCCACGGGGCGATCTCATAGGCCCTAAACCTACAAAATAAGTCTGTTAAAGAATATAAGAATAAATTATTAAAATTGTAAACAAAAATAAAAAATTAGGCCAATGCATTCTCTTATATATGCGAGGCGACCTATGGTCGACTCGCATATATAAGAGAATGCATTGGCACAGGGTATATGGGATGATACAAAAATCGACCTGGCACTCAAAGGGTTAATAGTTAATTATGCTTAAGGGTAATGCCATTATGCTTAAGGGTAGGGCTTCACGGTATCTACCTTCACAATACCGACTACGGTATTAAATGAAATACCGCGGTATGACTAAATACCGTCAAGAATAATGTTCAAACATTTTGCTAGTCAAGATCGTTTGGAACATGCAGTACGCAATTCAATATTCACGTGTGAATGCAGTGTCACGCGGACACGCGAAAAGAGGACAACGCAATGCATGTCGCTTGTAATCTTAACAATGTGTGGGGTACTACTGACGTCTCTTATGCAAAAACAAAAAACAAACAAGTATTTAGTTCACAATTTTATTTCATAACAAAGCATATTATTCAACAGTAAATTACAGACGGTGGTTTAATTTTTCGAGAATCAAATTCATATGTCTCTTGGTTTGTTTTCTAAATAATTTATACCATGAGGGGATTTAAGTCCAGATTATACTAAAAAGATTATGGCGTCTCTAAGCAATACATATTTATCTGTGGTGTCTCGATGGTGGATAAACATTAGCACGGAAACAATTGTGAGAGTATAGTTTACATTTCGTAATTGTATGGATGGCGACCATGGTCTAATTATTGCTTTGTGTACACTAATTTGAGCTGCATATGAGACGGCAATAAACACACATCCATCAGCGTACAACGTGTTGGCACTGCCTTTGTTATAATTAATTTTCGCACTTTGCTGCAGTTATGCTCTGGGCGACTGGTTGGTTGTCGTCTCGTCTCGCTGGTTCTCATTTCATCTCACTGGTTCTCGTTTCGTCTCTCTGGTTCTCGTTCTCGTTCATTACTTACAAGCACACTTTATTGTCCCGGAATATGTATTTTATTGACATTTGCTGTCGTATAACCGACTAAAAGAAGAAAATATAGTGTGCAGCGATATACCGACTATTCAAATAATCCAATACCGACTACACAGTATTAAAAATAAAACCGCGGTATAACTAAATACCGAAAAACAGTGAAGCCCCACTTAAGGGTAATGCCATTTTAAGGGTAATGCCATTATGCTTAAGGGTAATGCCATTATGCTTAAGGGTAATGTCATTATGCTTAAGCGTAATTGCCTCACTTACAACTCCATTACGCTTAAGCATAATTCCTTTAGGCTTAAGCATCATTGGTTTTCATAGCCTTCCTACCTTACATATAATGGTATCATCTAAAGGAAATGTATGTTAAATATTACTTGCATCAGTAATTGGCTGCATCCATTTCAGCTTCAGTGGAGTTTTCAGAGATGGAATTTGAATTACACTTAAGCATAATGGAGATCTGAATAATGCTTAAGTATAATGCCATTATGCTCAAGGGTAATACATTACTCTTAAGTGAAATTAGCTATTAAATGTGAATTTTTTAGAAGCCCACAAATGATATATCATGAGTTGTTTCTTTTTTACCGAGTGGACTTATGATTTTTTTGTTTACATATGTCATTGCAGCTACTCTAAACTGCAGACCGTCCCAACACGACTTGGTTTCTATGGCAACCAGTTAACTTGTCTCAATATATCCAACAATAGCCTGACATTCCTTCCAAGAGACCTTGCATGTTTACGTGGTCTGAAGCAGCTTCATTTACAAAGCAACAAGTTATACAACATTCCGGTGAGTGCTGCTCCCATATAGAATATGTAGTTAGTCAGGCCAGGAGGGGGTCTGACAAAAAATTCCATACACAGAGCTGGGGTTGGTGGGTGGTCGGGAGCCCAGAATTTTTTTTCTTTCTTTTCCGGTGCTTGTAAATATTTAGCTCAACTTTACTTTGTAAAGTTTGAGCTATTGCCATGGCTTGGTATCCGTCGTCCGAGTGCGTGTGTGATTCGTCAACAATTTCCTTTAGCACGGGCTACAGGTCGTACCTTTGGTCGGATCATTATAAAATTTGTCATAGCTATTGAGATTGACATGTAGTCATTTTGGGGTCATTCGGAAAAAAACATGGCCACCATCGGCCATCTTGGATTTCAAAATTCAATCCACTGGCACGGGCTACAGGTCCTACTGTTCGTCTGATCATCATGAAATTTGTCATGGATGTTAATATTGACATGTAGATGGGAACGAGTCATTTTTGGGTCGATCAACCATAAAACATGGCCGCCAGCATCCATCTTGTATTTTACTCTTCCCATGACTAAATTGTTTGTCACGGGCTACAGGTCTTATCTTTGGTCGGATCATCATGAAATTTGTCACGGATGTTAACAATGGCATGTAGATGGGAACGAGTCATTTTGGGGTCATTTGCCATACAACATGGCCGCTGGCAGCCATCTTGGATTTACTCTTTGCATGACTAAATTCTTTGGCACGGGCTACAGGTCATACCTTTGGTTGGATCATTATGAAATTTGTCAATGGGCGTTGACATTGACATGTAAATTCTGGGGTCAATCAGCAAAAAAAACATGGCCACCAGCAGCCATCTTGGATGTCAAATTTCAATCCATTAGCACGGGCTACAGGCCGTACTGTTTGTCTGATGATTATGAAATTTGTCATTTATGTTAATATTGACATGTAGATGGGAACGAGCCATTTTATGGTCATTCGGCCAAAAAACATGGCCACCAGCAGCCATCTTGGATTTTACTCTTTGCATGACTAAATCCTTTGTCACAGGCTACAGGTGGTACCTTTGGTAGGATCATCATGAAATTTGTCATGGATGTTATTATTGACATGTAGATGGGAACAGGTCATTTTGGGGTCATTCGGCCATAAAACATGGCCACTGGCAGCCATCTTTGATTTTACTCTTTGCATGACTAAATCCTTTGGCATGGGCTACAAGTCGTACCTTCAGTCGGATCATTATGAAATTAGTCATGGCCCATGACATTGACATGTAGATGGGAACGAGTCATTTTGGAATCATTCGGCAAAAAAACAGACTGCCAGCGGCCATCTTGAATTTCAAAATTAAATCCATTAGCACAGGCTACAGGCTGGAATTTTTTGTCTGATCATCATGAATTTTGTCTTGGATGTTAATATTGACATGTAGATGTGATCGAGTCATTTTGGGGTCATTCGGCCATAAAATATGGCCACCAACAACCATCTTGGATTTACTCTTTGCATGACTAAATCCTTTGGCATGGGCTACAGGTCATACCTTTGGTCGGATCATTCTGAAATTTGTCATGGATGTTGACATTGACATGTAGATGTGAAACGAGTCATTTTGGGGTCATTCGGCAAAAAACTGTTCACCTGATCATCATGAAATTTGTATGGATGTTAATATTGACTGTTCACCTGTTCACTGTTCACGAGTCATTTTGGGGTCATTCGGCAAAAAACTGTTCACCTGATCATCATGAAATTTGTATGGATGTTAATATTGACATGTAGATGGGAACGAGTTATTTTGGGGTCATTAGGCCATAAAACATGTTTGCTGGCAGCCATCTTGGATTTTATTCTTTGCATCACTAAATCCTTTGGCACGGGATGCAGGTCGTACCTTTGGACGGATCATCATGAAATTTGTCATGGATTTTAACATTGATATGTACATTTTGGAGTCATTCGCATAGAACAATCACATTTGCAGGCAACACATATTTTATGCGAATAATTGTTACTATTGCTCGATCATCAAAGGTGTACCATTCAAGTGAGTGAAACCTTTGAATCAAAATTTTATTTGCAAATTAGCAAAGTCAAATCTTTGTCAAGCTACACGGTTAACAGAAAAATAACTTTATCTGCATCAAATATTCTATCACTGAGAAATATACATTTATCAGCATTAAGGGTGATGACTAACAGTTTCAATTGTCAATATATTATTTTAAAAGCATCTATATGTGTACAAATCCTGGAAAAAGGGGGTTGGGTCCCAATTTTGTTGGAGGAAACCAGGGTCCCTGGTTGGGTGGCATTTTTATTTTCAGCCCTGTGTACTCTGCTGTGTATGGAATTTTTTTTGCAGACAACCCCCCCCCCCCCCCCGGGTTAGGCCTGAAAATATGGTGCTGGACACTCTCAGAATCAGGTCCCCCAGAGGGTGAATTAAGGTATGCATCCCACACAGCAGGCTAGCATCACCACATTTGCCTCTGGGTGATGTTCGCCCATTGGGTACCTCGATTATGCATTGTATCGTCTGCCAATTTGGGGATCCATATATAGAAACTAAACTTAAAAAAGAAAATTTCTAAATCTATATATATACTTGTTAAAGGTACTCAATCCGATAAAACTCCTCTCAATTACTATTTCAATGGCTTCGGGGGTCAAAAATATTTGATTCGAGTCGAGGAAGTCACCCATCAAAGCTCAGATTTGTTAGATATCGATTTTAGAAATCTATTATTTTTCATTATCGGGAATACTTTCTGGCCCAGAACTCAGTCAAAATTGCGTTATTATTACCACTTGATTTTAGAGTTATCCATCCTTGTCTGTTTGAATAGATTTTGGTGTACACATCCCGAGCAGATTACGGCAGTTGAAGGCAATTATTAGTACTCATCTCGAGTAAATAACAAATTTCAAAAATCAATATCTAATAACTCTGAGCTTTGTTTGATGGGTTCCTCGACTCGAATCAAATATTTTTTACCACCAAAGCCAAAGAAATAGTAATATAGGACCCTCTGATCGGATTGTTGTTGTTGGAATCTGTTGAGATGGGGACCCTCTGTTCGGATTGAGTACCTTTAATTTGATAATAAAGATACTTTCCAGAGAAGATGAGGCCTAAGCAAAATGAGGTCCCCAGAGGGTGAAGTTAGTGGTGCTACCCGCTGCACCCTCTGGGGAACTCATTCTGAAAATATCTGGCACCATAAATTCAGGCCTGTAGTCAGCCCATACCTCAAACTTTTTAGCTCCCCTCTTTACAAAGCAACAAAATTCTGGTGAGTACCGATCCCATAAAGGCCATGCAAATTGTAAATGGAAACTTAAAACTTTTATGTCCAGGTTAACAATCATTATTGACAATAAATGTTCAGCGACGAAAAATGGCAAAATAAAGTTTTGGGCTCTGTATTTTGAGCTTTGGGCTGGCGGGTTGCCAAAACATCCATACATTTTATTGTGGCGTAAAATTAACTTTTTGTCCATTTCAGTCATCATTGGAGCGTCTTTCAGTATTATCCTGTTTGGACATATCGGACAATCAATTTCACCACATTCCAGGTAGGTCATCATTGTCCCCCGACATTCCATTGGAGGACTATAGTAATGACCCTCGTCCATGTGTGTGTGTTTAGCCATCCGGAACATTGTCCGAGCTGTATTCTGTCATTTTCTGGTCAATTTTATTAAAACTTGGCAGAGATGTCACCCATCATGGGAACCTGGCAGAGATGTCACCCATCATGGGAACCTGGCATAGATGTCACCCATCATGGGAACCTGGCAGAGATGTCACCCATCATGGGAACCTGCGCAGAGATGTCACCCATCATGGGAACCTGCGCAGAGATGTCACCCATCATGGGAACCTGCGCAGAGATGTCACCCATCATGGGAACCTGCGCAGAGATGTCACCCATCATGGGAACCTGCGCAGAGATGTCACCCATCATGGGAACCTGCGCAGAGATGTCACCCATCATGGGAACCTGCGCAGAGATGTCACCCATCATGGGAACCTGCGCAGAGATGTCACCCATCATGGGAACCTGCGCAGAGATGTCACCCATCATGGGAACCTGCGCAGAGATGTCACCCATCATGGGAACCTGCGCAGAGATGTCACCCATCATGGGAACCTGCGCAGAGATGTCACCCATCATGGGAACCTGCGCAGAGATGTCACCCATCATGGGAACCTGCGCAGAGATGTCACCCATCATGGGAACCTGCGCAGAGATGTCACCCATCATGGGAACCTGCGCTGAGATGTCACCCATCATGGGAACCTGGCAGAGATGTCACCCATCATGGGAACCTGGCAGAGATGTCACCCATCATGGGAACCTGGCAGAGATGTCACCCATCATGGGAACCTGGCAGAGATGTCACCCACCATGGGAACCTGCGCAGAGATGTCGCCCATCATGGGAACCTGCGATATTTGGTGAACTTATATCCATTTTTCGACATAGAAATGTTTTATATTTTTTATTTTAGAGTTATTGACCCTTCTCAATATATTGAAGATGTGCAACATATTTAGTGAATATGCACTTTGTATCATATTGGTGTAATCAATTCCTCCTACAGTTTGTAGTATAGGGATATGAAACCCATAAATCCTTCAAACCTGCCACCTTTGTCGGGGGATATTTTGGTCAGTGACCTTTTATTTCATTTCATATCCTGTTGGAAATAGTTGAAAATTCAGTGTAAATATTAAACAAATTTTCTTAGTATTAGAAATAAAGTAATTCAAAGAACAGTTAAAGTTTCTGTGAAGCATTGGTGGTGCACATCGCTGTTAAAATTGTCACACCACCATAAACAGAAAGAATATTATATTATAGAGAAAAAAAAATCTTATACCAATCATAAATATCGCATAAATTGCATGTTATTGTCATGTTAGTACTGTGTGTTATCTAAACAAATAAAATGTTATGTAAACAAACAGTATGTAAAGAGTATGCGATAAGCAAAATACTCAACACCAGGGAGACCTCGCTTAGCTAAGAAATGCCAACAAGTTGTTTACAACATACCTGTATAGCGTTTGCCAGTCCTCGCCTCTCAAGATTTCAGTGATGGGTCATGATGTAACACTCTCCTAAAAATTCGCCATGGTGTTGAGTGCTTTGCTTATCACTCACTATTTATGTGCTGTATATAAACAAACACTCGGCTCACATAAAGTGTTTTTTGTGGATAATATCACATTCATACTATCATTATACTATACTATTAGTATATTCTTGATGAAATTTTATTAATTTGGTAACTGTTATTTCTAAATTATAACATTTAACGAAGGGCATCTGTGGCTTTAACAATTTTTTGTGATGTATTATTACAAATATAGATACTCCATTTATTTTCAGACTGTATATATAAACTTAAGGCACTTACATATATAGATACTTCATTTATTTTCAGATTGTATATATAAACTCAACGCACTTACATATATAGATACTTCATTTATTTTCAGATTGTATATAAACTCAAGACACTTACATATATAGATACTTCATTTATTTTCAGATTGTGTATATAAACTCAAGACACTTACATATATAGATACTACATTTATTTTCAGGATTGTATATATAAACACAAGGCACTTACATACAGTAACGCCCTAAATAATCGACCACTTAATCACAGCAGAATTATGGGTAACTTTTCAGGATTTAGTCGAAAATATGGCTTGTTGCCATTCATCGGAAAGCTCTCCCCGAGAGCTTTCCGAAGAATGGCAACAAGCCATATTTCCGACTAAATCCTGAAAAGTTACCCATAATTCTGCTGTGGTTAAGGGGTTGATTACTTGGGGCATTACTGTACATAGATAGTCTATTTATATTCAGATTGTGTATATAAACTCAAGGCACTTACATAAATAGATATTCCATTTATTTTCAGATTGTATATATAAACTTAAGGCACTTACATACATAGATACTTCATTTATTTTCAGATTGTATATATAAACTCAATGCACTTACATATATAGATCCTCCATTTATTTTCAGATTGTGTATATAAACTCAAGGCACTTACATACATAGATATTCCATTTATTTTCAGATTGTATATATAAGCTCAATGCACTTACATACATAGATACTTCATTTATTTTCAGATTGTATATATAAACTCAAGGTACTTACATACATAGATACTTCGTTTATTTTCAGATTGTGTATATAAACTCAAGTCACTTACATATATAGATCCTCCATTTATTTTCAGATTGTATATATAAGCTCAATGCACTTACATACATAGATACTTCATTTATTTTCAAATTGTGTATATAAACTCAAGTCACTTACATATATAGATCCTCCATTTATTTTCAGATTGTATGTATAAGCTCAATGCACTTACATACATAGATACTTCATTTATTTTCAGATTGTATATATAAACTCAAGGTGCTTACATATATAGATACTTCGTTTATTTTCAGATTGTGTATATACACTCAAGGCACTTACATACATAGATACTTCATTCAACCAGATATCTTTCATTGATACAAAAATTCGAAACTTGGATAAACTAGAAGAGTTTCATGCTGAGTGAGTACTGAGGTTCTCTTAACCCTTTATGGAGCCCCAGACAGAGAGAACAATGAACTGATGACTGTCGTCTGCTTGGGTCTGTGTGAGGCTCCATACAGGAGTGTTATATAATTAAAATTAACCCTGTCATGACGGGAGCTGTGTTGGTGCAGCATTAAATACCCTGTGCCAGTGCATTCACTTATATATGTGAGTCTCCCATAGGGAGCCTCGCATTTATAAAAGAATGCACTGGCTTACAAGGTCAAGGTAAATATTGTTAGGCCAATGTAGTTTCTTATATATGTGAGGACCCTATGGGAGACTCACATATATAAGAGAATGCACTGGCTTACAAGGTCAAGGTAAATATTGTTAGGCCAATGTAGTTTCTTATATAGGTGAGGCTCCCTATGGGAGACTCACATATATAAGAGAATGCACTGGCTTACAAGGTTATGGTAAAAATTGTTAGGCCAATGTAGTTTCCTATATAGGTGAGGCTCCCTATTGGTGACTCACATATATAAGAGAATGCACTGGCTTACCAGGTCAAGGTAAATATTGTTATGGCCAATGTATTCTCTTATATATGCGAGGCTCCCTATGGGAGACTCACATATATAAGAGAATGCACTGGCTTACAAGGTCAAAGTAAATATTGTTATGCCAATGTATTCTCTTATATATGTGAGGCTCCCTATGGGAGACTCACATATATAAGAGAATGCACTGGCTTACAAGGTCAAGGTAATATTGTTAGGCCAATGTAGTTTCTTATATATGTGAGGCTCGCTATGGGTGACCAGGGTTCGCGCTGCCCATTGCCAATTTAGCAAATTGCTATAAAAAAAATGAAATGGCTCCAAAAAAATCCCGATTGGCTACAAAAAGTGGCACCTATCTTTTTGGCATTTGGCAATTGGTACCCATCGGGCATATAATAAAGCTTGCAGTCAATCGGTCGGAAACAAAACACACATCGACATCTGGTCGCGACAATGCTAATTGGGTCCTAATTGAAAGCGTATAATAGATTCGCGGCTTATGTCAGATCGACTTATTTTATCGCTGGGGTGAAAGGGTTTCGAATTTCTACTCGATAATAACACTAAGTACGGCTATTGACTCCAATTTGACAAACATTAGCCAAACAAAGGGCTTCCTGAAGTCTACATCGTTAGGAAGCTGTGTATTGATAGTAGGTATTAGATAAATTATCATAAATATGTCCTTCGTAACTCAGCATTCACAAAAAAAAATAAAACAAGCTTTCACAAACTGTGACATACAGCAAATATGAATCGTAAGCACAAGTTAGATATCAGCAACAATGCATCAGACACGCAACATCCTTCTAAAATGAAGAAAGTTACTGATTTCTGCGACCTTCAGACATTACCGATAGTCCAAATACTTTGTATTTCTTGTTAATTGTTGCACATCATTGATAAAATAAATATATACATATAATAGGTAATTTGCTTGTTTTTTGTTTTTTTTGGAATACCAAATTCAAAAGTGGCACCAAAAAATACTAGTCGGAAAAAAGTGGCAACAGAAAGTATAAAGTGGCTCTAAAAATAATGCAATTGGCAACAGAGTTGGCACCTGGGAATATTGGGCCAGCGCGAACCCTGTGGGTGACTCACATATATAAGAGAATGCATTGGCTTACTAGGTCAAGGTAAATATTGTTAGGCCATTGTATTCTGTTATATATGCGTGGCTCCCTATGGGTGACTAACATATATAAGAGAATTCATTGGCACAGGGTTTTCGCAAAATTTCAGAACGTCCAGTCATGGAAGTGTTAACAACATACTTAAAATGGCTTCAATTTCGTTAGTATCAATTTTTGTGATTTAGAAATTTACAACTTTTTTTGTGGGTTTGTAAATTCGTGGATGTTCCATTATTGACTGTCACCTTGTCAACCTTAAAATAATGGCCATCATGCTCAAATATTAGAAGTGTGGACACCTTTGTGTGTTTACGGGAATTTATAAGATGACTGCTGACGTAATTATGACGAAGAATTTGCATCTTGATTATCTGAATTGATAAGTTTTTTTTGTCATGATATGGGCATATATATCTGAATCAAGGAAGCTAGTTCTTTAACCACACCGGTCATCCCTGTAACGATGCGTTCAAATTTCATATGTTTGCATTGTCTCTGTGTGATCAGGATAAACATTGAGCAATTCCTTAAATATATCTACCTAAATTTTAGTGTGTTTGTGATTTTGGGCCGATATTAATCTTAATCGGTGTGTGCTTAAAATATGGTAATGTGCCGATAATTAAGATATATAGAGCAATTTTGTGAGAATCGTGAGATTAATGAATTTGGCCCCAATTGTATTATTATCACTGGAAAATCCGGGGGGAAAAAACCTACGTTACTAAAAAGCATGGTCTTTAACCACACCGGTCATCCCTGTAACGAGGAAGCGGACAAGTAAGTTACTTGTCCGCTTCCTCGTTATAGGGATGACCGGTGTGGTTAAAGACCATGCTTCCTTGATTTAGATACATATGCCCTCATTATGACCAAACAAAACTTATCAATTTAGATAATCAAGATGCTAATTCTTTCTCATAATATCAATACATCAACCTGTTGTGTCAAATATTCATCAAACGCCAAAGAATTC
Organism: Siphonodentalium dalli; assembly: GCA_032622095.1. Lineage (NCBI taxonomy): Eukaryota > Metazoa > Mollusca > Scaphopoda > Gadilida > Siphonodentaliidae > Siphonodentalium > Siphonodentalium dalli. The sequence goes on from CP136066.1 coordinate 218,101,935, forward strand.
ATTCCGGAAGCAAATTTGGAATCTATTTTAATAATTTATAATGATGCCTAATAGTAATTTTGTGAAATTCTACACATGTAATTCAGATACCTTACTTGTATTGAAATGGAACGCAGTACAATTTTTCGCTCAGTTTTGAATTTGAATTTTGAATTTTGACACTGTGCACAAATTCAAAGCTGACGAAACTATTTCTGTTTAAGTCTTGTGTCTGGTGACAGTTTCAGTTTATAATTGTTCATGAAGTTACATGTGTAGATTAAAGACCTCAATGACCAAAATGTACATCAAACTGCACTTATAACTGTACATCACTTGTTAGAGGTTGATATATAGCCTGGATGGCTTGTGTTAACACTTTACCCAACAGAACGGCCCTGTGCCAATGCATTCTCTTATATATGCGAGTCGACCATAGGTCGCCTCGCATATATAAGAGAATGCATTGGCTTAACACATTAAAAATTATAAAATTGTTAAAGAATGTAAGAAAAAAATGGTAAAAAGTGTTAAAAAAAGTTTTTTTTTAGGCCAATGCATTCTCTTATATATGCGAGGCGACCTATGGTCGACTCGCATATATAAGAGAATGCATTGGCACAGGGCATAACTATAACCATCACAATGTGGTCAATGAGCCGATTCCAATGATATCCATATTTGTATGGTTTTATTGAGACAGACCCAAGATAATTTAGGCTGTTGCAGCTTTATTTGGCCGGTTTTGGCCGGTTTGTTGGGTAAAGGGTTAATTATTATGAAATACAAATATGGTATGTCCTTCTAAATATTATTGTGTCAGTAAAAAAATTATGAACTATGATGTTATGAATTAAATAGAACATTTATTTCTTTTGCAGAAAGAATCAACTGACTAACTTACCCGTGGGTTTTTATCACCTGCGTAATCTGACGGTACGTACCACATATAGCATTACCTCAGAAATTTACTTTGGCCGTAAAGTGATTTCTATATTAGTGACCAGCTGTCATGTATGTATATGTTTGTGGTCATGCAATAAAGATCTATCAATTTATAGCAAATTCAGTGTCAGGAACCTATGTCACCAATCAAGTCTCTAACCCAAAGCAGTTTTGATTTTATATTGATTTAACACGTTCACTGCCGAAAACCAATGGGTAATTCCATCCCGTAAGCCAACATGGGATTTGATGTTTTGCCGATAGTAGATGATATTTTACGTATGTATGAGTAATGGTTCGACCAATATCGGGTCATATGATGCTGAAACATGTTATAAGGCTACTACGAGATAACTCGTAGTCGCCAACTGGGATGGAATTTATTAGTGTTTCATCCCTGGTGCCAGCTATGAGTTATCTCGTAGGTAAATACAATTACATTGTCAGTGTCTTAGATGACGAAGAGTGCTATACATGTACAAGCATATCATATGTAAGACATGGTAAATGAATTTATATATGATAATTGGTACAGACTACATCGAATAAGATGTCAAAAAACATAATATGTATTTATCTACAAGATAACTCATAGCTGGCGCCAACGATGACCACTGGTGAGTTTCATCCCAGGTGCCGACTACGAGTTATCTCGTAGGAGCTTTATAACACGTTTCATCTTTCATTTGACCCAGATTTGATTGACAAAAATTGTATGAATGCACGACAGTGTTCGCGCTGTCGGTAGCCAAATTAGCCAATGGCTAATCTTTTTCGAATTTGGCTAATAAAAATTTCATTTGGCTAAACTTTTTTTGAACCCAAATGGAGATTGAAAGCATGGAGCCAGAAAGCTAATTAATAAAAGCGCTCAATAGATCGACATTCAAGATGAAGTTAGGTGACGAAAGTATTTCATTATTTTCGTACTTATGAAATATCATACAAAGGGAAACCCGATCAACAACTCTATCAACCAAGCGATCACAAAGTGATATCCAATCATCTTTAGTTTTCACAAGACGGACATTCAAAGACGCATGGACATTAAACCGACCATGGTTGAATTATGACAATGTGAAGAAAGCAATGTTTTGTAAAGTGCATTGACGCCGGTATATAAGCAATTTTTTCGTAACAGGCTGTTTTAATCTGGAGAAAGATTATGTCACTCTGCATGAAGCAGCAAAAGGTCATTATTAATTTTTACTTTTAATCCCCTAATCCCCCATTCAGCCCATTGTCTGTCTGGTCACTCACGGCGCGCCTGCACAATGCATGTTTATGATGACATTGTATTTATGACGGTCGAGGTTTATGAGCACAAAGTGTAAGACAATAGCTTAATCAGCCAAATGTGAATCACGACAGATATTTTGTGGCTATTTGTCGTCAATACCGATACAGTCAAAATAATATGCATGCTTTTATGACAGATTGTAATTTGACTAATGACATTAAGAAGGACAATCCCGGGTTACCCCCCCCCCCCCCCCCCCCCCCAAATCACTCTTAAACAGAAAGATTAATAAATTTTTAATAAATTATATATATAAAAATACTTCTAGTTCATAAAAATTATTTAAATTATTGTGTATTTTACCTGTGTCTCTTAGATTTTACGTTTTAGTCATTAATTGTGAACCGACCAGAAAACGATGATTTAATTTGGCCAAAGTTTTTTTTAATTTGGCCAAAAAACATTTGGCTAAAGTTTTTTTCATTTGGCTAATAAAATTTTCATTTGGCTAAACTTTTGGCTAAAGTTTTTTTCGGTCCAGCGCGAACACTGATGCACGATAATTCCTTTATATATACACAATGTGTCCGGGAATGGTCTAGTTGCACATGTATATCATGGTTCAGGGACGAACAGAAGAGGTCCAGGTGAATTGGAGTATCCTACCAAGATTTATAACTGGACCCCACCCCTTGTTCGGCCTGTAGGAATCATTGTATCTCAAGCCATCGTAATTATACATATAAAATCGATCAATGGGATCGTTGGGCATGTATTGGCGCATACACCAACATTGCTTGCGGTTTGTGTTATTATTTATGTGGTATGAACATTACTACGAGTTAACTCGTAGTAGCAGTCCCCATGGAACCGTTTACTACGAGTTAACTCGTAGTGGCAGTGAACGTGTTAAAGGCCCACTTAATTTTCGGACCCCCATATAATTTTATATAAAATATATACCATATTATATACCATTTGAAAGTGGAAGCTCCAAAACATTGTATTATCAATTTATTCGGTGTTATAAACTGAAAACATGTTGTTTTTTTTTAGGTACCAAACTTTGTGTTCTGTGGTCAAGTTTTCTTATTTTCAATAGAAGGGGAATAAATCTTTATCTCAAGATATAGAGTTATTCCCCTTCCATTGAAACTACACTTTTAGTTTGAATTCTGTTGCATTCTGGGAGCCAAAACTGGATAATTCTTTATGATTTCAGCTGTTTTTCTATTTCTCTATGGGCATCTTCTGAGACACAAACATTTCAAATGGTGATGAATTATAGTATCTCCGTCAAAGGTATCTTGCCCACTGAACTATATGGTATATTATCCCAAGTAGGAGGGGTTAACTCTCTGAGTTGAAAAAAACGTACGGAAATTCTATGGTACATATCTTCTGTCATGTTCATGACCCGTGTAATCACGTGGTTTCTGACACGTAGTGAAAGAATCGCCATATTTTTTTTCCCTCCTCACCAGGACGGGTGCAAAAAGAATCTCTCACAAAGAATACGAAGCTAACTTGCAGTTTGTATAGCAAAAACAGTTTTGTTTTTGTTTTATACAAACAACATTATTTCTTTGCTTATAGTTGAAAATTATGTAACGATTCACATAAAGATTACGACAGTTTGTTCCGAATATAATAATTTCGGAATCGGATGACTCGTTTCGTTTTAATCGGTTAATGATTTAATATCCGTTTTCTGTGCAGACAATATGCAACGTTTCTGGCCTATTAAAGGCAGAACATTCGCGGCACCATTGGATATGACTAAAGACGCTGGTCGTTTTCTTTATAACAAATCTATGGCATACAGGTGACGTGTTATTTAAGTTACCACATGCGTTGACGGTGGTTAAAGGTATCACGAAATTAGGTGACTTATTTTCGAGTTCATTTTTTCGTTTGACGGCTTTCTTTATACGTTGACAATCATCGTCTGGTGTACAACTGACGGAAAAAGCAGTGTTTAAACGCTTGTGAAATAGGCTGATAGGATTGTAAAATCCCAAATGTCACTTTGAACCTTTTTCACCCTGGATGATTAACAATGGGGCCGTTACTGCCTTGGTTGCCACATGGTAACATAACACAACAGGTGTATTTGTGATTGTTCGCAATCACATTAATTACTTTCACAGGACTGCTAATCGAGGTAAGACCAGGTTCATGATTCGCCTTCCCCGTAGCTCCCCTTGAAGTTGCTTCCCTCGTTTCGAGGTCCCAAGAGTTGAGAACGAAAGTCGATATATAGGGTTCCTCTAATTGGCGTAATTAGCACTCGGAGCGATAGTCACACCACACAGGACGCGGGTTGGGGCTACCCATCGAACCCGTAGCTCACACGAGTTGCTTCCCCTAGGACATGGACAAACTCGCGGGGAAGGATCCAGAGAATTTTTGTTTGGGGACACCTGTTCTGTATTTGAGTATGTGCCCATATAAATTTGGATGTTAAAATATTCAGTACTGGATACTTGATTGTGCAAATAAAGGCTCCATATTATAGACTATATATCATCTGCGGGCTGCTGATTTGCATTACGAGGACATTTTGTTGAATTGTAAAAAAATTCCTTGAAAATATGGAATATCCAACTGGAATAAATACTATCTACATGGAATTTGGGGACATTTGGGTCTCTATAGTTTGGGCACCCAAACCTGTAACAGGTATCAAAACATCCCTGTATCCTTCTCTGACTTGCCGATATATCGTGTTCCTCTAATTGGCGTAATTAGCACTCGGGGCGATAGTCACACCAAACAGGCGCGGGTTGGGGCTACCCATTGAACCCATGAGTCACATTGGTGCGCTCCCTGGACTATCGAATGGGACGTCAATCTGCTTCTGCGGGTCGACCGTTGGCTGTTGACGTGCCCCGGACGGCTGTGACCACTGAGCTCTACTAAAACACTCGACACACGCCGTCCATCGCTACAAGTCGTCATCTCGGGGTCAGCGCGGCTGGGGGATACACCCTCGGTGATCCCTGACCATGCTCTCCGGTGCCTTATGATCATAGTGTGTGGAGATTTGGGCTAAAATTACTAGTCGAATGGCCATTTTACTTTGTCTCAATTCAAATTAGGAGATTTTTTCTCAAATTATTAAAAACATTTACGCAATTATTTGGCACCTGAAAGTTTATCCTCCATGCCTTCTGCCCCAGCTGGGCTTGGAATGGGATCACAGTTCACAGGCTTGTTTCCTCCTTATTATAAGTCCCCACTTCCGGGGGCTTGGCTGACAGGTTACTGGCCGCATTCTGGCCAACAGCTGCCAGTAACTTCGGGTTTGATTTTAAATGAAAACAAAAGATCTTATTCCCTGACGCCATTATAGCAGGAAGCTTGCTTGGGAACTGGTACCTACTAACCTCCCATCGCCAGTTCGGTCGGTTGGATATCGGGATCGGTCCTGCTGCTGCTCCACCCCGAGATGTACAGGCTCTGGACATTCCTCCGGGGTCCCCAATGACCAGACCTCACATGCAGTTAGAAATGAAGCTTGTCGTGGTGTATTGTGCTGTTAACACTCCATCGACGGATGGAGATCAATCGAGCAGTCGCTCCAGCACGAGGTGAAAGGGCTTTCGACATTCCTTTCGGGTCACCTTTACATGCGCTTACGAGGGAGCTCAGTTAGTTGTTCAGGGTTCTCTGATGCAGCCACGCGCAGGAAGAAAATTAATGTCGAATTTTGATTAGCAAATAACCTCCGATTGACATGATTTGATAGCATTGTTCTACAATCATTTACAATTTAACAGAACATCAGAGTGCTTTCCCTTGTTTCGAGGGTTCCAAGGAAGCGATAGAAACCTTTACGACCAGGACACTGTCACTTGTCGATGTATAATGTTCCCTTCATTGGCGTAATTAGCACTCAGGATGATAGTCCCACCAAACAGGTCGTGGGTTGGGGCTACCCATCGAACCCATTGGCCGCATTTGGTGGGCTTTCTGGACTATTGACAGGGACTCCAAGTCAGATACTACGGGACGACTGTTGGCATACCCTGGGACAGTCAAATGAGGAAATAGGATACAAGTTGCATGGGTTTTGTTAGCATTTGGGTAGCAACTTGCCCTGTGATGCCGGTCAGTTTGTACCCTGCTTAACTTCGTCAGAGATGGGTGGTTATGCCATTGGACTGCACACTTGGCGACCTGGGTTCGACCATCCTGAGAGGTATTCAAACATTTTACTGTTCTCGGGTTGGGATGTGTTCAACATCTTGCTTTATAAGTGGTTGCTTCTTTCCATGTTCCATCCAGCTCTTTCATGGTCACGGGCTTTGCTGGAGAATGTCTATAGTCATTCATATCACTAGATTAGTATATGACTCTCGCCCTTTCATTTTCCTGACTTTTTAAGATGTGTTCTGGACTGGTTCGGGTGCTCGATAGGGTTAATATTTAAATCTCGATTTGGGACGCAAGAATCAGAGATAAACAAGCATACATGCTTTATCTCCGACCTCGCTGTGTTTCCATAATAGATACGAATGACATATATTTTGTCTTCAGGTTGCTTTCAGTGCTAACTCAACATGGATTTCACTTTTGTTGTCCAGTCATACATCGATGAGTCCATTATCCATGGTTCGACATATGCTCATTTTCAGAACACTGTTGACATGAGGTCTCGTTCAGCACCCCACTCGGTCCTTTGCTGACCTCAGCGATTGCCAATGCAGGATAATGTTGCACCTGTGGGGCAGCATATGAATCGTGTTGGGCACAATTCATAAAGTTTCATTACATACCTGCCGTCGGTTTCTGCTGGTTTTGGGCTTGTGCCACAATCCTGATGCCTCGTTAGTCCAATTTTAGTTTTTGTGGATTTCCACCTTAACGATATTGGAATTTCGGTTCCTGGATGCCTTTCTGTCATGGATTCAGTAGCCTGTGATTGGTCAGTTGGGTTTAACTGTGTGGGTGGGCATTTCCATATTTGGGAACGTCATCGGGGAAAAAATGTCATGGCTTATTACATCTTAGTCGGTCATATCTCGAACTCCAGGCTTCAAACTAAGTTTTCTGCTGTGAAACTCCAATTCTGAGCCCGGTTCTTCATCCGGCCTGAGCCTTGCAACGTATGTCTGTGTAATACCCATTCGCTTCCCGGTCAGGCTATTGGTCAATGATACCTCCTCCTTATCGACAATGGCATGTCTCCAAGTAGTTGGTGTCGGGCCCTTTCTTGGGAGCTTGCAGCTGGTTTTTCATCGGGCTCTCATCGTGTACTGGGACACGGCCCAACCCACTCAAGATTTGGGTCGGGGGGGGGGGGGGGGTTCTATTGTTTTTAAGGGGGGTCTTCGTTATTACTTGCGGCTTTTGCTGCCTGGGTTAGCCTGTTAGGTGCGGTATTAGTATTTAGCCATCCCTGGGTTTATAATACCCGGCTGGGGATTTCTTGTCAACAGGTATATTTCTATTTCCATTTCCTTAGAACATGGATGCTTCTCCCCTTTCGGGGGGGGGGGGGGGGGGGGGAGAGGGGGGGGTGTTACCCGTACCTTTCCCGGCAAGTACTCGGCTGATACATTATTCGCCCTAAGTTCCTATGCGAATGTCGTATCCGACTATCCATCTCCAGGTCTTCTGAAGCTATTTACTTTACTTGCAGGGGTCTTAAACTCTTAAGTGGCCACTTTTTGTTCGTTTGTGAGTGCTGACAGGTATTAGTTTAGGATGGAATATTACATTGGCTTATGGTCCTATTGTGCATGTGTGTATATATATATATGTATATACATATATATCTATATGTCTGTGCATGTGCATGTATATATTGTAGGTTATCAGGTCAATCCAGTTCTTTGATTCAGATGCATAGCGGTGTTTTTGTTTCCTCGTGGCCTCCACCTGTTAGAAAATTCTATGCTTTACCATATAGTTCAGTGGGCAAGATACCTTTGACGGAGATACAATATTTTCCTTAAAAAGTTAAATATATATCTCCTAGAAGTATCTTGCCCACTGAACGCTGAGCTCCCTCCCAGGGTTTCGCACCCACCCCGCTCACGAGGAATGTCCTACTGGGGATAAAAAATATGGCGATTCTTTCACTACGTGTCAGAAACCACGTGATTACACGGGTCATGAACATGACAGAAGATATGTACCATAGAATTTCCGTACGTTATTTTCAACTCGGAGAGTTAACCCCTCCTACTTGGGATAATATACCATATAGTTCAGTGGGCAAGATACTTCTAGGAGATATATATTTTACTTTTTAAGGAAAATATTGTATTTTTATCATATTTTATGGCATACATTGTTATTAAATAATCGGTGACTTTAAGGCCTTTAAGCACATTAACATGACAGACCAGCATCACAGCACATTAGAGGACCCACCAGCATCATAGCACGTTAACAGGGCCCCTTGACCAGGGGTGATAGAGCATCATAGCAGACCAGGGGTTTATATATCCCATAGGGACCCCCAAACAAACAGAAGAATGTACTGCTGAGTTTCGTCTGCTCTTCGCTATGTGGGGCTCACTAAGGGTTAACCAGGACCTCTTGACCAGGGGTGATACAGCTCATCAATTTTCCTCTATAATTTTCGTTTTTTGTCCCATTGAAGGTTCTAAATTTGCGGAGTAACTTAATAGAAGATTTAGACCACAGTATTGGTGAACTTACCAGACTTGTAACTTTGGATGCAGCTGATTGTACTTTGTCCAGAATTTCACCAATGATTGGTCTCTGTAGCAGTCTCAAGTACCTCAACATCCAAAATAATAGGTAAGGTATCACTGTGTGATCAACAGCCGATATCAACACACAAAATGGCAGATGATAATATGCTTAACCATTTGAGTGCCAGGGGCCGATCTCATCGGCCCTAAACATACAAAATAAGTCTGTTAAAGAATATAAGAATAAATTATTAAAATTGTAAAACATTGTAAAAAATTGTAAAAAAAAAAAAAAAAAATTGTTAGGCCAATGCACTCTCTTATATATGCGTGGCGACCTATGGTCGACTCGCATATATAAGAGAATGCATTGGCACAGGGTATATGGGTTGATACAAAAATCGACCTGGCACTCAAAGGGTTAATTGAAATGCCCAACGTGTCTGTCATTTGCAAAATGAGGTCTCCAGAGGGTGAATTTAGTGACACTATCCCACACAGTGGCTAGCATCACCAAATTCACCCACTTGGGACCTCATTCTTCATGACCTCATCTGCTATGGGAGATATAGACTCTGTAGTTCCCAAATGGTGAATATTGTGATCTACACCCATTGGGAACCTCAAGTATGCAATGTGTCGTCTGCCAATTTGGTGATATAGAGAAACTAAGAAAGAAATAGAATCTATGTGAAGAAGTTTCTATAGAAAATTTATAATAAAGAAACTTTACTGAGAAGATGAGGCCTAAGAAGAATGAGGTCCCCAGAGGGTGAATTTATTGATTCTAGCCCACCGTTCGGGTTAGCGTCACTAAATTCACCCTCTGGGGACCTCATTCTGCAAAGACAGGCACCTTATACACGGTACTGAAAACCTCCCATGGGTCCAATCTAATTATTTTTTGGCATAGAAAATGAACAGAGATGATTTAATCATGATCATATCATCGGATAAGATAGCTAGCGCCGACTTACTGACCCCAGGTTATACTAAGCTGAGGGACCATGTTATCTTCCTCTCATCCCTTTCAATGCTGTATAATTAATTGTAGCCATCATTTATAAATATAATATAGCTTACACAACCAGAGATGGGCCGACTGTCTGGGATGAATCTACATTACTAGTACTTGGGGTGTGCGGTAAGACAGCCTATCTTTGGCTATGTTGACTCCATGCAGAGTTTTTTGTCATGCAGGATCTGTGACATTATCAGGATATGTCAGAGATCCTACATACTTCTATTATTTGAAATCATATTGTATATAATAATTTTGACATTCATTCATAAAGTGACTGTATCTATCAAACAATAATTTGAGTTTTATAGCTAAAATTGCCAGATTCATCTGATTTTATAAAGTTATCATCCAGGTTGAAGTCACTTCCTATGGAGATAGGCCATCTTGGAGCACTTGAAGATCTAATTGTTAGCGGAAACTTACTTACATGTTTACCCAGCTTTATCCAATACCTCACGCTCAAATACATTGATGGTAAGTCCTCAGTCGTTTTAAAATTGCCATGATAATATTATGAGATTTACTTCTCTAGAATTCATAATTATATCCCATGATAATATTATGAGATTTACTTCTCTAGAATTCATAATTATTTCCCATTTCTCTGTTAAAGATAGTGTAATAAATATATGATATTATTATCCATCCCTTAACTAACACCATTTCCGATTGGGCAAAAGCCGCCACGTGATAGTCCTGGAAAAAGTCGTATTGGACTCCCGAAAGTCATATTGGACTCCCGACTGTACAATATGACTTCTCATATTGGACTCCGTGACGTCACGAATTAACTCTATTGTGAAATGAATCGGTGAAATTGTGATGCGCGCGCAACATTGATGGATTTTAGCAGACGTTTCACTTCCGCATTGAGTTTTTTCTCACTTCCGTGTTAACTTTTCCAAATCATGCTTTCTGATGATCAATATATGGTACAGGCTTTTATAGAGAATTAAGTGCCGACAAATACCAAAAATAACCACAAAAGTTTTATTTCCAAAATTTGGATAAACATACAGATGGATAATAAAAATGTCATTATACAATGTTGTGTACAGTATGAGTTTTTCTTGTACTCGTCCAGGTTGTTGTGAAAAGTCATATTGGACTCGACACTGGGGTGTCTCGTCCAATATGACTTTTCACCACAACCTGGACGAGTACAAGAAAAACACATACTGTACACAACATTGTATAATAACTTTATAGTATATAAAGTGGGTATAACTGTAAAAATAGTCACATCCGCTAAAACCACCATAAACAGAAAGAATATTATATAATAGACATATGTTGTTCTTATACCAATCATAAATAGCATGTACATTTCATGTTATTGTCATGTTTGTGTGCTATGTTATGTAAACAAAGATAAAAAATGTTACAAAACCGTTTATAGACAAACACTTGGAACTACTGGATCGTCCAATGAAAATGTTCCGTTGCACTGTAGTATTTTCTCCTAACCTATATATGGTAATACATAACAAATAAAGAATTTACTATCAGAGGTATTGTGAGTTGTAAGTTGTAGACTCACCAAATTAGGAGTTTTACAACAGACGTATAATGCGCGTGAATCTAAATAAGGAAATGATGCAATTTCGTGACTGCTAATAAACAATCTACTGCGCTTTTTGCGAGAAACTGAACATTCGACCTGTGTTTTCTCGGACACAAAGCGTGTTTTGTGAATGATATCGCATTCATATTATCATTGATGATTATGCTATACTATTAGCATATTCTTGAGGAAATTATCATAATTTGATAATTGTTATAGTCTACAGTAGTGTTGAAACGATTAGTGAATTTCAGAGTCGACTAGTCGAGACCCAAAAGTCGCGTTGCGTCGACTAGTCGGTACCCAATATCAAAACTTTCAAACATAACATGGTACGGAAAATTCATCGTACATGGCGTACACTGATGACTGATGCAATGACGTCTATTGCGTAGCGCATTTCCCTGCATAGACAACAATTTATTTGGGAAATAATACTGTAAACATCTTGATATTTATCCAACACACTGAATGTAATTATATAATTAGACATGTGGTGGATAATGATTAGAAACTCGATCGTTTATACAGGTTTTAAATTTAATATCTGCGTTCAAGATTTCGTTTAGTCACGTGATCACCAATAAACCAGTGCCGAGCGGTGTCACTATAAAATGTTAATGTTCCGACTAAATACGCCCTATATAATAGACTATGTTGTAGAATACGATAGCCAGTTCTTAATGTCAGTATCATTTATATACGGTAGCAACAATGACGTCACCTCAAGCAACCTTCAATTGATCAATTGAAATATACACAGTGTCTAGATCAAAGCGGTCTCCGACAAACGATAAAGCCGCGTCAATCATTGCCATCATGTCGCAGTGATGTCTTTGACCTCAAACGACGAGTGAGATATTGTGTTGTCAATTTCATTCTTTCGATTAATAGTCGGGTCACTGTGTGTGTCTATACTAGTAACACTGTCAATTCCGGGTGCCACCAAACGTTATACTTACCGCAACTTACGCGCAGTTAACACCGTTTATGTCGGAATCGATCTTGAAAACGTTATACATGGAACTAATACACTATGTTCCGACTAGTCGACGGCAAAATTCAGAGTCGACGTTCTGACATTTCAGCGTCGTCTACGACTAGTCGATTAATCGTTTCAACCCTAGTCTACAGGCTATTTGACATTCCAATGTGTAGATATCACGTATCACTTTACTCTGTACAGCTGACACATAAAATAATTATAGTTATCTCAAGTCCCAGCAGACAGTGGTTGGAACCAATAGATGAATGCAGTTTAATCCAATATGTTGACTGCTGTCTCTAAAAAAAATGCAGTTTGACAGTTTATTAATAGTATTGATATTAACACTTTCATGACAGGAGCTGTGCTGGTGCAGCATTAAAGACCCTGTGTCAGTGCATTCTCTTATATGTGCAAGTCTCCCATTGGGAGCCTCACATATATATGAGAATGCACTGGCTTTCAAGGTCAAGGAAATAATGTTAGGCCAAATTTATTCTCTTATATATGTGAGGCTCAGAGTATATATAAGAGAATGTATTGGCACATGTTTTTTTGCAAAATTTCAGGAAGCTCCAGTCATGGAAGGGTTAACCCTCATGTCTTTGTTTTATTAGCAAAGTCTTGATATTTATGATTATGGGGCACAGATGTTTTTCCTCAATTGACCATTGGATTGGGGTTTTATTGCCTGTTGAGTTGGTAGTCAGGCATCCAAATAAATCACACATGTCCTATCCAAAACCAATTACACAAACTAAATTGAATTTAATATAATAGACCATTGAGTATGAACTACCTGCAGAATCAGTTCCTGATAACAGACACTTTTCGATTTTTAAATATAATCTTCTGATGTATATTATTGTAACACAATTTTGTCTTCCAACACATGTACACATATGGTGCATGTAATGTCAACATCTGAATTAATTGAAATAAGAATGTGTATGTATGTCAATGTGAACACTTTAATTTCAAAGCGGACTGTATTGTTCTAACTACTTATTTTGAAGCAAATTTGACAAGTACTGACTCTTGTAGTCTTCAGAGTCTCAGTCTTCTCAGTCTTTAAAGTCAGGTGAGCGACCCACACCATTCACTGTATTGTTTAAAATAGGGGGGTATTTTAAAAAGGGGGGTATTCTGTTTTGCACCTGTCCATCCTTATGTACGTCCATCTGTCCGTCTGTCCATCCACCCAATGTCTGTTCATGTCATAACTTGAACAGTAGTGCTCGGATCTCAATGAAATTTTGTAGGGATGTTCACTACTATGAGGACATTTAGCAGAGGAAATTCAATAGAGTGTTCCATTGTTTGTTTTGGATTTTCCATTCCAGAATTATTCATCTTTGTCGGCTTTTTGGTCTGTCCAATGTCTGTCCATGTCATAACTTCAACAGTTGTACTCGGATCTCAATGAAATTTGGTATGGATGTTCACTCATATGAGGACATTCGGCAGAGGGTTCCATCGTTTTGTTATGTTTACCAGGGTTTCCGCTACTACGGCAGGCCGGCCGTCCAGCGGCCTCATTCCCCTCCCCAACCTTGACTTAATATTGGCCACAAAATAGCCACAGACCTAGCGCAGCTCCCATTTTACACAGGACGAGTGACCACCGACACTGAAGATTAACATAGTGCAAGGAATCCTGCACCTGGTGCCTGAATAAGACATGATCAGAAGCGTGGACCATGTGCACAGTTGTCTGAACTTGTCTCCACCATCCTGGGTAACGCTTGGTCGGCAAATGTTTAGTAGTAATCATCTTCTTGCATTTTAAATTACCGTAGGTTGATTTCGGTTTATACATATAAGTCCCAACTTTCTAAACCCACTATTTCCCCTCGGAATGCGCATTATAAATCGGTAAGTCAGTATGGGGCTTAATTCTGAGCTACAACCATGAACACAGGTTACATGTAGGTCTGGCAGTCGCTGCCACGAACAGTGCAGACATGTTACCTCAAAGCAAGGTCTGTATCAAAGAAATGTTCAATTAAAAATAAAACACTTAAAATATTAATAGTTATTTTCAGTGGCAGTGTATTTATTCCTAATCCAATTAATACAAAAATATCCATTATACGAATCCAGCATGAAGTCAACTACCGTCTGAGGAATGGCTTTTGAATTAACACCAATTTGTTTTGATTGGTACCGTGAACAAAACACAAAGAAAGCATGCAGAGCTGGGTATAGCACGTGACATGACCTCTGCTCATGACGTAATTATCACTGGTTACTGCTGCAGCTAGAGTAAACTGTGACAATGTGTCTTTGCCAACCACGGCCCACTTTGATGTCGGTGCCTTTTGATGTCGCTTAAATTGCTACTGTTATAAAAGTCGCTGTATCAACGGTATACATGCTTTTAGTTCATCAATTTGAGATCAAAGAAAGATTATCTGTTTTAATTTGGTTTCTACAAAGCTTCAATGATGTTCCTGCTTGTTGTCTCAAATGCAAGGAAATGGCTACTTTCAGTGATAAACATCCAGATTTTCTCCTGACAGGGCGCCGGGTATGTGCTTCCCAAATGCGGCCACATTCCCCTACCCCTAGCGGAAACCCTGTGTTTACCCATATGGTAAACATAGTGTCGTTGTCCGGATTGACCACTCGTCGTGCGTCCGTCTGTCCATCCATCTGTTTGTCTGTCTGTCTGTCCGTAGACACTTTACACATGGTGCGATAACTCAAATATTTTCTATCTGATCGGAACCAAATTTTGTATATGAATTTATGGCCCTTTTTCGAAAAAATATTCACACTTAAAAAAAAAAAAAATTTAGATTGAATTCCTTGCTCAATTAAAAAAAATAAATAAATAACTGAAAAAAAATATATGATAACTCTGCCAAGGGTACCCCGAGTCACCACACCAAATTTGTTTAAATCGGTCCAAATCTTATGTTATGTACTGGTAAATTTGTTTTGAGCGACATTAAATCCAATTCACCAATTTCATCTCATGCCTTTGGACTACTTAGCTATTGATAAGGCTATATTATTTTCTGATGTCTCTTATGCCAATGTGCAGATAATCTGATAAAGAAAGCTATGGCCTCTAATTTAAAATAAAGATTCAACAATACACATCACATGATATTAACAGTAGACTTGGACATCTGTGCTGCCGTGCACAGCTGAAGATACCACTCTACAGATGGTCTGAGGTCATTATAAATGTTATTGGAGATGTCAGCTTTCAACATAAACAATTCCTGTGATTTGTTGACAGCTCTGCTATATAATTGATATCAATGGGTCAGCAGTGAGGTGGCTTATCTTAATCTATATTGTTGATAGAATTTGATACTTTATCATTATAAACTTATTTTGGACTCTCTTAACCGAAGTATTCCATGTCCAGGTCACCTTTCACATTTAACCTAAGACTGTGGTGGTGCAGCATTACAGATCCTGTACCAGTGCATTCTCTTATATAAATGCGAGTGACCCATAAATTCCAATAATTTGTGTACATTTGTCTATAATAGTACATAACAGTATACTCTATAATTCAACACAAAAACTCTCATTTAGGCCTCTCGTTAGGATTTTCCATTCTAGAGTTATTCATTGAATCTCTTTTAGTTTCAGATAACCCTCTTCTAACCAGTGAAGACGTCTGTAGAATAATGGCAAATATCACAAGCCTTACATACATTCCAGTGCTGTCCTTGAAAGAAATTCTTATGAAAAAGATTTCTTTGTATCACTTACAAACAGAGTGCCTTCCAAAACCAATACGTGGTAAGATTATCTGTAGAAAATATCATTAAAAAACCTTTATGTGATAAGATTATCTATAGAAAAATATCATTAAAAACCTTTAGATGGTAAGATTATCTACAGAAAAATATCATTTAAAACCTTTACGTTATATGATTATCGATAGAAAAATATCATTAAAACCTTTACATGATAAGATTATCTATAGAAAAATATCATTAGAAACCTTTACGGGATAAGATTATCTATAGAAAAATATCATTAAAAACCTTTACTTGATAAGATTATCTACAGAAAAATATCATTAAAAACCTTTACGTGATAAGATTATCTATAGAAAAATATCATTAAAAACCTTTACGTGATAAGATTATCTATAGAAAACTATCATTAAAAACCTTTATATGGTAAGATTATCTATAGAAAAATATCATTAAAAACATGTAAGTGTTAAGATTATTTATAGAAAAATATCATTAAAGGAGAAGGAAACCATCAACAAATCAGGTCGTTAATATATTTAGAATATCAACCATGGTGTGATAAAACACCTCTCATTTCTCAGTTATGCTCAAATACAACAATGTCACATCGCGTGATACAAAACTCCCCCTAATTACGGCGCGTCCATAATTTTTAGATCATGAAGTCACAGCCTCACTTCGCATTTCTCATCCTTTGTACAAATATGTATAAAGGCTATCACACTAAAATAATTTGGCGTGTTTGTTTGTTATTCTGCGCAAAAATCCAAGCAGATAATCTTGGCCAAACTCACATGACTTGTGTGTGTAAATATGACAACCAAACAATCTTTCGCGAATTAAACTATAATTTATTCACAACTGTTAATCATTTATTGTGCACAACAAACATTCAATCTGCTGTTTTATTTACTTTCATATCTAAAAACAGACTATCGTACTCGATAAGGTTTGGCATTTAACAGCCAAGTGAGGCTGTCACAAACTATGAAGGGAGATAATATTTCTTCCAAAATGGCGACGTTAAGTTACCGGTGTAATTCCTTGCGCGGGTTAGTTTGAGACGCCATATCTCCGATCTTGTGTGGAGATATGCTCTGAAATTTTACACACGATCAGAGAACAGCTTACTTAATGCACATGCCTTTTCGTTATGCGATAGTTTACTTCCCCTTTAAGAACCTTTACGTGATAAGATTATCTATAGAAAAATATCCTTAAAAACCTTTACGTGATAAGATTATCTATAGAAAAATATCCTTAAAAACCTTTACGTGATAAGATCATCTATAGAAAAATATCATTAAAAACCTTTACGTGATAAGATTATCTATTGAAAAATATCATTATAAACCTTTACTTGGTAAGATTATCTATAGAAAAATGTCATTAAAAATCCTTCCTGTTCAGGCCTAGCGGTATAAGCGTATTGAGAATTCCATTACTGGAGCTTTCTGAAATGTAAAAACCCTGTGCCAATTCATTCTCTTATATGTGCAAGTTTCCCATAGGGAGCCCTGCATATTTAAGAGAATACATTGGCACAGGAATGATCTTTAATGATGCACCAGTATCGGCAGACCTCATCTTGCCAATACAGGGTATGTGCCAGCCCAGGGCCCAAGCTAGGGGTTGAAAACAGGGAGAAGTGACTTCTCCCTCCTCTGGAGATTTTAGGGAGACTTCAGCCCAAAATAGGGAGAAGTGGGAGAGACTTAAGAAAAAACATAAGAACCACTTTTTAATTTTCAAATATCGCTTTATTTACATCAATAAAAAGATAAAATAAAAAATAAAACTAAAACATTTTGAATTTATCTGAAGAAATTAGCCTAATGGCTATTATAAATTTGCAATTTTTGGAAATGTGTTGTGTACATATCATTTAATCAAAACAATTAGCAAGTTACATTAGTAGTTAAATTTTTAATTGTAATACAATATTGTAGCATTATTTCCTGACTGGAACTTGTTCAGTGTGAATCATGTAACTTTCACTTTGTAAGTTTAATTTGGTCACGGCTGTAATGTGGGTGTCCTCTAAAATAAACAATAAAGGACTAACTAACAAATGAGTTGCAAAAGCTTTTAGTTTTATGTCTTAAGCTTTTATTAATTAATGGCCTCCCTTAACCCTTTCAGTGCCAGGGGCCGATCTAATCGGCCCTAAACCTACACAATAAGTCTGTTAACTCTTTCGATGCCAAGCTCGCATAAATGCGAGTTACCCAGTCGCTGCCAAATACGCATTTATGCGAGTTCGGAGGTTCAACTGGTTTACGGGTCGTAATTATATTGTTTTGTTGCATCACAATGGGGGTTCATTTATTTTTTATGTAGAGTGCTGGTGTGCGCTGACAATTTAGAAGAAAGGTCAGTCAAAGTCATGCTACTCCTGAAGTTCTATGAGTACAGTCCGAGCCAGAATATACCATTGACAAATTAACTTTTGGTGGGATGCGATATATGAGTGGAAAATAAACAGCATAATTGACTTGGCGTCCTCCTTTCTGCTGATCAGTTTAGCGTCCAAAAATACTGTCGGAATGAGGTCGGTGAAAAATACGGAATAGTAGCCGGAATGTGATTAACTGGTGAAGCATTAATTAATGGGATAGAACACTAGAACAAAAAACAAACATTTAATCATATATGAATTGAAAAAAATTACCGAAAAACATAAATTAAAGCAAACCCAAGATGGCCGCCAATGGCACGTGACCCTATGACCTTGAATGGGTCTCCACGTGGGGGCAGGTGATAGGTCATTGTCATATATACCCACATGTGAAGTTTCAACTAAATACACCGATAATTACCCAATAGTCATTGCATTACCCACATATACATAAAATACTTGTATTTCCACCCAGAATGCTTGGCACTGGGGAGTATGTCCGTGTGGCGGGGGTGGCAGCGAAAGAGTTAAAGAATATAATAAAATATATTAAAATTGTAAAAAAATTGTAAAAAAAAAAAAAATAAAAAAAAAATAATTGTTAGGCCAATGCATTCTCTTATATATGCGAGGCGACCTATGGTCGACTCGCATATATAAGAGAATGCATTGGCACAGGGTATATGGGTTGATACAAAAATCGGCCTGGCACTCAAAGGGTTAATTAATGCCAACGTCAATAGTATAATCCGATTAAAGCAATAAACTTGACAAAATTGCCATGCGTTGCCAAAACGAACTTCCGAAGCACCCAGTACACAACCTGATGATGTCACAATTGTTTTATATTTGAAAAGCTGGATGGCGTTCCTGTACTAACACATGGAACTTGAATGGTTAATTTTTTCTGATACTGCCGATAATCACTTTCGATGGTTAGATATATAATCCCCCGGTAATCCCAGCGAATATAGGTGACTTCAAATCGATCATGCCGGGGTTTGAATGTGAACAACTTCTTTGATCAGAAAGGGATAGTTTTAGGAAATGTTTCGCCAAAAGGTTCAGAGAGAACAACAACAATATGACAGATGTATTTTAACCCTTTACCCAACAGAAGGCCAATGCATTCTCTTATATATGCGAGTCGACCATAGGTCGCCTCGCATATATAAGAGAATGCATTGGCTTAACACATTAAAAATTATAAAATTGTTAAAGAATGTAAGAATTTTTTTTTTTTAGGCCAATGCATTCTCTTATATATGCGAGGCGACCTATGGTCGACTCGCATATATAAGAGAATGCATTGGCACAGGGCATAACTGTAACTATCACAATGTGGTCAAGGAGCCGGTTCCAATGATATCCATATTTGTATGGTTCTATTGAGACAGACCGAAGATATTTTAGGCTGTTGAAGCATTATTTGGCTGGTTTTGGCCGGTTTGTTGGGTAAAGGGTTAATATATTTTTTTGGCAAAACAAGTCAAAAATTTCCACCGGTAAATCTCAGTTTGGTCAAATTTGGAAGGTGACTTTGTTTTTGCCTCAGAGACATCCGAGGGTGAAGTGGCCGGCCCGAAGGCGAGAACTTCGCCCGAGTCGCCTCCTAACTTGGGGCCTGCGCTGGCCCGAAAATTCCTTTATTCATTTCTGAATTTTGTTGGCCATTTTTCAGCTATTTAGGCCAAATTGAAAAACCAACATATAGGATTAATCAGAAGATCTAAACTAAAACAACAACATACACGCACAAAAAATGATAAATTTTGAGATTGACTTACATGTATACAATAAATACTGAACGACACATGTGTCATGAAAGGGTCTCGATCCATTGGACTTTGTGTCAAGCCTGCAAATAATGTGTCTGACATTTGCAGAATAAAGTCCCCAGAGGCTGAATTGACTGGTGCTACCCCGAACAGCGTTGGTGATGTTCACCCATTAGTCACCTCGATTATACATTTTATATTCTGCAAATTAGGGGATATAGAACCTGAACAGAAGGGAAAAAGTAACTAAAACAATGTTAATTTGAAACTATAGATACTTCCCAGAAGATGAGGCCTAAACAGAATGAAGTCCCCAGAGGGTGAATTTGGTGATGCTATCCCAATATGCGGGGTAGCATCACTAAATTCACCCTCTGGGAACCTCATTCTACAAATGATAGACACACTACACTGGTGGGAACAGAATAGTGTCTCTGGTCATCAGAGATTCAGTCATTATGTGCCCAGTGGGGATTACTGCCAAGTCTGAGTTTAGTGTGCCTGTCATTTGCAGAATGAGGTCCCCAGAGGGTGAATTTAGTGATGCTACCCCGCATATTGGGCTAGCATCACCAAATTCACCCTGTGGGGACCTCATTCTACATCGCCTCATCTGCTATGGGAGATAAAAACTCAGAGTGAAGTTATGAAATGGTGAATATTGTGATGTACACCTTTTGGGAACCTCGATTATGCAATGTCATCTGCCAATTTAGGATATAGAGAAACTAAAGAAAAATTTCCTATAGGATAACTACTCATCAATGATGCTTTAATAAAGAAAGGGTTAAACTTATTATCTGAACATTTCCTATGGGATAACTACTCATCAATGATGCTTTAATAAAGAAAGGGTTAAACTTATTATCTGAACATTTCCTATGGGATAACTACTCATCAATGATGCTTTACTATAGAAAGGATTAAACTTATTATCTGAACATTTCCTATGGGATAACTACTCATCAATGATGCTTTACTATAGAAAGGGTTAAACTTATTATCTGAACATATTATCTGATCAATGATGGGTTTAAAAAAGGGTTAAAAACTACCATTTAAATTAATTATTTTCTTTTTCATTTCAGATCAACTCAATACCATAACCAGATGCTCATTATGCAAGAAACGCCTCTTTGTTGAATATGTAGAAACCTTCAGTATTGTTACCATGTTGTTCTATAAAATAGAACTTCCTGTTGTTTCGACTTATTGTTATTTGTGTTACAAAACATTCCGCATGTATTAAATGCTAATTTTATTTTATTTATTGCCATGGTAACTCAGATTAGACCTAATATAGTCTCATCTCTTCAGAAAGTAAGGGCACACAATGTTTTCACTCATATAAGCCCACTTAAAGGTACTATATCCGATTCATTCATCCACATATAATCATATTCCAACAACAACAACGTTTTTAGAAATGCCGCTTCAGTTATCAGAATCGATTAATTGCCTAATTATAATGCCAACCACTGTCAACTATAGTATAAAATTGCCCGAAACATGTTATTTATCAACATGTTGTTCGATGAAATTTTGCCTTTTTATCAACACAAAGCCTCTTGATTTTAGAGTTATCCATCTTCATCGACAATTTGGTACGACCTGCAGGATAGCATCACTAAATTCACCCTCTGGGGACCCCATTCTGCAAAGGACAGACACACTTTGTAGGCTTGAATTTTAATTGCACTATTTTAGGCCAATTTTATTGGCAATGGCACTAGTAAATTGTAACTTTCCGATACATTCCAATCTATACACATGTTGATGATCAAAACCTGCCTGATAACCAGTGTGATGACATGTAAATTTAAGTAGATGTGCATGTGTATGTTTAAAATGGCAGCATGGATTGAAAATCATCATTGCATAACACCTGAGGTATTAATGAATGATTTTATTCCACACCCGTTGACATGTATTCAACAGAATCCCAGCCATTGAATATTATACAGTTATCGCATTGTTTCGAGGTTGACACGAGGAATTGTCAACCCGAGGAAGTAAATATTCACCAAGGCCGTAGGCCGAGGTGAATATTGATTCCAAGGGCTGACTATTCCTCGTGTCAACCAAGAACCAATGCAATACTGGTAACTGTTTTATTATATGAAATGCACTTTGATTGGACAAGACGTTGTGACGTTGAACGTCGCTGGGAAAATCCTATCTATTTTCAGATCTGATAATAAGTTATGTTAACCCCTGAAGTATCTGACGTCACTCAGAACTGTTAGTAACCTCTTGTCTGATTAATGAGGTGAACATCATTAGATATCTCGATTTTTTCGTTATGTTTTAACATAGGAATTGGGAAAGAAACTTATGATCATATAATAAATATTGTTGTAAACCACAAGTGGAACACAAGCCGGTACTACTTTGAGTTGACGCTGTTTCCAAGAAAGATGATGTAGATGTCAATAAACCACTTCGGGTGATGCACAGATCATTACTGGTTTCTCATCAGACTTAAACCACAATAAATGTAGTTGTTATATATATATATTAATGAAATAGCAGTCACAGTCAAAATGATTAAACTTATCAGATTGATTGATTGTGGTCTAATGTCGCTTTCAGCAACTAAGACCATATAACGACATTGCCAGTTTTAGTGGTGGAGGAAATTCGCACACTTACAAACTTATCTGACACAAGGGGTGTGCAGTAAATACAGAACACAACTTGCATCATAATCTAGAATGTTTTATCGAACTTGTTGCAACAGAGCATAGTCACTTTTCACTGAAGCATCGCTTTCATGAAATATATCGTTGCGCTGTCTGCAATTCTTTCAACAAAAGATTCTTGATACATGTATGACCTTCCTTAATCAATTGTCGATATTTAACTAATTGTGTGGTTTTTAAAAATGTTATGACATCACTAAAACAATTTTTGGAATTTCATCTATTCTTTTCTTTTAGTTTAGTTGCCCTAATGTTAATATATTTGGGGGTTTGAGTTTGGCCAATGCACGTACAAAATCGGCAGCATATATTAAAAAATTTAAATAATGTCATTTTGTTTAGGAAGTAAACATGTATGCTCTGTTCAAAGTTGTTTATTGTTATACAAAAGTTTTTTTCTTGAAGCAAAATGTGTTCCATCAGGCTGTCCAAAATCTGCTGTAAAAATATGCATTTGGTTCAGTCGATCAGTTAAAATCACCAACAGACTAGACTAAATTAGAATTATACTATTTCAATGTTTAAATAATTGCTCAGAAATAAGAAAAATATTTCATATCCCAAGTTCCATATCAGACGGGTTCCATATAAGCGAAGATCTTATCAGCCGGGGTCCGTATAAGCCAAGATCCATATCAGCCGGGGTCCATATAAGCCAAGATCCATATCAGCCGGGGTCTGCATTAGCGAAGATCCATATCAGCCGGGGTCCATATAAGCCAAGATCCATATCAGCCGGGGTCCGTATAAGCCAAGATCCATATAAGCCAAGATCCATATAAGCCAAGATCCATATAAGCCGGGGTCCATATAAGCCAAGATCCATATAGGCCAAGATCCATATCAGCCGGGGTCCATATCAATCAGGGTCCGTATAAGCCAAGATCCATATAAGCCAAGATCCATATAAGCCGGGGTCCATATAAGCCAAGATCCATATAAGCCAAGATCCATATAAGCCGGGGTCCATATAAGCCAAGATCCATATAGGCCAAGATCCATATCAGCCGGGGTCCATATCAATCAGGGTCCGTATAAGCCAAGATCCATATAAGCCAAGATCCATATCAGCCGGGGTCCATATAAACCAAGATCCATATCAGCTGGGGTCCATATAAGCCAAGATCCATATCAGCCAGGGTCTGTATAAGCGAAGATCCATATCAGCCAGGGTCTGTATAAGCCAAGATCCATATCAGCCAGGGTCTGTATAAGCGAAGATCCATATCAGCTGGGTTCCATATAAGCCAAGATCCATATCAGCCGGGGTCCGTATAAGCCTAGGTCCATATCAGCCGGGCTCCGTATAAGCCAAGATCCATATCAGCCGGGCTCCGTATAAGCCAAGATCCATATCAGCCGGGGTCCATATAAGCCAAGATCCATATCAGCCGGGTCCGTATAAGCCAAGGTCCATATCAGCTGGGGTCCGTATAAGCCAAGATCCATATCAGCCGGGGTCCATATCAGCCAAGATCCATATCAGCTGGGGTCCGTATAAGCCTAGGTCCATATCAGCCGGGGTCCATATAAGCCAAGATCCATATCAGCCGGGGTCCATATAAGCCAAGATCCATATCAGCCGGGGTCCATATCAGCCAAGATCCATATCAGCCGGGGTCTGTATAAGCCAAGATCCATATCAGCCGGGGTCCATATAAGCCAAGATCCATATCAGCCGGGATCCATATAAGCCAAGATCCATATCAGCCGGGGTCCATATAAGCCAAGATCCATATCATCCGGGCTCCGTATAAGCCAAGATCCATATCAGCCGGGGTCCGTATAAGCCAAGATCCATATCAGCCGGGGTCCGTATAAGCCAAGATCCATATCAGCCGGGGTCCATATAAGCCAAGATCCATATCAGCCGGGGTCCATATAAGCCTAGGTCCATATCAATCAGGGTCTGTATAAGCGAAGATCCATATCAGCTGGGGTCCATATAAGCCAAGATCCATATCAGCCGGGGTCTGTATAAGCGAAGATCCATATCAGCCGGGGTCTGTATAAGCCAAGATCCATATCAGCCGGGGTCTGTATAAGCCAAGATCCATATCAGCCGGGGTCTGTATAAGCCAAGATCCATATCAGCTGGGGTCCATATAAGCCAAGATCCATATCAGCCGGGGTCTGTATAAGCGAAGATCCATATCAGCTGGGGTCCGTATAAGCCAAGATCCATATCAGCCGGGGTCTGTATAAGCCAAGATCCATATCAGCCGGGGTCTGTATAAGCGAAGATCCATATCAGCCAAGATCCATATCAGCCGGGGTCTGTATAAGCCAAGATCCATATCAGCTGGGGTCCGTATAAGCCAAGATCCATATCAGCCGGGGTCTGTATAAGCCAAGATCCATATCAGCTGGGGTCCGTATAAGCCAAGATCCATATCAGCCGGGGTCTGTACAAGCCAAGATCCATATCAGCCGGGGTCTGTATAAGCCAAGATCCATATCAGCCGGGGTCTGTATAAGCCAAGATCCATATCAGCCGGGGTCTGTATAAGCCAAGATCCATATCAGCCGGGGTCTGTATAAGCGAAGATCCATATCAGCTGGGGTCCATATAAGCCAAGATCCATATCAGCCGGGGTCTGTATAAGCGAAGATCCATATCAGCTGGGGTCCGTATAAGCCAAGATCCATATCAGCCGGGGTCTGTATAAGCGAAGATCCATATCAGCCGGGGTCCATATAAGCCAAGATCCATATCAGCTGGGGTCCGTATAAGCCTAGGTCCATATCAGCCGGGGTCTGTATAAGCCAAGATCCATATCAGCCGGGGTCCGTATAAGCCAAGATCCATATCAGCCGGGGTCGGTATAAGCCAAGATCCATATCAGCCGGGGTCCATATCAGCCAAGATCCATATCAGCTGGGGTCCATATCAGCCGGGCTCCGTATAAGCCAAGATCCATATCAGCTGGGGTCCATATCAGCCGGGCTCCGTATAAGCCAAGATCCGTATAAGCCAAGATCCATATCAGCCGGGCTCCGTATAAGCCAAGATCCATATCAGCTGGGGTCCATATAAGCCAAGATCCATATCAGCCGGGGTCCATATAAGCCTAGGTCCATATCAGCCGTGGGTCCGTATAAGCCTAGGTCCATATCAGCCGGGGTCCGTATAAGCCAAGATCCATATCAGCCGGGGTCCGTATAAGCCAAGATCCATATCAGCCGGGGTCCGTATAAGCCAAGATCCATATCAGCCACGGGCCTTATCAGTCAGCATTCATCTTAAAACATTTTGTTCTCTTTGTATATTATGCATTTAATAGAGTATCTCCAAATTGTTCCCAGTTTATAAACAAATTTATAAAATGTGTCCAGCAAATTAGGTCTGAATCGAGCCTCTGGCGAGGTCCAAACCTAATTTACTGGGTGAGGTCCAAATCTAATTTACTGGACAAGTTTTGTAAATTTCACAATAAACTAGGAACAAGTTGAAGATTCTATTTATTTATTGATCCAAATAAATCCATAAACATACTTAAATGAGATGAGAATGAGAAACTAAAAACGGCTTCTATAAGGCAAGCCGGAAGTTTGTCCACAGCCTCTGCATCAATAAATAATGCCAGATAAATAACACACTTTGAGGTATTTATTGACTTAAATTTAATGAAATATTTGTTCAAACTAAATCAACAATAGTCACTAACATCAATTTAGAGTATGTAATGTAAACAGACGACAAGCCAGATGTCAAATCATGTTTCCACACAATACATTTCAGTACACCTGTCACTATTTTCTGTTATACAACGGTCGTTGATTACCGGTGTTATAGAATGAGTTTATACAATGAAAGAAGGGTTGCATTATGTAATAATATGTTTTATATTATGAACCGATGTGATCACTGATATGTTCTATAACAAATTTTATAAAAATGCCATCAGAATTTCATCTCAGTTGTGGCTTGGTTTTGAGTTGAGTTATGTGTTACTGGTTTGGGCAAGCACAAGAGTGTGTGGAGATAAATGGATGGGTGTGTGTATGTATTGCCTCTAATTTTAAATGACAGCATGCATCAGATTGGGCAGTGCTATGGACCTGTGATAAGCACTATGTAACATATAATAACTATCCATTATACACAAACACAGAACCACACGAGTGTTAATGGCCGTCAGTTTATGCCGTGAGTGCGATGGTGATTTGCTAGCTACAGTAATGCCATAAATAATCGACTCCTTAACCACAGCACAATTATGGGTAACTTTTCAGAATTTAGTCAGAAATATGGCTTGTTGCCATTTATTGGAGAGCTCTTACTGAGAGCTTTCCGATGAATGGCAATAAGCCATATTTCTGACTAAATCCTGAAAAGTTACCCATAATGCTGCAGTGGTTAAGGAGTCGATTATTTAGGGCATTACTGTAGCATGAGGGGCCTTCCAGTGTTATCGTTCCGTGATCGAAATAGTCAATAAAATACTTGCCAGTGACACATGTATGGATCAGTATTTATTATATAAGTCAATCTTGAAATTTTTCATTTTTTGTGCATGTATTTTATTTTATTTTGTTTTACAATTTGTTATCATTATGTTTTTGTTTTAGTTTAGATTTTCTGATTAATGCTATATGTTCCGCCTCCAGTAAGAAAAAGTGTCTTTGATTGGCCAGAGTGCTGCGCAACATATCCCATGTTTAAATCTAGAGCCGTCAACATAAAGGAATCCAAGATAACCGTTTTATCATCTCTCTCTAGCTTCCTTTTTTCATGACGTCATTTACATTAAAGGTACTCAATCCGATAAAACTCATCTCAATTACTATTTCAATGACTTCGGGGGTCAAAAATATTTGATTCGAGTCGAGGAAAGTCACCCATCGAAGCTCAGATTTGTTAGATATCGATTTTAGAAATCTATTATTTTTCATTATCGGGAATTCTTTCTGGCCCAGTACGTAGTCAAAATTGCGTTATTATTACCACTTGATTTTAGAGTTATCCATCCTTGTCTGTTTGAATAGAGTTTTGGTGTACTCATCTCGAGCAGGTTTAAAAATTGACGGCAATTATTAGTACTCATCTCGAGAAATTAACAAATTTCAAAAATCAATATCTAATAACTCTGAGCTTTGTTTGATGGGTTCCTCGACTCGAATCAAATATTTTTTACCCCCAAAGCCAAAGAAATAGTAATATAGGACCCTCTGATCGGATTGTTGTTGTTGGAATCTGTTGAGATGGGGACCCTCTGTTCGGATTGAGTACCTTTAAACAATGTTACATATGAAGAGATCGATAGAATTTTTTTACATTTTTACAGATCATTCTTGAAATAAATATATAAATGAATGACCAGGACTGTCTGCAAAACATGTACGTTATTGTGGTGAATTGACGGTAACATGGTGTGACATTGACGGCTTGAACCCTATGTTCAACCTCGTCTCTTCACGACTCGGTTAAACTCCAAGCCATCAATGTCACACCATGTTAATGTCATTACACCACAATAACTTATAATGTTGGTTTTTCAATTGGGACAAAATAGCTGAAAAATGGCCAACAGATTTCAGAATTGGATAAAGGAATTTCGCAAACTCGATTGGCAAGATGAGGTCGACTGATAGCTAAATGTTATCTCGAGAAGCTCCAGACGTTTGTATTTTTCAATGTTTGACAGTATTACCATTAGAATGCTTAGTGTTAGGATAATAACCCTTTAATAATGGGAGCTGCACTGGTGCAGCATTAACAATCCTGTGTCAGTGCATCCTCTTGTATATGCGAGTCTCCCATAGGGAGCCTTGCATATATAAGAGTTTATATAAGAGAATGCACTGTCTTACAAGGTCAATGTAAATATTGCTAGGCTAATGCATTCTCTTATATATGTGAGGCTCCCTATGGGAGACTCCAACTCACATATATAAGAGAATGCATTGGTACAGGGTTTTTGCTAAATTTCCGAAAGCTCCGGTCATGGAAGGGTTAAAATAAAATATCTGTTCTCAGGAAATTAGAATTACATCAGGTAATTGGATATACATTTTGAAATGAGGGAGGAGGAGGCTATTTTTGTATTATTATTTTTTTTTCTCCTAGTGAAGTAATTACTACTTATACCAAGATTAGAATTAGTGACAGTCAGCTATTAATTGAAAATGGAAAACCTAAACTTGATCTATATAGAAAACTAATTTTGTCCTATTTGTAACAATGGAGCGGAGGACAAATAAGATTTTATTATAGACTGTAAGCCCCTTAACCATGAGAGAAAGATAATGTTTGACAAAGTCCAGTATTCCAGAATTTATTAACTATAGCGTTGTTGAACAAAAATAAAAAATTATATTGTGTTTAAATGAAGTTGACACATCCGAAAAGAAAAGTTGTATGATGGGAGTATACAAAATGTATTAGAAACTGAATGAGCTACCAAACTGAACCCCCTCTTTAGATATTATAACCAAATAACTGTATTTATTATCTTAAAGTAAGCTCAATTCTATCATCTAATTAAAAGAGTTAGGTAACTTATGAATACATTATTGTCCCCCCAAATTTTTTGTTGGGGGGACTATTAAAATAGCTGTTGTCTGTCTGTCCATCTGTGCCGGAAGTTTCCGGATGAGAACTGTATTTCGAAACCAAATTTGGTATGTGAGATTATCAGCTGAAAAGACAGGTCAAGTTCGAATATGGTTTCCGTCAACCCATTTTTATGTTTACCCATACCATAGTATGGTAAACATAGTGTCGGTGTCTGGATTGACCACTCGTCGTTAGTCCGTCCGTCAATCGTCTGTCTGTCTGTCCGTAGACACTTTACGCATGGTGCGATAACTCAAACATTTTTATCTGATCGGAACCAAATTTTGTATATGAATTTCTCAGCCCAAAATACAGATCGAGTTCGAATAAGGGTTTGATCCGACTATTTTTAACTGAGTTATGGCCCTTTTTCTAAAAATATTCACTCTTAAAAAACAACAAAAAAACAATTAGATTTAATTCCTTGCTCAAACAAATAAATAAATAAATAAATAAAAAAAAAATAAAAACATTTTTTAAAGTTATAACTCCGTCAAGTGTACCCCGAGTCAGCACACCAAATTTGGTTTAAATCGGTCCTCTCGTTGCTGGAGTTATGGCCCCTTTTCGACTTAGAATTTTGTCGTATTGAGGTTTCTGGATAACTTTAGTTTGTGTGATCAGATCTACACCAAATTTGGTATGTGAGGTTATCAGCTCCAAATACAGGTCGAGTTCGAATATGACTTTGATCCGCCCATTTTTGCCGGAGTTATGGTCCTTGTCAACTTAAAATTTGCCAATTATCTTAGTTTCCAGATGATAACTTTACTTTTAGTTATCTGATTGTTTTTAAATTCAACTCAATCTCTTGATATTTGGTACATGGTTCAAATTTCAGAAGACGAAGGACAAGGTTTAATTTGATCAGGGTCAGATGAATTTTGTCTGAGTTAAAAAAAAGCTATCCTTACTAAAAAGCCACCATTTTGGGGGACACATGGTCGGCGACCATTTATTCTACACTGTGTTTATTTATGTACTTGATTGTAATACATGTAATTGTCCTTTTGTTATGTTCTTTGTATCTGTTGGTGATAATCCTATAATTGGCTTTTATACATAATAAACAATTTGAATTCAAATTTAATATGGAAAACATGCTCCACAAAGAAACAATATTTATAAATATTGAAAAAAATCTACACCCTCTGGGGACCTAATTCTGCATGGCCTCATCTGCTATGGGAGAGATAGACTCAGATTGAACTTCCCAAATGGTGAATATTGTGATGTACACCCAATGGGGACCTCGATTATGTAATGTGTCATCTGCCAATTTGGGGATATTGAGAAACTAAACTAAAAAAGAAATAGAATCTATGTGAAGAAGTTTCTATAGAAATTTGTTAATAAAGAAACTTTCCAGAGAAGATGAGGCATAAGCAGAATGAGGTCCCAGAGGGTGAATTTAGTGATGCTAGCCTGCTATGTGGGATAGCATCACTAAATTCACCCTCCGGGGTCCTCATTCTGCAAGTGACAGGCAAACTAAACTCAGACTTGAGTGTGATCTCACTGTACATTCCAAATATGGCTCAAGACTTACTTTAATGCTATTGTTCTTTAACTGATTACATATCAGAACTATTTAAAGGGACCACATTTGGTTTATTTTTGTTTATTTATATTTTCTTTATATTTATTCTAGATCATTTTGTTGTTATTAATGTGTTTGTGTGCAATATATATCACAGCTTTGGTGGTAATTAAACATCAAAACAATTAATTTGCTATATGTTCTTATCTCTTTGTCTGATGTGCCATGGAATAATACTCAATTGGTCAAGTTCACATGTTTATGTTGATTGAGGTGGCATCCAGAATTTAGTGTGTCTGACATTTGCAGAATGAAATCCCCAGTGGGTGACGCTATGACACACAGCGGGCTAGCATCAACAATACACCCTCTGTGAACCTAATTCTGCTTATGCCTCATCTTCTGTTGAGTTTCTATATCCCCTAATTTGCAGAAGATAAAATGCATGGGTGAACTTGTGGGGAACTTCAATCTCATCTTAGGTCGCCCATAGCAGTTGAGGCCTAAGCAGAATGAGGTCGCCAGAGGGTGAATTTAGTGATGCTAGCCAGCTTTGCGGGATAGCATCACTAAATTAACCCTCTGGGGACCTCAATCTGCAAATGTCAAACACTAAATACATGCTTGTGGGGTGGTAGTGGTAACACTAAATACATGCTTGTGGGGCGGTAGTGGTAACACTAAATACATGTTAATGCTTGTGGGGTGGTAGTGGTAACACTAAATACATGCTTGTGGGGTGGTAGTGGTAACCAAACACTAAATACATGCTTGTGGGGTGGTAGTGGTAACACTAAATACATGTTAATGCTTGTGGGGTGGTAGTGGTAACCAAACACTAAATACATGCTTGTGGGGTGGTAGTGGTAACACTAAATACATGCTTGTGGGATGGTAGTGGTAACCAAAGTCTACAAAACATTGAATTGCATAACCAGGATCTCCAATGTGTTGATTATATATATAGTATCCAGGAGTTCCGAAGCGTTGATTAGAATTCCCAAATATTATCGCCCAATTGACATACAGTAATGCTCTAATTAATCGACCTCTTAACCAAAGCAGAATTATGGGTAACTTTTCAGGATTTAGTCGGAAATATGGCTTGTTGCCATTCATCGGAAAGCTCTCGGCAGATGACACATTGCATAATCGAGGTTCCCAATGGGTGTACATCACAATATTCACCATTTGGGAACTACAATCTGAGTCTATGGGAGGTCCCCAGAGGGTGAATTTGGTGATGCTAGCCTGCTAATTGGGATAGCATGACTGGAGTTTCCTAAAATATTGTGAAAACCCTGTGTCAATGCATTCTCTTATATATTTGAGTCTCCCTTAGGGAGCCTCACATATTTAAGAGAATACATTGGTCTAACAATATTTACCTCGACATTGTAAGCCAATGCTGTCTCTTATATATGTGAGGCTCCCTACGGGAGACTCAAATATATAAGAGAATGCACTGGACCAGGGTCTTTAATGCTGCCACAGCGCAGCTCCCGTCATGAAAGAGTTAACTCAATTCCCGGATCATTATGTATTTCTATGCTTAATTCAAGTGTGCAAAATTCAGATCGATACAATATCCTGTAGGCCTACTACATAAAAACTCACTTCAGCTAATTCACAGTGGGGAATCACGTGGTTTCGAGTTAATGAGTATTACGCATTCAAAATCGATCGCAAACGTGACTAGAAATGAGGAAAAATGTAATAAACTAAGATATTGATATATTACATAGTATTTTGGCAGCTACGACATATACTATATTTCTTTCAAACAAACTAATACCTCATTTGTGTCCAAACCCACAGTTGTTTGCTCTAACATTCTGACCAAAATTTGTCAGTCGAAAGATTCTCCTAGATGTGTATTCCACAAACCTCTGATTGGAAACTTTGGTCAGAATGTTATAGAACACTGCTGAGTATTTCCAAACAAATAAGGTATTAACATGTTTAAAAAAAATAAACTAGCATAATGCTCATAACAGTCAAAATGCTATGTTTTGTGTCAGTTTCTCATATATTATGTTTTTTTGCATTTGCACATTTTGATTGCATGGTACATTGTACTAATCAACCTTGAAACCATGTGATTCCTATGGGAGGCCAAATTCACATTTAATAATCAATTGCGCTTAAACGCAATTGATTGCGCTT
Source organism: Siphonodentalium dalli (assembly GCA_032622095.1). NCBI lineage: Eukaryota > Metazoa > Mollusca > Scaphopoda > Gadilida > Siphonodentaliidae > Siphonodentalium > Siphonodentalium dalli. The sequence continues at coordinate 218,135,214 of CP136066.1, forward strand.
AAGCGCAATTGATTGCGCTTGCAAATAATTGCGCTTAAGCGCAAATACCACATATTGTGCTTAAGCGCAAATAGGGCATTTACGCTTAAGCGTAATTAATTACGCTTAAGCGCAATTAATTACGCTTAAGCGCAATCAATTGCGTTTAAGCATAATTGTGACTACTATCTAACCTACCCATAAACTATTAGCATGACCTGGTGTATCACCTAGCAACACAAGATGAGCATTGGGCTAATTTTGACCTGTATTCAACAGTCAACTGTGAGTATGTGTTCAACAAGGAGAATCCCTAATTGTCCCCCGACGTTTCCGTCGGAGGACTATAGAAATGACCCTCGTCCGTCCGTGCGGACGTCCGGACGTCCGTCCGTGCGTCCGTGCGTCCGAGATTGGGTACCTTCATGGTGTAATCAACTCCTCCTACAGTTTTAAACGTAGAGATTTGAAACTCTGGGATATTGTTACTAACATGTTGGTGATTTGCAACATCTATATAGCTAATCAAAAATAGAATTATTTCCATATTTTTGGGGGGGTTTTCGACTTAGAAAATTTGGAACATTTTTGCCTTTTGGATGAGATTGGGTACCTTCATGGTGTAATCAACTCCTCCTACAGTTTTAAATGTAGAGATTTGAAACTCTGGGATATTGTTCCTAACATGTTGATGATTTGCAACATCTATATAGCTAATAAAAAATATTATATTTTCCATATTTTTGGGGGGTTTTCGACTTAGAAAATTTGGAACATTTTTGCCTTTTGGATGAGATTGGGTACCTTCATGGTGTAATCAACTCCTCCTACAGTTTTAAATGTAGAGATTTGAAACTCTGGGATATTGTTCCTAACATGTTGGTGATTTGCAACATCTATATAGCTAATCAAAAATATAATTTTTTCCATATTTTTGGGGGGGTTTTCGACTTAGAAAATTTGGAACATTTTTGCCTTTTGGATGAGATTGGGTACCTTCATGGTGTAATCAACTCCTCCTACAGTTTTAAATGTAGAGATTTGAAACTCTGGGATATTGTTCCTAACATGTTGATGATTTGCAACATCTATATAGCTAATAAAAAATATTATATTTTCCATATTTTTGGGGGGTTTTCGACTTAGAAAATTTGGAACATTTTTGCCTTTTGGATGAGATTGGGTACCTTCATGGTGTAATCAACTCCTCCTACAGTTTTAAATGTAGAGATTTGAAACTCTGGGATATTGTTCCTAACATGTTGGTAATTTGCAACATCTATATAGCTAATACAAAAATATCATTTTTTTCGCGTTTGCATGCGTTTGTTCATCGGGTTGTTTTGTCCAAGAAATTTTGCGGTGGTTTGCAACATCTATATATTGTATAACATTGTTGCAAATAGTATCCTTCTAACAAATCCAATCATGAAGTTTACCACTCCAGTCGGGGGACATGTGGTCTGCGACCTTTTATTACATATTATCAGCATCCCTCTATCCAAAGAATTGATGTCGCCTTCCTGGAACTCTTAGTAATTTTTTGTATGATGTTTTTAATGTATTTTTGCACAGATTTTAGCCTATACATGCATGCGGTGTCACTGCATGAGGGCTTTCTTACCTCACACAGTAATGCTCTAATTAATCGACTTCTTAACCACAGCAGAATTATGGGTAACGTTTCAGGATTTAGTCGGAAATATGGCTTGTTGCCATTCATCGAAAAGCTCTCGAGAGCTTTCCAATTAATGGCAACAAGCCATATTTCCGACTAAATCCTGAAAAGTTATCCATAATTCTGCTGTGGTTAAGGAGTCGATTAATAATTAGAGCATTACTGTATGGTTTACTTATTGACTTAAATCAGGGGGGAAAAACCCTATTTTCATATTATCAGCATCCCTGTCCAAAAAATGGTGTGTAATCAATGGAGCTTTGGTGTCTCAGTCCTGGAGCTCTAGTTTTTCTTATTAAATCAGCATCTCTTGTACAAATCTATAGTATTTCCATGATCATATAGTGTGAATGTGGTGTCACCGAGGGCTTGCTTCCCTCATATGGTGTGCCTGTATACTCGAAAATTTAAGAAAATCGATGTAGCCCCGACTAATACAGAAAGTAATGCTATTGCAAGTAGCCCCAACTAATATATACCGAAGATAATATAATGCTATCACGAGTCGCTCCAACTAAAACAGAAGGTGATACTATTGCGAGTCAGCCATTTTGATAAAGAAGTTGGGCTAGCTCCCTACCCAATCAAACCATTGAAACCAAGAGGTGACATGTCAATAGGAGTTAATGCTAAGTTATGGAGAAACCTATATATTCACCAGGGGTGTTTTGTTACATATAACCATGAATTGCGCTTAAGCGCAATTAATTGCGCTTAAGGGCAATTGATTGCGCTTAAGCGCAATTGATTACGCTTAAGTGCAATTGATTGCGCTTAAGCGCAATTGATTGCGCTTAAGCACAATTAATTATTAAATGTGAATTTGGCCTCCCATAGATTCCCCACCTTGTAATTCATTTGGGTGAGATCATTGGCATATCTCAGTCATTGAGTCAATAATAATTCTTCAAGAGCATATAGGTCAGGTACCAATCAGAGTAATACCATTTTACATGATACCGTTTTATCCAAGGTAAGAAAAGTATAAACAACCCAATTAAGTGTAAATAAATGAGAATTTGGCCTCCTTCACCAATAACAAACTGGCTGATTTTCAAGCAGTGGATGTACACCGGAACAATGTATCCATCGGTATGGCTATACAGTATACATGATAATGAAATAGGGTTGCAAATTATGGGCAGCCAAATTAACATTAACATATATCCTCAAATATTTAGAGATATCTGCAAATATTTGAAGATAACTTCAAATATTTAAAGGTACTCAATCCGAACAGAGGGTCCCCATCTCAACAGATTCCAACAACAACAATCCGATCAGAGGGTCCTATATTACTATTTCTTTGGCTTTGGGGGTAAAAAATATTTGATTCGAGTCGAGGAACCCATCAAACAAAGCTCAGAGTTATTAGATATTGATTTTTGAAATTTGTTAATTTCTCGAGATGAGTACTAATAATTGCCGTCAATTTTTAAACCTGCTCGAGATGAGTACACCAAAACTCTATTCAAACAGACAAGGATGGATAACTCTAAAATCAAGTGGTAATAATAACGCAATTTTGACTACGTACTGGGCCAAAAAGAATTCCCGATAATGAAAAATAATAGATTTCTAAAATTGATATCTAACAAATCTGAGCTTTGATGGGTGACTTCCTCGACTCGAATCAAATATTTTTGACCCCCGAAGCCATTGAAATAGTAATTGAGATGAGTTTTATCGGATTGAGTACCTTTAACATATTTTATCCTCAAAACAATTATAGATATCTGCATATAAATCTTTATATTGAACTTTGAAGATATATCTAAATGAATTGAAGAAATCTTCAAATCATTTGAGGAGATTTCAATCATTTGAAGATACATGTGTATCTCCAAATCATTTTCAGAATATTTGAAGATATCTCTAAATAAATTGAAGATATGTCTAATTCTTGTATGGCTATGTGTGATTTATCTTCAAATATTTAGAGATATCTTCAAATATTTAGAGATATCTTCAAATATATTATCTTCAAATATTTGAAGATATCTGCAAATCATTTGAAGATATTATCAAATATGCATGTAATCTAAAATATAATTTGTATTAGAATTTATCTTCAATTCACCTTGAAGATATCTGTAAATCGATTTGGAGATATCTTAAATTAAATTGAAGATAGCTCTAAATATTTGAAGATATCTTCAAATATTTGCATATATTTGTAATTATTTGAAGATATCTTCAAATATTTGGAGATATCTTCAAATATTTGAGTTTATGTTAATTTAGCTGCGCATAGCAAATCGATTCTTTACATGTGAATGATGTGATGGTGTTGTTTCCGGAATTTATTTTAAGATGATCCGTTTCCGATTCCTGTAGATTTTTATTACACCGGATGTTACGAATTCTCTCCCTTTCAGAAAACGAAAGTAATATTTGAAATTTGAAGATGGCTAAATTTTTATCTAAAAAGAACGAAATTATATCATCAGAAATACATTTTGATGGTTGTTTGGGTTCCCCCACAAGATCTAATTTAATAATTGAGCTTCTTAAATTCGTCCTTTATGAACGGCAACAATTTCCTTCACCTTTTGAGCAAATAAAACAGGACATCAAATCATTGAAATTGAATCACGTCGAAAGCGAGGTAAATATACATTTGACCACATGTTCCGTATTCTGTACCTGTATATATTTCAGTGCAGAATCAATTCTGGCCATAGACTCACTGGTCCAGGTGTTACCATGGCCGAGTAACTTTGGCAATCTGATACGACTTCCCCGTCGAGAAAATTTTGGGCTGAAGTTTTTTAGAAGTATTATAAACGTGCCGACCACCTCCCCCAAGCCCACCCACCCTGCCAAGTTTATTTCCTACAGTGTTCTCGAAATGTGTCTCTCTGCTGTGTGATTCTTTAGGTGTGCCCGTTATTTCGTAAAGGTGATTTTTTACGAAATAACGTGTATGTTAGAATTATATTTCTTTGAAAAACTCAAAACATTGGGCGACGAAGAAGTCGCATGATATTGCCGTAACTTTATCAATTCTGGGTGAACCATCGATGACAATCTCATACGACTTGCCCACCCACGACAACATACCTGGACAACTGTTGTAATAGTCAGAATTTGCATTCGGATCTTTATTCAGTGATCTCCAATGAGACTTTTCAGCCTGACAAACTTGGTATCTGACCGAGTTCTGATTTTTGTCAGAATACCCTGACCAGGTTGCGATCCCCGGCCCGCTATCGACTTCCAGGCCCTTATTGACTCGAGCACTTGGTGATCTTTGAAAGTAATGCATAATATTACATTCGTTGTGAAAAATTTATTTGATGTAGATATTGGTGGACTCATTCCCAGCGCTTGGCTTCCTTTGGGCCAATCAGATGCAAAGTGTGATCACCCAACCAAGGCCAGGGATAACTCCACCCTGGGTCATTTTGTCCCGATTTTTCAGTTCAGGGTATTCCCATTTTTTTGCAAATAATTTTGGTCTATTTACTAGTACAATATTTATGGAGGGTTTTCTTTTTAAGAAAAATGCATCTTTCTTGTAAGAACACAAAAGATTAGTCTTTTTGGTTGTGCTTTTTGAATTACGAATTCATTATAATATAGTCTATATATGCAGGGTTTCTGCAGGCAGTCAGCCGAGCGGCCTCATTCCCCTTCCCTACCATGACCTCTTATTTGGCCTCATAACGTCTACAGACCAAGCCCAGCCACCCACCCCTTTTTTCACAGGAAGGGCGACAAACAACACTGACGATTGACAGGTCACAAGGAATCATGCACATGATGCCTGAATAAGATGTGATCAGTAGAACATGCCACCATGGGGAAATCATATGACTGACAATAGTAAGCTCCTCCCACCCTCATAATTCAACTTTTGGGTGACCTGCGATTGTCTCCAACTTGAGTGTTGCTGATGGTCAGCCATCTAAATTGTGACACATGGTATTAATATATAGTAAGTCATTAACCCTTTACCCAACAAACCGGCCAAAAACGGCCAAATAAAGCTGCAACAGCCTAAATTATCTTGGGTCTGTCTCAATAAAACCATACAAATATGGATATCATTGGAACCGGCTCATTGACCACAATGACATGTGCCAATGCATTCTCTTATATATGCGAGTCGACCATAGGTCGCCTCGCATATATAAGAGAATGCATTGGCCTAAAAAAACACTTTTTTTAACACTTTTTACCATTTTTTCTTGCATTCTTTAACAATTTTATAATTTTTAATGTGTTAAGCCAATGCATTCTCTTATATATGCGAGGCGACCTATGGTCGACTCGCATATATAAGAGAATGCATCGGCACAGGGCCGTTCTGTTGGGTAAATGGTTAACATAAGAAGGTGTCCATCGTGTTTTGAGAGATTTTATGGCCAAATACAGGGTCTTTGCTGTGTATGTTTTGGTCAAATCCAGTTTTTAAATGACTAGACTAAATGTTAGACTATTCAAACAAGATTTATATAGCGGACCATTAAAGGCACGGATGGCCTTCACAGTGGGTAGTCACATCCATTAAAACTGCCATATACATCGCATAATAGTATGTTATTGTACGCTCTGTTATGGAAACAAATGCCAGATTCTGTAACAGAATTTGGCTTTTGTTTACATAACACAGCATACGAACTCGACAATAACATACTATTTTCACGATATTTATGATTGGTATACTAGTAAGAACAAAGTTTGTTTATATTTTAATATTCTTTCTGTTTATGGTGGTTTTAACGAATGTGACTATTTTAACAGCAATACCATCGTGAATGCCTCCCGTGCCTTTAAATATAACATCTACTAAATGGCTGAGTTAGTTTTTTTGTACTTTGAAGAAATTAATAATGTTGGTAGTTACTCTCACCTGTCTAATAATTGTGATGTCACAATTATTAATTTCTGCTATAATTGGCAGGTAATCATGATTAAAATTAAGACCCATCACGATTATTTTGAGGCAAAATGGAGCATTGACACCAATTAGCCATTCATGATAAAAAAAAAGGCAACTTAAACTATCAATTCAAGCATGATCTTTTGATTCTCGTAAAATATTATGGATTTAAATTCCAGCATTATTAAATACATTTCTATTAAATTTACTGTACCAGGAAACTGTTGACAGTTGCTTGTTATTAAATAAATCTGTAGGTTGGTCAATATTTCTCCCACATTTGCCCTTAGATGTTTGGGAATTTCCATTCTAGGAGTGCTATTCCTGGAATTCACCAGTTACAGATTGAAATTGTTTTTAAAATTATTACTGTTTAAATCCATTTTATCTCCATTACACAGCATTACATGCCATTTACTAGACATATGATGCCATCTAAATGGTAAATTTTGGCCTGACGAATGAGATGAGCATCTTTGAATAGCCAAACAATAAGGAAAAAATTAAAACGTGTGAAAAGTGAGCCATCGCTATTATTAGGCACCCACCACTATTATTTTTTTCCTGAAAATTCAGCCCATCACTATTATTTGGCACCCATTACTATTATTTGACAAACATCACTATTATTAGGCACCCATCACTATTATTTATTTTCCTGAAAAATTCAGCCATCACTATTATTTGGCATCACTATTATTAGCAGGTGAGAGTATAGCCAGAGTCCTGCCTAGATGCTAAGCATTTGCACTGTTTATTTCATGTCAAGTCAAGTGGCACTGTCATTGACACTTTACTGGTAATTATTTACAACTAACTGGTTCATTTTTCTTCCAGAGAACCAACACTCGGAAACTGAAGATGTTGTCTAAGCTACACTTGAAGAAGATTGTGTCAACCATCGACAATTTAGATGTCATGTTCACCAATTTACAAACATCATTTGAGCTATCTCCAGAAATATCCAAAGTTCTCATTATAATAGGAAGCACGGTTATTAGTCCCAAGGAATGCTACTTAATTAATCTCCCGAACTTTGACCCCGAAGCAGACGGCATATCAAAACGGAAATCTGTTCAAACAATGATGAGGCAGCTCGTTTCTAAGGATTTTTTTGGGAAAATAAAAACCATTCGCCCAGCTAGGATTTTCTTTCTTTGTTTTGCACCAAGAAACGCAGATATGAAATGGTTTATTCCAAAGGCTTCCTTCAAAATCCCACACCGTGGGCAGCATATCGTGCTCGATTTCAAATGTGCTAATTTAACAACAAGTGTGCTTGAGCATTTTCCATCTGAGGATATTGAAATTTCTGGGATTGAACCTTTTGATGTTTCATGCGCAAACTTGTCAGTTGTGGATCAAACAAAAGAAGAGTGTTCTGATCCAACGAAGGATTGTGGGAAGGTTTTCAACGACAGTTTGGTTGAGAATGTGGTGAACGATATGTATTCCGATTCAGTGAATTTGAATTATCTTCATCAACATGTAACCTGTGATAGCGATCCAGACATGGTACCGATGTATGATGAAGATTTCATCTGGTTCCAGGCTCCTGTTTCCATTCAAGGCTTTATGAATAAAGCCAAAACATCTGATGGCGGAATAGGGTGGCTTTAATTGACATTAATTTAAAAACTTAGAAATACTTGAAATCTTTATGAATATGAGATACATCTGCATGTGCCCAGAGTGCTTTATTCAAACTAATTAATTAGAAGACTGCAGTGTGTGATCACATGGGATGATGTCACCCCCCCCCCCCTTTTTTTTTTTTTGTTATACAAGCCATTTTCAGGCGGTACACAGGATTCATATGCTGCTGTTAGCCAGTATTAAGTATTTATATTCCCGCCTGGATTAAAATAAAAGTCTGGTATGCGACTTTGATGGTTACAAATTGTGCTATTTGATGGTTAGGCCAAAACAAAATAAATACCTATGTTTAGGGTTACATGGTCCAAATTAATTAGGGTAGGTAGGTAGGGATTTTTAATTTTTTTTTTTAATTCTGACTTCCATTGGTCATTGACAATTCAATCTAGAAAGCTTCACAATTCAGATTAATTGAAAGGTTCAATACTAAATATTGTTAATCTTGAATTAGTCAGAGAACTAGATTAATAAAACTTCTAAATCTTTTTTATAAGGAGAGCTTTGAAAATGGGTAAGATACCTTTCGATGCCCTTCCCACTGGCAAAAAAAAATATCTTTGTCTACAGTCCAATAAAAAGTTTTGGGTAGGCACCTTTTTCGAGGGTAGGTAGGGAAACCCGATACAGGTTTTTTTTTTTTGGCCTTAGAAGTTAGAATGGGCCTACAGGCCCTTTTTAGCTCAACTTACTTGTAAGTTTGAGCTATTGCCATGGTTTGGCGTCCGTCGTCCGTGTGTCTGTGTGTCCGTGTGTCCGTCAACAATTTCCTTTGGCGCGGGCTACAGGTTGTACCTTTGGTCTGATCTTCATGAAATTTGTCATGAATGTTGACATTGACATGTAGATGGGAACGAGTCATTTTTGGGTCATTCGGCCAAAAAACATGGCCGCTGGCAGCCATCTTGGATTTCAAGATTCAATCCATTGGCGCGGCCTACAGGTCGTACTGTTCATCTGATCATCATGAAATTTGTCATTGATGTTAATAATGACATGTAGATGGGAACGAGTGATTTTGGGGTCGTTCGGCCAAAAAACATGGCTGCCAGCAGCCATCTTGGATTTTACTCTTTGCATGACTAAATCCTTTGGCGCGGGCTACAGGTCGTTGTTTTGGTCGGAAGTTTATGAAATTTGTCATGGATGTTAACACTGTCATGTAGATGGGAACGAGTGATTTTGGAGTTGTTCGGCCAAAAAACATGGCCGCCAGCAGCCATCTTGGATTTTACTCTTTGCATGACTAAATCCATTGGCGCGGGCTACAGGTTGTACCTTTGGTCTAATCTTTATGAAATTTGTCATGAATGTTGACATTGACATGTAGATGGGAACGAATCAATGTGGGGTCATTCGGCCAAAAAACATGGCCGCTGGTGGCCATCTTAGATTTCAAAATTCAATCCATTGGCGCGGGCTACAGGTCGTACTGTTCGTCTGATCATCATGAAATTTGTCATGGATGTTAATATTGACATGTAGATGGGAACGAGTCATTTTGGGGTTGTTCGGCCAATAAACATGGCCACCAGCAGCCATCTTGGATTTTACTCTTTGCATGACTAAATCCTTTGGCGCGGGCTACAGGTCGTAGCTTAGATCGGAACATCATGAAATTGGTCATGGATGTTAACAATGACATGTAGATGGGAACGAGTGATTTTGGGGTCGTTCGGCCGAAAAACATGGCCGCCAGCAGCCATCTTGGATTTTACTCTTTGCATGACTAAATCCTTTGGCCCGGGCTACAGGTCGTACCTTTGGTCTGATCTTTATGAAATTTGTCATGAATATTGACATTGACATGTAGATGGGAACGAGTCATTTTGGGGTCATTCTGCCAAAAAACATGGCCGCTGGCAGCCATCTTGGATTTCAAGATTCAATCCATTGGCGCGGGCTACAGGTCGTACTGTTCGTCTGATCATCATGAAATTTGTCATGGATGTTAATATTGACATGTAGATGGGAACGAGTCATTTTGGGGTTGTTCGGCCAATAAACATGGCCGCCAGCAGCCATCTTGGATTTTACTCTTTGCATGACTAAATCCTTTGGCGCGGGCTACAGGTCGTAGCTTTGATCGGAACATCATGAAATTTGTCATGGATGTTAACAATGACATGTAGATGGGAACGAGTGATTTTGGAGTTGTTCGGCCGAAAAACATGGCCGCCAGCAGCCATCTTGGATTTTACTCTTTGCATGACTAAATCCTTTGGCCCGGGCTACAGGTCGTACCTTTGGTCTGATCTTTATGAAATTTGTCATGAATGTTGACATTGACATGTAGATGGGAACGAGTCATTTTGGGGTCATTCGGCCTAAAAACATGGCCGCTGGCAGCCATCTTGGATTTCAAGATTCAATCCATTGGCGCGGGCTACAGATCGTACTGTTCGCCTGATCATCATGAAATTTGTCACTGATGTTAATAATGACATGTAGATGGGAACGAGTTATTTTGGTGTCGTTCGGCCAAAAAACATGGCCGCCAGCAGCCATCTTGGATTTTACTCTTTGCATGACTAAATCCTTTGGCGCGGGCTACAGGTCGTACCTTTGGTCTGATCTTTATGAAATTTGTCATGAATGTTGACATTGACATGTAGATGGGAACGAGTCATTTTGGGGTCATTCGGCCAAAAAACATGGCCGCTGGCAGCCATCTTGGATTTCAAGATTCAATCCATTGGCGCGGGCTACAGGTCGTACTGTTCGTCTGATCATCATGAAATTTGTCATTGATGTTAATAATGACATGTAGATGGGAACGAGTGATTTTGGGGTCGTTCGGCCAAAAAACATGGCTGCCAGCAGCCATCTTGGATTTTACTCTTTGCATGACTAAATCCTTTGGCGCGGGCTACAGGTCGTTGTGTTGGTCGGAAGTTTATGAAATTTGTCATGGATGTTAACACTGACATGTAGATGGGAACGAGTGATTTTGGAGTCGTTCGGCCAAAAAACATGGCCACCAGCAGCCATCTTGGATTTTACTCTTTGCATGACTAAATCCTTTGGCGCGGGCTATAGGTTGCCTTTGGTCTAATCTTTATAAAATTTGTCATGAACGTTGACATTGACATGTAGATGGGAACGAATCATTGTCGGGTCATTCGGCCAAAAAACATGGCTGCTGGCGGCCATCTTGGATTTCAAAATTCAATCCATTGGCGCGGGCTACAGGTCGTACTGTTCGTCTGATCATCATGAAATTTGTCATGAATGATAACAATGACATGTAGATGGGATCCAGTCGTTTTGGGGTCATTTGGTCAAAAAACATGGCCACCAGCAGCCATCTTGGATTTTACTCTTTGCATGACTAAATCCTTTGGTGCGGGCTACAGGTCGTAGCTTTGGTCAAATGGTCATGAAATTTGTCATTAATTATAACAATGACATGTAGATGGGAACGAGTCGTTTTGGGGTCATTCGGTCAAAAAACATTGCCACCAGCATTTTACTTTTCGCATGACTAAATCCTTTGGCGTGGGCTACAGGTCATACCTTTGGTCTGATATTTATTAAATTTGTCATGAATGTTGAAATTGACATGTAGATGGGAACGAATCATTGTGGGGTCATTCGGCCAAAAAACATGGCTGCCAGCGGCCATCTTGGATTTCAAAATTCAATCCATTGGCGCGGGCTACAGGTCGTACTGTTCGTCTGATCATCATGAAATTTGTCATGGATGTTAATATTGACATGTAGATGGGAACGAGTCATTTTGGGGTTGTTCGGCCAATAAACATGGCCGCCAGCAGCCATCTTGGATTTTACTCTTTGCATGACTAAATCCTTTGGCGCGGGCTACAGGTCGTAGCTTTGATCGGAACATCATGAAATTTGTCATGGATGTTAACAATGACATGTAGATGGGAACGAGTGATTTTGGAGTTGTTCGGCCGAAAAACATGGCCGCCAGCAGCCATCTTGGATTTTACTCTTTGCATGACTAAATCCTTTGGCCCGGGCTACAGGTCGTACCTTTGGTCTGATCTTTATGAAATTTGTCATGAATGTTGACATTGACATGTAGATGGGAACGAGTCATTTTGGGGTCATTCGGCCTAAAAACATGGCCGCTGGCAGCCATCTTGGATTTCAAGATTCAATCCATTGGCGCGGGCTACAGATCGTACTGTTCGCCTGATCATCATGAAATTTGTCACTGATGTTAATAATGACATGTAGATGGGAACGAGTGATTTTGGTGTCGTTCGGCCAAAAAACATGGCCGCCAGCAGCCATCTTGGATTTTACTCTTTGCATGACTAAATCCTTTGGCGCGGGCTACAGGTCGTACCTTTGGTCTGATCTTTATGAAATTTGTCATGAATGTTGACATTGACATGTAGATGGGAACGAGTCATTTTGGGGTCATTCGGCCAAAAAACATGGCCGCTGGCAGCCATCTTGGATTTCAAGATTCAATCCATTGGCGCGGGCTACAGGTCGTACTGTTCGTCTGATCATCATGAAATTTGTCATTGATGTTAATAATGACATGTAGATGGGAACGAGTGATTTTGGGGTCGTTCGGCCAAAAAACATGGCTGCCAGCAGCCATCTTGGATTTTACTCTTTGCATGACTAAATCCTTTGGCGCGGGCTACAGGTCGTTGTGTTGGTCGGAAGTTTATGAAATTTGTCATGGATGTTAACACTGACATGTAGATGGGAACGAGTGATTTTGGAGTCGTTCGGCCAAAAAACATGGCCGCCAGCAGCCATCTTGGATTTTACTCTTTGCATGACTAAATCCTTTGGCGCGGGCTATAGGTTGCCTTTGGTCTAATCTTTATAAAATTTGTCATGAACGTTGACATTGACATGTAGATGGGAACGAATCATTGTCGGGTCATTCGGCCAAAAAACATGGCTGCTGGCGGCCATCTTGGATTTCAAAATTCAATCCATTGGCGCGGGCTACAGGTCGTACTGTTCGTCTGATCATCATGAAATTTGTCATGAATGATAACAATGACATGTAGATGGGATCCAGTCGTTTTGGGGTCATTTGGTCAAAAAACATGGCCACCAGCAGCCATCTTGGATTTTACTCTTTGCATGACTAAATCCTTTGGTGCGGGCTACAGGTCGTAGCTTTGGTCAAATGGTCATGAAATTTGTCATTAATTATAACAATGACATGTAGATGGGAACGAGTCGTTTTGGGGTCATTCGGTCAAAAAACATTGCCACCAGCATTTTACTTTTCGCATGACTAAATCCTTTGGCGTGGGCTACAGGTCATACCTTTGGTCTGATATTTATTAAATTTGTCATGAATGTTGACATTGACATGTAGATGGGAACGAATCATTGTGGGGTCATTCGGCCAAAAAACATGGCTGCCAGCGGCCATCTTGGATTTCAAAATTCAATCCATTGGCGCGGTCTACAGGTCGTACTGTTCGTCTGATCATCATGAAATTTGTATGTCGTAGCTTTGGTCAGATCTTCATAAAATTTGTCATGGATGTTAACAATTATACGTAGATGGGAACGAGTTCTTTTGGGGTCAATTGGCCAAAAAAAATGGCCACCAGCAGCCATCTTGTATTTTACTCTTTGCATCACTAAATCCTTTGGCGCATGTTAGACATTTCAATTAGCACCTTTCCTATTCCTCCATTTACTGTCAACCATTAAATTATTCCCCTACCTAAGTTGAGCTACAGTGTCATTGACACTTTCATTATCCTTATTCGGGTGTCATTCTGGGCAATAGTTTGCCCGTGACAGACTGAATACCTGCTGCACATCTTGTGATCACTGTGCCGAAAATAGAGTACATTTATGTAGCTATCAGAACTTTATCTCTTACTAGTGTTCATGGTGTACAGTTTCAGCCCTCAAAATTTGCTACTGCAAATGCAATACCATAGAAAAGCCATAGAATCCAATATGAAATTTCATGCAATTCTAAAGCAATGTTATCGAAGGAAAAAAACGATTTCAAGGGCTGCAGTTTGGCAGATTACTATTGAGAAAAGTGATGAAAATAAATGGTTTTGTGGTCAGTGTGAAATCTATGTCCTTCATCACATAATTTCTTCCACCCTCTGTTAACTGGCATTCAATATCCACCCTCTGTTAACTGGCATTCAATATCCACCCCTCTGTTAACTGGCATTCAATATCCACCCCCAGTGTTAACTGGCATTCAGTATTCACCCCTCTGGTATTCAGGATTCAGGGGGTGGGTGAAACCATCACATGCATTTTTTTTTGTGACACACCATAACCATTAATAAATAATGTATAGACAAAACTAACACATGTATGTATGGATGTATATATGGGCAATTTACACCAATGTTTGTTCTGAAACGATGGTATAACAAGAATGAAGGTTAGAGTTTTACCTTGTGGCATGCCAAACAAGTGAAATAATGTACAGTAATGCCCTAAGTAATCGACTCCATAACCACAGCAGAATTATGGGTAACTTTTCAGGATTTAGTCGGAAATATGGCTTGTTGCCATTCATCGGAAAGCTCTTCCGATGAATGGCAACAAGCCATATTTCCGACTAAATCCAGAAAAGTGACCCATAATTCTGCTGTGGTTATGGAGTTGATTACTTAGGGCATTACTGTATAAACCCTGTCCTTATGATGACATCTTTAAATATTACACTCCCTGAAGACTGAGCCTTGCCGATCAGTAAATTTGATACTAATATTGACACTTTCATGACAGGAGTAGACCTTCTCAGTCACAACAACTAGGGATATCGGTTGGGATGATGCTGTTTTGGACTCGCAGAATCGCGGGCTGATGTTATGTTGCTTGTATGTCTTGATTAGGTCAAATTGATGTTTTGTGTATATGAACATTGAGGGCAGCCTTGACCATGTATGATGATATCAAACATGCATATCAGAGGTCCGTTAAATGTCAAAGCAACTAGATTTATAAGTAAACAATGCCTTGTTTTCCAGAGAATTTTGATTTGTCACGCTATCAGAAAGGCATGTAAACAATATATTAAACAATCGTATCATCACTTTATCTTTTCTACACTATCGAGGTAAATGATATATAATTTTTAAGACATATCAATTGCAGACATGTCAGATGATTAATCACATTCAGGGGTATACGTGAATCCCGGGGTCCACATGTACTGGTAGTATGTCTTCTGAAAGAAAGTCTGTTATAGAAGAGCAAAGTGGCGGGACTCGGCCCAAAAACAACATCATCCCAACCGATATCCCAAGTTGTTGTGGACCGAGAAGACTTGGTCTAGACGGGAGTTGCAGTGGAGCAGCATTGACGATCCTGTGCCAATGCATTCTCTTGTATATGTGAGTCTCCCATAGGAAGCCTCGCATATATAAGAGAATGCACTGGCTTACAAGGTCTGACACCGTTGTTGTTAGGCCAATGTATTCTGTTATATATGTGAGGCTCCCTATGGGAGACTCACATATATAACAGAATACATAGGCACAGGGTTTTCGCAAAATTTCAGGAAGCTCCAGTCATGGAAGGTTAACTCACTTCTATTGGAATTATTTGCTATTAATGACAAATGACACACACCCTCTGTCCTACTCTAAGGAGGCACCTCATTTGTGAATTTAAAAAAAATCTCATTTCAAACTATCAATTTGAAGGTGAAAATCATTATCCTCTATAACCAGTGTATGCTATAGTACTATAACAACACCTGTTCATCCTCTATAACCAGTGTATGCTATAGTACTATTATGACATCTGTTCACCCTCTATAACCAGTGTATGCTATAGTACTATTATGACATCTGTTCACCCTCTATAACCAGTGTATGCTATAGTACTATTATGACATCTGTTCACCCTCACAATATAAGAGGTTTGGCTAATTATGTAAAAATATAAAATGTTTTAAACAAAATAAAAACAACTTTATTTTTAGGTAGGTCGAAACAGAGTTTGACAAAATAAAACATTTTGTATTGCATATTTTAATTTTTTGTGTGGCTATTTGCAGAACTATTTATTTGTCCTGCGAAGGACCAAAACAACATAAATATTCTTATTCAACCACATTTTCAATAATCTAGCAGGCATAAGCACTCAATACTGATTCATCTTTTCAGACATTATGTTGGTATGTGGTGATTTTTTCCTGAAAAAAAAAAAAGTTCTGCAAATGGCTATAGTACTATAGTTGGAAAATATCTCTTATATTGTGATGGTAAAGAGTGGTTGTTATAGTACTATATTAAAACCCTGTGCCAATGCATTCTCTTATATATGCGAGTCGACCATAGGTCGCCTCGCATATATAAGAGAATGCATTGGCCTAACAAATTTTATATTATTTTTATAACTGCTAAAAAATATGATGTTAATTTACCAGTATATAATTATGATATTTGATTTAAGAATTGGTGTTGAGAATGCATGTCTGCATTATTTAATTACCCTTATGGAGCCTCTCACAGACATGAGCAGACGACACTCAGCTATATAAGCTGCCACCTGTATGGGGCTCCCTACAGGGTTTTTTATCTTTTTTTTTTTTTTTCCATTTTTTCTTAGATTTTTTAGCAGTTATAAAAATAATATAAAATTTGTTAGGCCAATGCATTCTCTTATATATGTGAGGCGACCTATGGTCGACTCGCATATATAAGAGAATGCATTGGCACGGGGGTCTTTAGATTATTCTCCATACATTGGTTATAAAGGATAGTGATTTTTTCCTTCAAATTGATAGTTTGAAATTCAGATTTTGTTTTTAGTTCACAAATTCCTAATGATACTGAATGTCATCCATTAAAGTACTACAGATGTTGAATCTCTTCCCACAGGGACCCTGTACTGATTCAAAGGCGATAATTAAATTTTTTGATTCAGAGAGTCCATTCTGTCATTAGAATAATATTTTTTCTTCTTAATCTGTTATCACGAACCAGGAAAGAAAATATATCTATTTTAGAACATTACAATACTTTTGATTGAACAGCAATCTTTTAAAAACACCATTACCCCCCCCCCCCCATGACTTTATCGAACCTCCTGTCAAACACAGATCAACAGAGTTATGCCCTCCTGAATATCAAACAATTCTTGAGAACACACACACACCATGCATTATGAAATTTGGCTACTTAACCCAACCATGACTGGGGCTTACTGAAATTTGTGAAAACCCTGTGCCAATTATTCTCTTATATATGCAAATTTCCCATAGGGAGCCTCGCATATATAAGAGAATACATTGACTGAACAATATTTACCTTGACAGCCAGTTCATTCTCTTATATATGAGAGGCTCTGTATGGGAATAAAAGGTGAAGGTGATCTTTTAAAAACACCATTAAATGAGATATATGAGAGCAGGCCGATGTTTACCCCGTGTTTTGGGAATATAACAACATGAATGTTAATTAGAGTTTCATAGAATTTGTTGTTGGTGTTGTTTTTGGAAGTGCTTTCAGGAAGAGATGCGGCATCTTAAGACTTTAATTATCATGGCACCCAGTTATATATTCCTTGTATGCTATTATGTTTCATGATGATGTACATGTATTTTCTTCTTTGTGTCATACATAATTTATATAATGAAATATAATTCAAGTTGCATAGACAAGGTTTTATTTTACATTTAAACATTTGTGATAAATTTTGATCATGGGCCTTTTAGCCAAATTGCAGATTTTACATATTAATCCAAGAATATGATGAATTCTTTAACTTAACCCTTTGACTGGAGCTTCCGGAAATTTTGTGAAAACCCTGTGCCAATGCATTCTCTTATACATGTATATGCAAGTCTCCCATAGGGAGCATCGCATATATAAGAGAAAACATTGGCCTATAAATATTACCTTGACCTTGTAAGCCAGTGGATTCTCTTATATATGCGAGGCTCTCTATGGGAGACTAGCATATATAAGAGAATGCACTGGCACAGGAATCTTTAATGCTGCACCAGTGCAGCTCCCGTCATGAAAGGGTTATAGATATATTCAGGGTGCCAGACTTATAAATTTGATACAATAAAAGCAATTTTGTTTATGACAACATGCTAAAACAATTAGATAAAAAAAAATTTAAGTTTTCAATGACAAAATGGCTTTATTTATATCTATAAATTTAGTTTATTTGTAATTTTTTGGTATTTAATTTATTTTAAAGTTTTAGAGTGATAGAAATTTCGACATAATCTTTGTCCATCTAAAATGTCAAAACTATCTGAAACTATATGGAACTCAGTCTCTTTGAAAAGCCGACGAAAATTTACAATATTTACATCTCTGGATATGTCATTCATAATAACAGATCACTTCACAGATCAGAGGTCAATGACACGTTGACACGTTTCCGACGCATTATCAAACTCAACTATTGTTGGAAACTGAATACAGGCGATATATCCATAACTGATTTTACTCATCGCAATAAAGGAGACATCATCTTCAAGTTTTTATCAGTTAATGATATTTGTGACTGATTATTCTTTCGCATCGTGTTGTATTTATAACTATTTCTAAATACTACATTTTCTCACAAACATTTCCTATGCCAGGAATGCACTCAATATTTGGAAATGGTTTATTACATCATGTTGGGAATGCCGCGTTATTGTACAAATGAAATATAATAGACACATCTAGAGACGTACAGTAATGCTCTAATTAATCGACCTCTTAACCAAAGCAGAATTATGGGTAACTTTGCAGGATTTAGTCGGAAATATGGCTTGTTTCCATTCATGGGAAAGCTCCCGAGGAGAGCTTTCCGATGAATGGCAACAAGACATATTTCCGACTAAATCCTGAAAAATTACCCATAATTCTGCTGTGGTTAAGGAGTTGATTATTTAGGGCATTACTGTACATATTCTATATGTTAGTGTGGTGGGAGACAACCCTCAGTGACCTGAAAATAATTTATAATAACAAAGCCATGACAATTTCAACATCTGTGCATCACTGGTGATAACTGAAGTTATTATAGACCCAGGTTTAGTGTGATTTTATGTCAAAGACACTGAGGAATAGCTGTTTGAAAACAAATTGAAATTAATTTGGACTGTTCTGTACACGTTTCCAGGTCAAATTTGGCTTAGAAATAGATCTTATCATACAACTGATCAAGCCTGAATTTAGTGTGCCTTCATTTGCAGTCTGAGGTCCCCAGAGGGTGAATTTAGTGATGCTATTGCGCATAGTGGGATAGCATCACTAAATTCACCCTCTGGGTACCTTCTTCACATAGATTCTATATTTATTTATTTTTTAATTTCTCTATATCCCTAAATTGGCAGACGACACATTGCATAAACAAGGTTCCCAAATTATCCCAATGGGTGTACATCACAATATTGACCATTTGGGAACTTCAATCTGTGTATCTGTCTTCCATAGCTGATGAGGCCATGTAGAATAACGTCCCAAGTTGGTGAATTTGGTGATGCTAGCCTGCTATGCGGGATAGCGTCACTAAATTCACCCTCTGGGACCTCGTTCTGCAAATGACAGGCACACTAAACTCAGACTTGCAACCAATATGAGTAAAGCAACTTTCATAATTCTCACTTTCCAACTTAATTTTTCTTTATCTGCCTCAAATTACAGTACATTGTACAATGAAAACATGAACAAATAACTACTCCCATTCATCCAAAATATTGTTTCTGTCATTTGCAGAATGGGGTCCCCAGAGGGTGAATCTAATAACGCTGTCTCACATGGTGAGTTAGCTTCACCATATTCACAATCTGGGGACCTCATTCTGCTTAGGCCTCATCTTCTATGAGTATCCCTAGTCTCAAATTAATATTCTTTTTAGTTACTTTTGCTGAGAACTCAACTGCTATGGGAGACCTAGGATCGGATTGAAGTTCCCCAGTTGAAGTTGGTGGTGTTCTCCCATTAGTCACCTCGATTATGCATTTTATCTTCTGAAAATTTGGGGATATAGAAACTTAACTGAGAAGGGAAAAAAGTCACTATTAAAAAACAATGTTAATTTGAGACTAGAGATACTCCCATATGATGAGGCCTAAGCAGAATGAGGTCCCCAGAGACCCTGTGCAGGATAGCATCGCTAAATGCACCCTCTGTGGACCTCATTCTGCAAATGACAGACTCACTATTTCAAGGCTTGTTCATCTACAGTGACTCCGAAAGAATGAGAAAATATACTACCTTACTCTGTCAAAATCTGTAAATATACTACCTTTCTCGTCAAAACCCGTAAATATACTACCTTACTCAGTCAAAATATACTACCTTACTCCGTCAAAATCCGTTTTGAAATTCTTTGAAATGAATTTCGAGATGGTAATCAGGTACTGGTTGAAGGCTTTGAATTCAAAAGGGTGGGGGAGGAATATCCATAAATGAGCCACCAGAATGGAAGGGTGGGGGAGGAATATTCTGAACTGAGCCCCCAGAGTGAAAGGGAGGGGCTGGGGGTGGTGCAAGAATATTCTGAACTGAGCCACCAGAATGGAAGGGTGGAGGAGGAATATTCTGAACTGAGGGTGGGGCAGGAATATTCTGAACTGAGGGTGGGGGTAGAATATTCCGAACTGAGGGTGGGGCAGGAATATTCTGAACAGAGCCTCCAGAGTGAAAGGGAGGGGCTGGGGGTGGGGCAAGAATATTCTGAACTGAGCCCCCAGAATGAAAGGGTGGGGCTGGGGGTGGGGCAAGAATATTCTGAACTGAGCCTCCAGAGTGAAAGGGAGGGGCTGGGGGTGGTGCAAGAATATTCTGAACTGAGGCCCCAGAATGAAAGGGTGGGGCTGCAATATTCCGAACTGAGGGTAGGATAGGAATATTGCGAACTGAGGGTGGGGCTGGATTATTCCGAACTGAGGGTGGGGCAGGAATATTGCGAACTGAGGGTGGGGCCGGAATATTCCGAACTGATCGTGGGGCAGGAATATTCCTAACTGAGCCACCAGAATGGAAGGGTGGGGCAGGAATATTCCGATCTGAGCCAGCAGAATGGAAGGGTGGGGCTGGTGGAAGATCCCGACCTAAGTTTGCTGGAGAGTTTATGTAAACAGGTGGTGGAGTGATACTTTGAAGGGAAAAGGCTGGCTCTAAAATTAAAGGAGCAATATTCTCAATTGAGCTGCCAGAATTTTCGCTCTCCAAATCATCCGCTTCCTTCTTTTTCATATGTTTTTCAATATTCTCATAGACGTTTTCGTTGTTCTTTTCATCCTCATCAAACTTATCTTCTTCTTCTTCTTCTTCTTCTTCTTCTTGGATTAAGAGAGGCTCTTTAGAATCACCGTTATTATCTCCTCCACCAGAATCTGTAATAGTACAATAATAGTACATGTATACTAGGGCTGCAACGATCAGGGTCCACGATGGACCAAAATTAACTTTCGCCAAATGAAAATATTTTTTGCCAAATGCTATCCCTGATAGTATAATTTTCTGCAACATTGAGTCTTATAATACAACAACAAACCAATCACCGAATGATAAAATTGTAGAAGGGTTGCTTCATCAGAAGGGTACATTACATTAAAGAGGATTAGCTACATGTATGTAAGCACCACCAACACAGACCAACACACTAAATATGGGTAATCCCTCACCCATCAATACTAATGTGATCAGATTAACTGCATCTTAGTAAAGGTGATAAATTTTCCTAGACCTTATAAAACACCATAATATAATTATATTGTGAGAGTTTCCTGAAATGAATGGTATTGTCAGATTGACCAATATCTTTCAACTTTCTTGAGGAATTAAAAAGTGACTTTCCAAAACTTTTGCCAAATGAAAATATTTTTTGCCAATTTAATGTTAATTATTTTTGTTATTGGCAAATTTGGCGAGTGGCAGCACAAACCCTGGCAATGATTCATCGTGAATTCAATGTATCGTCATACACTTTCAAACGATACGCATATTGTATCATGTCATGTGTATCATGATACAGGAAATCAAGTAATGTCTGAAGATGGGCTAGTGTAAAAAAGCAAAACCTACAATTATCTCTCAAGTTTACATGTATACTATGTATATTTGCTCATCTAGCCAACAATTAAATTCCATTTTAGTTTAAAATGAACTCTACCTCCAGTTATAAAATTGTTGTTTCTGATAATTCAGACGATATTCATTTGGAAACACTAATTTAGGGTATCATGATAGTGTATCGTATCTTTGATCATGTATCGTGATTCGTATCATATCATATCCAAGTGTATCGTTGCAGTCCTAATGTATACAATCCTGCATATATAGTGTCTGTCATTTGCAGAATGAGGTTCCCAGAGGGTGAATTTAATGATGCTATCCTGCATGGCATCCCAAAATTCATCCTCTGGGCACCTCATTCTGCTTAGGCCTCAACTGCGATGGGAGTCCTAGGATCAGATTGAATTTCCCCAGTTGAAGATCTTGACCCATTAGTCACCTAGATTATGCAATTTATCTTCAGCAAATTAAAGGATATAGAAACTGAACAGAAGGGAAAAAGTAACTAAAAACAATGTTAATTTACTATAGATACATGTACTTCCCAGAAGATCGGGCCTAAGCAGAATGAGGTCCCCAGAGGGTGAATTTGGTGATGCTAGCCCCGGGCTTACTGATGGGGGTATAGAGTACTATTGCCCAGTATTGGTGGTTCAAAACACTGATGTTCATAAGATTTGAACATTGTTCAAATAAGAGATCGCTCTCACACATTTTGCTAAATACTGAGAGCTTTCCGATAAATGGCAAAAAGCCATATTTCCGACTAAATCCTAAAAAATTATCCACAATTCTGCTGTTGTAAAGAGACGATTATGTAGGGCATTACTGTACAGTACATTTATACAGTGAATATTAACATGGAGTACTCACCAGATGACCATTTGATTCGGTATGCCCGAACTGTTCCTTCTGTTTTGTGATACCCATAATATATTTCACACATTTTGCTAAATACAGTACATTTATACAGTGAATATTAACATGGAGTACTCACCAGATGACCATTTGATTAGGTATGCCCGAACTGTTCCTTCTGAGTCTCCACATTTATTTATGGCCAAGTCAATTGAGGTCTGTACATACCTTAGACATATGATAGATGCAATCTGTGGAACAAAAGAATTTTAAATAATAACAATGTTTAGGGGATCCCTGGTGACTCAGTCTTTAAATTATAACAATGTTTAGGGGATCCTGGTGACTCAGTCTTTAAATTATAACAATGTTTAGGGGATCCCTGGTGACTCAGTCTTTAAATAATAACAATGTTTAGGGGATCCCTGGTGACTCAGTCTTTAAATTATAACAATGTTTAGGGGATCCTGGTGACTCAGTCTATAAATTATAACAATGTTTATGGGATCCCTGGTGACTCAGTCTTTAAATAATAACAATGTTTAGGGGATCTCTGGTGACTCAGTCTTTAAATTATAACAATGTTTAGGGGATCCTGGTGACTCAGTCTTTAAATAATAACAATGTTTAGGGGATCCCTGGTGACTCAGTCTTCAAATTATAACAATGTTTAGGGGATCCCTGGTGACTCAGTCTTTAAATAATAACAATGTTTAGGGGATCCCTGGTGACTCAGTCTTTAAATTATAACAATGTTTAGGGGATCCTGGTGACTCAGTCTTTAAATAATAACAATGTTTAGGGGATCCCTGGTGACTCAGTCTTTAAATTATAACAATGTTTAGGGGATCCTGGTGACTCAGTCTTTAAATAATAACAATGTTTAGGGGATCCCTGGTGACTCAGTCTTTAAATTATAACAATGTTTAGGGGATCCTGGTGACTCAGTCTTTAAATAATAACAATGTTTAGGGGATCCCTGGTGACTCAGTCTTTAAATTATAACAATGTTTAGGGGATCCTGGTGACTCAGTCTTTAAATAATAACAATGTTTAGGGGATCCCTGGTGACTCAGTCTTTAAATTATAACAATGTTTAGGTGATCCCTGGTGACTCAGTCTTTAAATTATAACAATGTTTAGGTGATCCCTGGTGACTCAGTCTTTAAATTATAACAATGTTTAGGGGATCCCTGGTGACTCAGTCTTCAAATTATAACAATGTTTAGGGGATCCCTGGTGACTCAGTCTTTAAATTATAACAATGTTTAGGGGATCCTGGTGACTAAGTCTTTAAATAATAACAATGTTTAGGGGATCCCTGGTGACTCAGTCTTTAAATTATAACAATGTTTAGGGGATCCTGGTGACACAGTCTTTAAATAATAACAATGTTTAGGGGATCCCTGGTGACTCAGTCTTCAAATTATAACAATGTTTAGGGGATCCTTGGTGACTCAGTCTTTAAATTATAACAATGTTTAGGGGATCCTGGTGACTCAGTCTTTAAATAATAACAATGTTTAGGGGATCCCCGGTGACTCAGTCTTTAAATTATAACAATGTTTAGGGGATCCCTGGTGACTCAGTCTTTAAATTATAACAATGTTTAGGGGATCCTGGTGACTCAGTCTTTAAATAATAACAATGTTTAGGGGATCCCTGGTGACTCAGTCTTTAAATAATAACAATGTTTAGGGGATCCCTGGTGACTCAGTCTTCAAATTATAACAATGTTTAGGGGATCCCTGGTGACTCAGTCTTTAAATTATTACAATGTTTAGGGGATCCTGGTGACTCAGTCTTTAAATAATAACAATGTTTAGGGGATCCCTGGTGACTCAGTCTTTAAATTATAACAATGTTTAGGGGATCCTGGTGACTCAGTCTTTAAATAATAACAATGTTTAGGGGATCCCTGGTGACTCAGTCTTTAAATTATAACAATGTTTAGGTGATCCCTGGTGACTCAGTCTTTAAATTATAACAATGTTTAGGGGATCCCTGGTGACTCAGTCTTTAAATTATAACAATGTTTAGGTGATCCCTGGTGACTCAGTCTTTAAATAATAACAATGTTTAGGGGATCCCTGGTGACTCAGTCTTCAAATTATAACAATGTTTAGGGGATCCCTGGTGACTCAGTCTTTAAATAATAACAATGTTTAGGGGATCCCTGGTGACTCAGTCTTTAAATTATAACAATGTTTAGGGGATCCTGGTGACTCAGTCTTTAAATAATAACAATGTTTAGGGGATCCCTGGTGACTCAGTCTTTAAATTATAACAATGTTTAGGGGATCCTGGTGACTCAGTCTTTAAATAATAACAATGTTTAGGGGATCCCTGGTGACTCAGTCTTTAAATTATAACAATGTTTAGGGGATCCTGGTGACTCAGTCTTTAAATTATAACAATGTTTAGGGGATCCCTGGTGACTCAGTCTTTAAATTATAACAATGTTGAGGGGATCCCTGGTGACTCAGTCTTTAAAGGCCCACCTAATTTTGAGTCTCCAAATAATTGTCCCCCGAAAAAAAAATTCGGGGTCTATTAAAATAGCCGGTGTCCGTCCGTGTGTATGTGCGTCAGGAAATGGTTTCCGGATGATAACTTTAGTTTTGGTTATTAGATCAAAAGCAAATTTCATAGGTGAGTTTATCAGACCACAATACAGGTCAAGTTCCAATATGGGTATGCTCCGCCCATTTTTTTCGAGAGTTATGGCCCTTTTTTTACTTAGAATCTTGTAATTTTCTGGTTTCCGGATGATAACTTCAGTTTGCATGATCATATCTGAACCAAATTTGGTATATGAGTTTATCAGCCCTATGTACAGGTCAAGTTCGAATATGGGTTTGCTCCACCCATTTTTGTCTGGTTGCTTCGGATTTGGGGTCCTTGTTATTTTTTTCATAAAAGCTTAATCCCCCCAATGAAGCCACTTTTTCGGGGGACACTGTGGCCGGACAGCTTTTTTTTTTTTTTTTTTTTATAGTGCCTTGATATACGGTTTTAATAACAATCTATGGCAAAAAATATGATTAATATACTATAATTCATCACCATTTTTGAACGTCTGTGTCTCAGAATGTGCCCATAGTGTAAGAGAAAATAGTTGAAATCATTTCCCCCATAAAGGCTCCCAAAATGCAATAGAATTCAAACTATAGTTTTATTTTCATTGGAAGGGGAATAACTGTACATGTATATCTAAATATATAGTTATTCCCATTCCATTGAAAATAATAGACTTTGTGCAGAAACTTGATCATAGAACTGCTATCGGTAACTGAACAAAAACAACATGTTCACAGTTTATTACATCATAAGTTGAAAATACAATGTTTTGGAGCTTCCTCTTTCAAATGGTATATAAAATGGTATATATTTTATCAACTGATTTCACTAAATTCGATTTGAGCCAAGGTTTATCGAGGCTCAAATAGAATTTAGTGGACGAGGTTGATAAATTTTGTATAAAATAGAACAAGTTTGAGATACCTTTTATCACATGTTCAAATAAATGCGAAGTATTCATCGAAAACAACAATAATAAACTTCAGCAATCACAAGTCTTTTAAATAATGGCATGACATCATCGTACGCGCTAATATTACACGGTTGTCTTACCAATAATTATGAAGCTTGTTTTGTGGGTTAATTATGTGATATAATGTGATCTGGAGGTTTGAAAATTTATTGGGCCTTTAACGTGATTCGCCCACCAAGCTGTCATAAGCTGTTCATTCATTGATGGTGAAGCTGGTTCGCGTACCGGTAGTTTGGCTGGGGATATAGAAATGGGCTCAGCCATGAGTCAGTCCGTCTGTGAGTCTGTCCATAACAACTTTGAAGCTCTATATTTTGGTCATTGTCAGTTGGATTATAATGGTGTGTTGATGAAGCAACATGGGGCAAAGAGTATTTACAAACAGCAGGTTTTGTCCATTGATATTTTTTCCAGAGTTACGGCCCTTATTTTGTAAATTGGATTAAGTGTGAAAATGGATTTTACTCTTTGCATGACTAAATTCTTCTGAACAACCTACTGGCCACATCCCTCATCCAATCATAACGAAACTTTTTATGGATCTTTGGGGTGGTCTCTAGATGGGATTTGTAAATTTTTTCTCTCAAAATTTGTTTTAAAAAAAAATGGCAGCCATCTTGTTTTTTTGTTTTGTCCATCCATGCATATATATCAACCAATGGTTATAGGATTTAAATGAAATTTATTATGGAGCTTCATCATTATAACTTCTTATAAATTAGGGCCAAATGTCATTGTTAACTTTTTCCATTTTAGAGTTATCCTTCTTTGTTTATCTGGAAATAATTTCTTTTTGTCTATTCAAGCAGATATCTCAGCCATGGGTTATCAGATCTGAATGAAATTTGGTATGGAGGTTTGCCATAATTAATGTTTTTAAAGGAATGCCAAATGGCATTGTTTGCATTTTTCAATTTGTCTCAGTTATCGACTTTAGTTTATCGATTTTTCGCAACTGGTTTGTCCGGCTTGATATCTCAACAAATATGAACCGATTTCAAAATTCTTTGGTTAGTCATGTGTGTTTTATTTATTATCACAGTCAAGATTAAGACATCTTTCAAGTTAAGCCGCATCATAAAATTAATAAATCTCTCACTGAACCTCAGCGGAAAGCCACCTTGTTGGGGGGTACTCTGGGTGGTGCACTTGTTTCATAGTGAAATTAATCAATTTAATGCTGTGCCAGTTAACCCTTTCATGATGGGAGCTGTGTTGGTGCAGCATTATATATCCTGTGTAGGTGCATTTTCTTATTTATGAGAGTCTCCCATGATAGCGATGTGTTTGTTAAAGTTTTAAATTTAAATTTTTGTTATTTCTATTTTTACTCGTTTTTAAGGACACGCCTCTGTGGACCATTCCAGTGTATTCTCACCTGCACCAATGACATTATCATTATTGCCAGGCCGATCTCTGCTAATGTCCCATGTCCGAAAATATCCACAATTTTTTTCTTGCATCCTTCCTTGTACAGAGTTAAATTAGCTCTGTAGTTGTAATTTCGGTGTGCCCTGTTGTCATGCACTCTTCTGTGTATACATGGCCTCAAAACATCTGGTTTGCAACAGCTGAATGGCACAAAATCCCTGCATGGTGAGAAATAACGGAATTAGATTCTGCATTAAATAATTTAACTGGAGCCACAGGGACTTGTCATTATTCCTTTCATGATGGGAGCTGCGCTGGTGCAGCATTAATGATCCTGTGCCTAGGGCCCTGTGAATTGATTCGATTCAATGCGATTCGGAATCTTTCATCTGATTCGATTCGATTTGAAATTGGGTGTTCTCATTCGAATTGTATCAAATCTCTGGCACCAGTTTCATTCTCATTACTTCATTGGACCACATTGCTTTTTCGTGAAGATATATTATGATATCAAGACATATAAAGAAAGTTTCTGTCAACTGAGCTATACTATAGACCACCGAATCATTGTAAGGCCGGTATAAATAAATTCCTAGATCATCATCCAAATTTTTTTCAAAAGTGGGGCGGGGGGGGGGGGGCGAATTTTATTTTTTATTTTTTATTTCGAAACTACCATGTTTCCAATACAGTATTTTCCTTAAACTAGCCGAGTGAGTTTCAGAGTGGTTTGTATTGTCCGCATGCAACCCTGATGCATGGATGTGTGATGGAAGACACACTGTAGCACTTAAAAAATACAAGCTAAATGTGTAAATCACTCAACTTTTATAATACAAGTCCTACATGTAATTGTAGACTACATTGGTGTTAGTTGATGTGGGGGGGGGGGTATGCCCATGGGTATATACCGGGTGCATATAGAGAAAGCACATGTCATTGTGTTCATGGACAAAGGATGCAATTGCAATATGCAACACATGGTTGATATATTTATAAATACATTGATTGTATTTAATAAATGAGTCAACTGGTCATCATGCTGGGAACGTTACGCCTTAGCGTAGTGAAGGCATAGAGCTAGCGTCTGGTCTAGCTTGCATAGAGATTCGCGATGACAATCTTCTGAGAACGCGTTCCACAAAGTTGTGATTTTTCGTAAAACTGCGTCAACTTTATTCACTCGAAACCAAAATATTCAAACACGTGCTGTTGTATACGTTTTAGCATTCGGCAAACCTCGTCAGATTCCGTCACAGTTTGTCCCCAGAGGTCACAGGTCGAGGAGTTCAGAATGCCGTTTTAGCAGAAATACAACTGCCTTGTCAGTGCTGTTAAATAATTACACTCACTGGCTTTTGTTACACATGCAATTAGTCGCCATTGTAACATCCTCTATGTAGACAATGGATCACGAATAAAGCGCCGGGCTTATTGTTTTCCTGATTGGATTAAATCTGAACATTGATATAAACTATAGTCAGACTATAGATAACCCACACTGCCGCTTACATAATAACCAGGGCATTCCTGACTCCAAGCACACACTTTGGGAACAAGACGGCTGTCAGTCAAGACTACTTACATAATAGTGTCATTTTAACATGGGAATGTTGTCCAATAAAACTACAAGACTTAAAGTGTTATTATAATATTTTAATATTCACATTTAATTGAAAAAATTCCCAAATAATCGGCGTTAGATCGGCTTTCATCAGTTTTACTGTCCCGATTTCTTAGGATTTTTGGTTTGCAAAGGGCCATATCCGAGTTTAAGCCCACTTGGATTTTTGAGCTCAAATAAAACAAATGCCCCCTGGGCCTAAACGCGGGTCAGTACGGTAATAAAAATATATGGGGCGGGCCAAAAAAATCGGGGCGGGCGGGGATGATGATCTAGGAATTTATTTATACTGGCCTAATACCTATGCAACTGTCATATATATGTCAAACTTGTGAACGTGATTGCTTTCTGGCTTCAATATTGTATAACAGAGACAGCCACAAAGAATTCACACTTAATTGGTTAGACATGCAATGGATTCATTTATAGATATATCTACATTGTATAATGACGATCATTTATCATCATTACTAAGTGAGCTAATTGATATTGGTATGGCCAAGTCCAGTCTGGGTGAACGTCGACTCTATATTTGAAATCTATGTTGTAATGAATATTTAGGTATGAGTTTACTCAGACTGGGCCAAGTCATGCATTATCTTCATCTTCACTATTATTATGCCTGATGCAATGGTTCGATTCGATGCGATTCGGAATCATTTGACCGATTCCATTCAAGATTTGATTCAATATGAAAATGCCCATTTCACAGGGCTCTACCTGTGCCAGTGCATTCTCTTTTATATGCTAGCCTCACATATATAGGACACTACATGGCTTACCAGGCCAAGGTAATATTGTTAGGCCAATGCATTCTCTTCTATATGTGAGGCTCCCTGTGGGAGACTCGCATATATAAGAGAATGCATTGGCACAGGGTTTTTGCAAAATTCCAGTCATGGAAGATTTAAAAACAAGCATGCCACTCATAACAAACGCATCGTCTTTGACAGTATAGTCGAGCATTGTCAATCATGATGCATTTGTTAAAGAGGTATCCTCCTTTTTAGCTCATCTGTGGAGCTATATATATATAGTCATTACTCCTCGTCCGTCATCCGTCCATTCATCCATCAGTCAACATCTTTTCCAAAACCACAAGTCCAAATTAGAGTCATAATTGGTGTGGATGACTGGGATTCTTATTTGTTCAAATGAGGTCACTAGGTCAAATAGAGGAGGAGTCAGGGACATTTTATGGTAATTCTTATATCTCCTCAACGATCACCATGCCTATTTAGCTTATATTTGGTGTGGAGGGTCCTTTGGGTGACTGAGATCCTGATTTGTTAAAACGGGGTCGACCTTGTCAAAAAGGGGTGAGTTGGGGGACTTTACAAATATCTCTCTAATGAAATCACTGAGACTCATTAAACTTCCCCTTCTCGATCCCCCCACCACCACATGACCCAGACCCAACCCCTGTCCCCTACCCTCCTCAATCCACCTCTCCCATAAGGTTTGTTTTACCTTTGCAGTCAATGATAAGCTTCAGCCAGTTAAGAGTTAATTAACTGTACACATACATGCCATCCTGTGAGATTTGATCTTATCTGACACACTGGAATAAACAACCACAGTAATTGACAGAGCAAACTAACTGGTGTGTGTTGTCATCAGTCATTAAAATCAAATTAATACCCATTATTATACCCATGAGATGTGTTGTTCCAATTTTGTTTTGTTAACCTGACCACCTCTTAGCCATGTGAACTTATTATCGAGAAATGGGGCTATACTGGATAGAGTTTGTACTTCTGTCTGTCCTTCCGTCAACAACAGGGGATTTTGGGGTTTGGACTTTGGTATATACATGGCTTGTGGGCTATCTGGTTTATGGGCGTGAAGCACTTTTAAAAGCCTTTTTGTCCAATGCCATATTTACTGTTGTTAGGGGTCTTCAAATCATTCAACTTTCAACTTTCCAAACATCATGAAACTGTCCTTGCGTACTGGACCACAGGTCCCCAGAACAAAAATTTACCCCACCCCCAATAATACTTAATCCTATAGAAGTATTATTGGGGTGGGGTCAATTTTTGTTCTGGGGACCTGTGTACTGGACAACCTGATTGAAGAGAGCTTAAAGGCACTCAATCCGATCAGATGGCCCCCATACCATCAAGATAGAACAACATTTCTTAAAAATTTGCTTTATTTATCAGAATCGAGTTATTACAACAAAATAATGCTAACCACAGTGACTGTCAACAATGGTATCAAATTCCCCAATACTTGTTATTTATCAACATTTTGTTCAACAATATATGACCATATTATCACTAAAGTATCACGAAATTTGACCGTATTACCACTTGATTTTAGAGTTATCCATCCGCAATTTTGTCGAGACCCTCCGTTTGACCACGTGTTCTGGGCCTCATATTAGTATTCATCTCGAGAAATAACAGCTATTCTTCTTTGTTCGTCTGGAAATTGTGTTGAGGGGGTTGTCCATCTATCCGGGAAGATATCTTAGCCCCGGGTGATATCCGTCTTTGTTTTACTGAAAATCTTTGTTTTTGTCCGTCCGCACAGATATCGATCACAACCATTCAGTGTTATTGGATCTGAATGAAATTTGATATGAACGTTCACCATCATAACTGCTTTCAAAAGAGGGGCAAATGATGTTCGTTTTTTTTCCATTCTAGAGTTATCATTCTTTGTTCATCTAGAAATAGCGATAAGTTTGTGTCCGTCAGGCAGATATCTCAGTCGTGTATATATATAGGTTATTGGGTCTGAGCACAGGAGCTTGGAATTTGGTAGGTCCCGGGTGGTGGTTCTGCCAATAAAAGAGGGGTTTTGACCAAATTCCAAGCTCCTGTGGTCTGAGACTCTGAGTGGAATTTGGTATGGAGATTCGCCATCATGACTACTTCCAAAAGAGTGTCAAAATATCATTGTTCACATTTTCTATTCTAGAGTTTAATATCCTTTGTTTATTTAAAATTTAGTTTACCGTGGGCAGATATTTGAGTATGCCAGCACCCAAGGTGCAATTTTGTTATAAAGATGGTCCATCTCTTCCCGATCAAGTTTTATATATGGTTTCCTTTGTATAAACTAATAAATAAAATATGATTTGAAGACACCTGTCCGGAAATGCTTCTATGAATTAATATTGATTTTATAACAATATGTCAAACGTCATGCGATGTCGGCTATATATACCAAAGGTCAAAGTATGCATGCAATTTTACAAAAGTTCTGACGTACACATCAATAAAGATGGATAATAGTATATATTACCACATGAGTTTGGCGAGTGGCGTATATTATATATATAGTCTACGGTATAGAGTCAACCGGTGACTGAACATGTAGCTGAAATTTTCATCATTTTGTTCAAAGTGAGACGTTCTCGTGTTCTCGATTTAAACATGGCTAACACGTATATTTGTTTGACATCGGTAACATGCATGCACCAGCGCTGACAGTTGCGTTCAATCATGATTTATCACCCGAAATTACGTGTGAATTCACCAAACACCCATTCCATCCACTGTACATAATTAAGTTTGTCGGACGGTGTTTCCAGTTAACGTTACGGTACACAATTTTAACGGTTGCTTCGATCTTAACCTGATATATATGATGCACGACTTGGTCGTTGACACGATATAATATAATAACGTAAAAGCAAATTGCATTGAATCGATTGGTCTTGGTGACTAAAGATTTCCTTTTCAACATTGTGACCCATTGTGAACCTGCATAGTGTTGTTAAAGTCATTAGCTTCACTCCCGGTGGGTATATATTTCATGTCAGACAGAACTGTATCCGATATACCATAAGAAAGGTCATAAAAAACTAGAAATAAAACCCCAAGGTTGCATATTATTGATGCGGTATTCGCCCCGTATTAAATTGTTGAAAACTGCGGTCAGAGTAAGAAATCTTCTCAGATACAACCACATTTTCGGCGCGAATCATCGCGTGGAGGTCATGGAATTATATTCGGAAGAAATCGGAACCGCCCGAAAAACGACGATCGGCTGGCACGCACGGTTGAGAGAACAGCCAAAACAATAGCCGGCATGTCGAAAACCGAAAGTAGATTCAACAAAACACAAACTAGATAATGTGATTATGTCTTGATTTTTGCATCGATATCTCATGTTTTCTAATTGAAATGTCGAGAATTAATTGGCAACTAACAAAGTGTACACACTGTACACTTTGTGTATATGTTATATATGGATTGTTTGCAAATTTAGGCGTGAATGGGTATTCACAGCATGCAAAATACGATTGGCACACCTCCGAACCGATCAGCTGATCCAGGCCGTCATGCTTCTCATCGATTGAAAATAAACAAATCGGGGAATTCCTGCCCTTCTTATCAAACGTCAACACATTTGGTCGAATTTAAGATGAAGTTATCTGCAATGGCATTATTGACTTCTGTAAATGGAAATTATTAGCAATATTTCAAACGCAGAGAGTGCATGAACCACTGATCGATCTATAAATTATAATAGCCCAATCGGGCTGAACTAGATCGATTGGTCTTCCTGGCATAGTGGTTGCTGCTGTAAGAGAGGGAACTCTAAATTTCTTAAATATTAAAATTTTGTTTGTTTTCAGATTTGTACAAGTTTATAATGAATATTACTAGTAAAAAAATATACCATTGTCTTTCATTAGTTTCAAAATAAATGAGAATTTTTTTTAATTGGTAGAAACAGCTGGTCGAAAGAACAATTTAGAGTACTCCCCTTATCCCAGATTCACTTTATAGTAGCTAATTACACTTAAGCATAAATTATTTATGCTTAAGCATAATTAACTTACGATAAGCGTAATACATTTGAATTACGCTTGAGTGTAATTGGGTTCATCAGCTATCTCACCTCTATGGGAGGAAGCCAAATTAACATTTAATAAATAATTGAGCTAAAGCCCCCCCCCCCCCCCAATCAAGGAATCTCTAATTACACTTAAGTGCAATAAGAATATTTCTTATCGCGCTTAAGTGCAATAAGAAGATTCCTTATTGCGCTTAGAGATTCCTTATTGCGCTTAAGTGCAATACGATATTCCTTTTTGTGCTTAAGTGCAATAAGATATTCCTTATTGTGCTAAGCGCAATTAGATATTTCCTTATTGAACTTAATCGCAATTATATCTTCCCTTATTATATCGCTTAAGCTCAATTATATCGCTTAAGCTCTATTATTTATTAAATGTTAATTTGGCTCCCCATATACCTCATGTATATTGGTATAACCTGATGTAGGTTACTGGCATTAGTAATGCGGTTGCATCCATTTCAGCTTGAGGGGAGTTCAATGAGAGTGTATATGAATTACGTTTAAGCGTACTTCATTTACGCTTAAGCGCGGAACTCATTTACACTTAAGCATAATTAATATGAATAATGCTTAAGCAAATACCTAACTCCAACTGATTTCCTCTGTCTGAATAATTGAGTCCATCTCATAGTATATGGGGGAGTCTAAACCGATGTTTGATTGATGTCTTATTGCCAGAGTAAATTTGAGTTTAGAGGAAATCGCATGGGAGACAGCCTTTTCAAATATATTATTTATTAGTGTAAATCAATTGCGCTCAAGCGCAAAAAATATGTGTCTAATAATATATTTGCGCTTTAGCATAAAATTGCCATAAATGTGATCTATTATATGGGAGGCCCTTTTCACATTTATTATTTATTTACGCTTAAGCGCAAATAACCTCTATCATTTGCAATTAAGCAAATAGATCATATTTGCGCTTAAGCGCAAATCATTTGCACTTAAGCGCAAATAAAAATCAATATGCATTGATCCCCCCTGAATTAATTTTACATGGCACAGGCCTAAACACATCACTAAAGTTGATATAGCCCCACCATATGAGGGAAACAATCCCCCAGAAACCCCAAGATCTGTTTTATGACCATGGAAATGATATAGATCTGTGTAGGATATGTCTCTTTTATAAAATATACTATATCTCTGGGATGGCGACACAAATTCTTGGGGACAGGGATGCTGATATTATGAAAATAGGGGTTTTTCCCCAACTTCAAGTCAATGAGTACACCATATGAGGGAAGCAAACCCCAGTAACCCCTAATTCCCTCTTTATGGCCATGGAAATGGTATATATCTGTGCAGGAGATAATGAAATATACATGAGCTCTGGGAGTGAGGCACCAAATCTTGGGACACCAGGGACAGAGATGCTGATATGGATATGGAAATATGTTTTTTCTTCAACTTCGAGTCTGTATGGGGCTATTACTATGGGCCCATGCTAATATAATATGAGATGGACTCAATCATTCACATCAGAGGGATGTAATGGAGTGTTAGGTATTTGCGCTTAAGCGCAAATAAATTGATAGACACATATTTGTTCTTAAGCGCAAATGATTTACGCTTAAGCACAAATATTTGCGCTTAAGCGCAAATAAATAATAAATGTGAAAAGTGCCTCCCATACTATTTCCGCTAAAGCGCATATGATTTGTATTTAAGTATAAATGATTTGCTCTTAAGTGCAAATGATTTACACTTAAGCGTAAATGATTTGCGATTAAGCAGAATAAATGTGAAAACGGCTTCTCGTATAATCGCTTAAGCATAATTCATTTATGATTAAGTGTAATTAATCTATCAATGAAAATAAATGACAAGTGAGCTTAAGCATAAATCAATTACGCTTAAGCACACTTTAATCAATTACGCTTAAGCACACTAGTCATAATTCTATTACTCATAGGAGTAATGCTTTATCTACATCATACGGTTAAGCGTAAGTGAAGTACGCTTTATATGTGTGCATTACACCTGAGTGTAATACATTACGCTTAATTATAATTCACTTACGCTAATGTGCAATTAGCTAATACATGTGAAAAAGGCTTTCCATTATAGTTATCATCCATCAGAATGAATAGTGCGGACTAAAGCTTGACAACAGAATTTGCCATTAAAAACATTTCATGGCCAATGAGCTAACAAATGTTCTGTACTGGCATATTGATTACCAATTATTTGTACTATTGTACAGGTATAATGTAATTAAACAGTTTTGAGTTACAAAAGTAAGACAACTCTTTCTGCACGGTACTGTGCTTGCGGCCAGATTGATGTAAAAATTCGGTCAATGCGCTTACAATTTTCTATAAATAGTAACATTTTGGAATTATTACCTCTCGATCACTGTTCGATTATAATCTTTGCCACTAACTCGGCCAATGTTCTTCCGTTTGTGATTTCACGCAACAATTCCCTTTCTATTCCTTCCCTGTCGAATTGACTACCGATTGCGATGTCAATTTGTTTTTCGCTTTAATATTCTGATGTGCATGACGCTATTCCAGCGAACGGTCATCCTCCCTAGAAGCCATTTCTGAGAACGAAACCCGATTCAATCCCAATCGAGTCGGAAGTGCTCGGCATTTCCGTGACTGCACAAGACAACGCATCGGTTTGTATTTTCGTGTTATTATGGTGAGATTAATCGGGACGATTGATGAATATAAATAGTTAGCCGAATGGCCGTATAATGTGTACAAACTGACTTCAGGATGGGGGATTTCGTGTATCTGAGTTATTTTATTCACTCTTCCCACAGAATGACGCAGGGAACTCAATTGTGAGGTTCAATTTACGTTTCACATCACTTTAAACCACTATATTATTGGTACTAACCTTTGTGTTGTGTTTCTCCCCGATTCGTTCAACCAACCCGAGCTGAACCAATCAGTGTAACTTTTGCTTCCACAACACTGATATTCGATTTGCAATACGTCCAAACCAATCTTCGTGTTTTGTTTGTTTCCGTATTTCTTCATGGCATCTAACAGTCCTTTTCCAATTGAATGTTCAATTGTTCGAATATCACCGAAGCAAACTAGTCCCATTATTATTGCAATAAGCAAGGAAACTAACTTTATTACCAGTAAGTACCACAGCGTTTTCTTCATTTTCGTCCTTCTTTTCGGCTTTGTTGAACGCATACATACCTCTCCCCCAACCAAGTACACAAAAAGCGTTATGCAGCCTGTTGTCATCAAAAATCCTGGCAGAACTCTGAAGTTATAACCGGAGAAAAAGTTTACTTTCGAAATCGAACCCATCTGTATGTGGAGATATGCTCCTCCTATAATGAAATTTAATGATGGAATCATGCATATCCACGTCAAGATTGCAGCAGCAAGAGCAAGCTTTTTTCTCCGATCTTCGTCGACGGTTATGTGAAACATTTCTTCAGAGTTATTTCAAAACCCGTTATTGTTCAAGAAAGAAAGCCCAACCTAGCTATGCAGGCTAGATGACTGCCATTATCCCCGTTAAAAACTGGTGTGCAATTTACGTCACATCGTAACGGCACTAGAACGTTGCGCGACGGTCGGCGTGCATAATGAGCCCCGTGATTCACGAAATGTTGAGAGTTGATAATGTTCTAATTCAATTGCTCACGCTCACCTGATGCTGTCACGCTGAGCTTTTATACCTCTAATCAAATTAAGCCAAATGGGTCGCTGTTCTGGTACAAAATAATCATGATATATATGTAGCAGAACGAGAGAGGAGCGTGGGAGTCGCACCGAAAGTTGACAGCACCCGGAATCCAAAGCCGGTCACCGGCCCATTAAGGACTAACCGAGCTCGACGTTGCTTAACTTCGGTCTAACGACCGTGACCAAGAGATCTGGACCTCTCGATCAGAGAAGTCATCGGCCTTCTATATTTACAACTCGACCGCAAGTAGGCATATACACTACTCCCCTGTTCTTTTTGAGATTCACCGAATCTCACCCGAGTCCTCCCCCAAAGCGGTCGCGCCTTGACACAGACTCCGAGGAGAGGGCGAGCCCCCAGTGCAAACAGAACGAGAGAGACGTGCGGGAGTCGCACCGAAAGTTGGCAGAACCCGGAATCCCAAGCCGGTCACCCATCCAAGGACAATGACTAACCGAGCTCGACGTTGCTTAACTTCGGTGATCGCACAAAGCGTCTATAACGACCGTGACCAAGAGATCTGGACCTCTCGATCAGAGAAGTAATCGGCCTTCTACATTTACAACGCGACCGCTACATATATAATTATAGGCCTACATATATACTTAATTGAAAACCACATGAATGGTACACCGTTACGACCAATCTTGTATGCATGCAGGTCAACCATAGGCCTATATAGGGCATATCAATATATATGAATTGACTTTAGTATTAAATAGCGCCTGGCGCGATTATTAGTATTTCCAAGATCTACAGTGGATCTGATAACCCACGATTTAACAATCGAGATCGTCGATCCTGCACACGATGTCGTCATGATGTTGGGCATCCCAATGTTGGTTTTGAATATCCTGGATGCCCGAATCATCAATCATGATAAAATGCCAGTTTAGGATAAACCCAGCATGTATTGGTTGATTGAAAGACACATAATAATGCTCGCATGTAACCCCAAATTTTGAAGATATGAGTATTATTTATCAAGATAATTCAAATACTGTTCATCACAAACACAGGGGCCTGTAACGCGCTTGTGATCACAAATCAAAAATAGACAGACAGTTTAAAAATGAAAGCCGTATAAAGATTGTCGTTGTTTCGGTTGGAGTGGGCTGTTCGTGCTACCTTCACCCTTTGGTGGGTCTATATTCCCACGCTCCCAAGCAGTATTCAACCATCATGCATGTAACTCCCCGGACTAGAGTCATGCAAGTCATTCCGCTGCCATCAAAATCGAGATAAATATGTAATTTCGATCTCTATTTCTGGAGATTGTTCAACGTCTATACCAAATACGATGCATACATTTTTTTGTTGTTGCATAAATGAACAAATAGACAATTGACAACTTTGGATTTTGTATCTCAGTGAACATGCGCCTGATTTTCAAATGTAAACATTATTAAAATAATCCCAAATATTACATGAATTTACATGTTTGACAGTATGTGATATATAATAGAAGTCTTTGAGGCAAGAACAATATTTGGCATCAAGTACTGGGCGCATATATATATATATGATGGGCCGCATGGGGACATTTCCTCAATTAGATTTGTGTGTGTCCACGAACCGTTTATGTACGTAATGTTCAACTTTGAGATGGTTTATATCTCAGTCGCTAGCAGGTCGGATTTGAATGATTTTTATTGGTGCTAAAATTGATCACCATCCGATGATATCCACGTGCTACGAGATTTATATATTCCACCAGAATACGGTACAGCTGTGGCATTGGAGTGTCCACCAAGTGATAGAGGTTCTCAGATTCATTCCAAGACTCCCCCGTGTTAACCCAGAATGAATCAGAATTCAAACTAAGAGATAGTGTTATTCCCCTTCCATTGAGAATAATAAACTTTATAGTTCAGTCTGGATCAAAATTAATCAGAGAATACACCTCAGTACCTCGGCAAAAACAATGTTCCCAGTTTATTCGACGGATCAGTTAATAATACAATGTTTTGGAGCTTTCTCTTTCAAATGGTATATAATATGGAATTTGTTGTATATAATGTCATGATGACATTGTCATCTGGTGGTTCGAAAATTAAGTGGGCCTTTAAGTACATTTATTTTGTTTATATTATTAGTTCATGTGATGTGAGGACCCCTCATACATCCCCACTACTCAACTTCTGTGGTATTTTCATGTATCATAATGTCTATTTTTCAGGTAAAAATGTTAACAGAAAATATTTTTGGTCCTAGTGTACCTACTGGGACTGAAGGGGTCACTCTCACCAAAAAAAGTGCTGAAGAGTACACAGGATTTTAAAATGTGCTGAAGGGTACACATGTTTTGAAATCTCGTTTTAAATGACGTTTAATATTTGTATCTGCTATGATTTATGTTATAGAATGATTGTTTGCGTTCCAATGAACATTAAAATAAACAGAAAACAATGGGCATCAGAAATACAGCTTTAGAAACGGTGTTAGTGCCGATCACCAACCATGTGTACCTTTCAGCACATTTTTCCAAACCCTGTGTACCCTTCAGCACTTTTTTTGGTGAGAGTGACCCCTTCAGCCCTACTGGGTCAAAGTTTAGCCTTACTCAGTTCCCATGGTAATCCCATATTGAGAGGGGAGCCTGTTTCAGCTATTAAAAAAATTATTGCTATTTCAAAAGTATGAACATTATTATTTGTATATGTCCCCTATTCAATTCAATTAGGGTGTTATTGTTATACAATCCAATATAGATTATATAACCAGTTGGTTAACATAAAATTGGACACATGTTAATCATGTTTATATATTGTACATGTACATAGGGTATATATTTAGAGAGAAATAATACGTGATTACCGATTGGAGCCATATTTGGAGATATATAGTATTATATATATATATATATATATATATATATATATATATATATATATATATCGATTTAAAACAGATCTTCAGCAAATTTCGCATTAGCCAGGATCAGCTATCATACTTTAGAAATTGAAAAAGGGCACCGTAAACAACCAAGGATTCATGTACAGACGATAGCACATGCAGAAAGTGTCGATTGGAAACGGAAACCGAGGAACATTTTAATTTGTGGTGTCCTATTTACAAAAGCATTCGCCCCCATTTCTTTGACGAAATGGAAAAAAAAGAAACTAGCAATATCATCTGTACATAACATGGTCCGACTCTCCCCCCCCCCCCCACACACAAGGTACTGTGAAACACCAGATGTTCAACGACAAACATGAGAAATGTTTTAATGCTGATTACAATTTTGTAGTTATTGTTTCACGTATATGTGTGGCTATATTTATGCCGTAGCTAGCATCGGCCCCGTGTGGGTGTAATTGTCAATAAATTTATCTTAGCACAACATAAATTAATAGTTCTTCAAATACTAATGAATCACAAGGAAAACAACATTTATTGTAACATTGTTTCCCTAGACCTTTGTAGCTTTATTTAAAAAAAAAATTAGTTGTGTAGGCCTGTATATGGGGCAGGCCTATGTGTCATGTGCCCTATACCCGTGGCCACATTGGCAGCCATCGCATTAAAATAAGGGGTTACCGCAGGCTATCGGTACACACCCAATAGTAATTATAATGGCGGACTGTTGACATTGCATAATTAGGACTGTATGTCTAATTACTTTTAATTTAATCTGCAAGTCAAGTCAAGACGCGTCGAACCAGTGTCATCGTGACACTAATACTCATTTCGGAATTGTTGCTCATCCGTATTTTTCGTAAAAACGGGTAACCTTTCACCTTTTAACTTCATCGCTAGGTCACGCGGATAATTGCAGCCATGATGGTGGGTGTGATATTATATTTGCTCCGGTTTTGCTTATTTTTCATAATTCTCTTCCCCGTGCTATAGCTATTCAATGTTGTCTTTATTTTATTATTTCAGGACGGATTGGATGATAGTCCAGATCTTCTGGAAGGGTCAACAAATAAGGTAAATCAGATTAGTGTGAGTGTGAAATTGTGAATGAGTGTTGCGACGTTCAACTGTTCACGTAGTCTGACCAGACGTGGTAATATGGCTATGGCCATCCACGTCTGACCGCGGCGGCGCATCAGCTTAGACGGCTATTTAATTTTTTTAAATACACTTATTTTTAAGAATCAACTAACATAGTCATTAATGTTAACAATATTGCAATATATATTAGCTCCGACACCTACCAGAACGTGTGTATAATTCCGTAATAATTTAATCCAAATATCCAGTCGGAAAACATGTTGACAAAACGTGGTTAAATGGCCGAAGCAGGAGGAGCTAACATATCACATGACTACGTGCGTCTCGTGCACTAATCGCGCATGGGAATGTCACCGGACATGATTCTGCAACCCACATGACTGTATCAGGAAGTTATCAGTACGCATGTGTAACAAATTGAAATCAGTTAGTTGTAAAAACTACACGCATGCGCAGATTGTAGTTACCCTCACCTTGAATTGTATCAGGCTACCTGAATTGTACACACAATGTGAACGCGTGTGATTACCTTGCCGCGTGCACGGGGATTCCGGGGGAACTCACAGGGGAATTCAGGAAATGAGGTGTCACATGCAATGATCGACGAACACACGACATGTCAGTGTTTACGTTCTATTATTTGTCGGATTTTAAGGATAAACGACACGTAGGTGAGTGGATGGTTTCACACTTGTATTAGTATTTAGTTGATAAATACATGTGCGTTGGTCCTAATTGTTACTTTTATAGGAATCATAGTCGCCTATGTTGTTTTAAGGGCAAGATGGATCTTACATGGCGTCAGCCATGATAGTAAGATCCAATGGATCTACTGTTCACGTTGCGTCAAGTTATGTCAACTTATTGTAACGTCCTACCCTTTGGGTGACCCGGGGGATGGGCGTTAACAGAATTTCAAAGCCTTGTACTCTACAAGAGTCCACGGAATTTAAACAGAAAATGACGTTTATCAATTTATTGAGTAAATGGCGAATGAAACATGATATAAATATGCAATCAACACATGTATATGATTAGTCCAACAAATTAGACTATTCGGATTAATACATATTTTAATAT
Organism: Siphonodentalium dalli; assembly: GCA_032622095.1. Lineage (NCBI taxonomy): Eukaryota > Metazoa > Mollusca > Scaphopoda > Gadilida > Siphonodentaliidae > Siphonodentalium > Siphonodentalium dalli. The sequence goes on from CP136066.1 coordinate 218,178,315, forward strand.
TTGGACATTTACGATTGTATTACTCCTTATAGTCTAATAAAACAGCTGAAAACCAAGATTGCAAAATTTTTTAAGCAGGTCAACACCAGTGACCACCGATATAACCCCTTCAAAATACCATTCTATCTGAAATTTTCTACAAATACATGAGTCTTACCTGTAGCGGAGATAGTATTCTTTATGTTCAAACATAGATTGTGATATAAACGTTGTCAGAATTACAGATTTGTTAGTTTAATCTCGGAGTCGAAAACATATCACTATTTTCAAATACAGACGATAATGATGACGTCACGCTTCTAAAATAAAGGCCACACAAATTAATTACTCGTGAAAATCAATATATGCCGTGCAGATATGGAAATATCAACTGGGTCAATTTGTTGGCATTTATAGATAGCACATTAGCGCCAAATGTTGTTTGTCTGATAAATAACAATAATAAGGGTCTGTTCGTCCGGTTTTGTTGACATTTTCATCATAGAAGTGTTCTTATAAAAATTATACCATTGATATTTTTGTACCAAAAATAAAGATGCCTTTTCTTAAGTAAACAATATTTGAAGGGATATGGAAATTATTTTATTAGTTTTGAAATTCAAATTGATTAACCGGTTAACCGGATGCTTGGTCTTTCAAGCTTTCCGGTATGTCAAGATTCGACGAGAGTATGATATTCGTGGGTAATAGTTATTATTATTAGTCACTTATGTGGATTATATTCGTATTCCTGTGGATTTTCGTGTAAGTAAATCAGTTGTAATCGATGAATTCAATGACCACCTGCCCCATGAAATGTTCACAAGTCAAAAACTATGACCAAATTGTCACCAAAAGCCGGATTATATAGGTCTATGTTCGATATTTTGGCATAAAACCAACACATTTCTAGTGATAAACAGATTAACTGAAACGGCACTTCGACTATATTTTCGTTTGCCTGTTTATAATCGACATCGAGAAAAAAAACCTGCCGTTACGATGGTTACCGATTATTACCGCTTTTTCCAGTAAAATGAGATAACGGTAAATCAACGTTCAAATAAACAGTTGTGTTAATGTTTTCTACAGTAGTAATGGTAAGTATGGTCATCCTATTATATGTTTAAAATAATATATGGTCATTAATACGGCGAATATGTGTACGTGTTTAAACGTATATTGTAAAACTTGGAGATAAATTGAAGTATGTACCTGTACATACGCTACCGTACCGAAAATAGTTGCCTGACTGTGTTAAATTGGAAATTACACAATTGGCAATAGACCCGCCTACATATAATATTATTATTGATACGGAAAACCTAAACATGCCTTAGCGCGCCGCACACGCGTACGATGCGATATATATTGTACGACAAATATCGGGCACCGGTTAAGCCTATATTGTAGGCTATATATATAGGTAAAATCGTAGCTTGTGCGGTGGAAAATCGCAGGACATTTTGACGCACGATCGGCCTCGCAAAGAATCGAATAATTTTCTACGATCGAGTCGTACTATTTATTGGAGGTAGCCAATCATATTCAGTCGCTCGACTAAAATCGTACCTGTGGCGGGCACTGGCGGCTACAAATTATATAGAATAATTGAACTCGTATACATATATGCATTTTCGTAGCTGTGTCATTCTCAATTATCAAAGCGAAGCTCGTTTTTATATGTATAAAATACAAGACCACGTGGCAGCGAATATATTCCCATCCGGTAACAAATTGCGCCCAAAATTGCATTTAGACGTCTGCTATGAAACTTCTAGCAATTTCGACGACGATGCTATATAATGTGTGTGTTTATATATATCTCGATTTATCACTACAAATTTCACATTATATATATGACCACAGTAATACTCGCATATCAAAACAAATTCAACATGTTAGGCACAAACTTTCCAATTGTTGAAACTGAAGGCCTACTTGACACCCATCCACTATAGCTTTCCTTGCGTTTTTGTACTGTATGTGGCTTGACAGCCAGTTAGCGTTTTTATCTAGCGTTTATTACATATATACTTAATATATAGATGTGAACAAAAATCATTCACTCCGAAAAATTATAAGGATATAGATCCAATAATGTCTATAAAAATCAGCCTGCTCCTACGTGGTCTGGAACAATGAAACTGCGAAATAAGTTTGGTGTGGCCTAAAATTTTTCCATGATTTCTGTTCCTTTACGCATGCGCGTAATCTCAATACCGCGCGTAATCCTTACGCAGACGATGTTGATATTTCTGACGTGTGTATTCTGATCAAATTTTAATGGATTAATAGTGACAAAAAATATTCTAGTTAGTTCAGTCATGATACTAAACATTCCAACAACAGGTATGTGTTTTTTATTCATGGTTTTATTTGTGTCATTGGACGTGAACAGTGTAAGTTAAAGGGGCATGCCCTTGCCATGTAAAATAAGTGGCTTCGCAGCGTTCCTATTTTTCACGCCTAGTATTAGACTGAAGGATTAAATGGTCCATAAATGTCCAAATATTAAAATTCCAATTAATCCGAAAGTCTAATTTGTTGGACTAGTATATGATATTGATAGGCCTACCAGTTACCACTCCCGTCGTGGAGCCCCGCTTCTGAGGGTATAACAGACATGAATTGCTTCAGCACCTTTATAATAACAACCAATTAATCTCCGCTACGAAATGCGTCCACCCTCGGCGATCTGTTTACTGACACTCCCAGAGCAGAAGCGTGATGTCAACGACGGAAACGTGGGCCGGAATGAATGTATCTCCTTCTGGAAGGTGCTACATCGTTACATCATGACTATGAGTGTGCCTCAGTGTGGCAAGATGTCACTTGCGACGTTGTGTCGTTTTTGTAAACTTGTTCAGCACGACTGTTTTTAGGTGTGACTATGAGAATGTGAAAAATCAGCGACCATAACTGAAACCAACTGGGTCCTTGAAGGCTTGACTACCCACATCTGAGACAACTAGCCCATCAGGTCAGGCACACATCGAAAACTAATCATGAAATGACTTAATACTATGTCGACATATTATTAGGGATCACCTTAAATTTGTTGAAGATTATGCAGAGGACCAGATGCTAACATATCCGACTAACTTTATAACCTACACTGTATGGTGACTCGCGAGTAGCTTTATTTAACGTGCACATACCAAGGAGGCATGCACACGGCTCAGCCATTAATGTCAGCGCCCGAGCGGACAGTGTACTGTACCCATGACAACATACCTGGACAAATGTTGTAATGGGGAAGTCGGTCAATGAGTGATCTCGAATGAGACTTTTCAGTCTGACAAACTTGCTATCCGACATAGTTCTGATTTGTGTCAGAATACCCTGACCAGGTTTCGATCCCCGGTCTGCTATCATGAGAGACCAGTATGCTACCTTTCGACTACCGACTTCCCTTTTCGACTATGGACTTCCCTTATAAACACTAACCCTATTAATTATGTATTCAATACTGTGAATTTTGAATTAATCGAAAATGGGTTCGTTTTGTTTTAATATCATAGCCTGATTGTAAATATTGTTAGGCATTCTCTTATACCGTATATGGGAGGCTCGATACATGGGAGAATGCCTCTTGAAATTATTTGAGATCAACAGCACCTACAATGTATCCCATGACCTATCTAATAGATTCCTTGCGTCATTTTCAGCTTCACGGGTTCAACTGTTTGGTCGCCTTCATTTGATGAAGCAATATGTTCTATAGATCAAGTTGCCTTGATATACATTGGATAATCTGACATTACATAGGCAAAATAGCATGTTAACCCTGTCATGGCTGGAGCTTCCTGAAATTTTGTGAAAACCCCGTGCCAATGCATTCTCTTATATATGCGAGTCTCCCATAGGGAGCCTCACATATATAAGAGAATACATTGGCCTAACAATATTTACCTTGACCTTGTAAGCCAGTGTATTCTCTTATATATACGAGCCTCCCTATGGATGGGATGCTCGTATATATAAAAGAATGCACTGACACAGCATCATTAATGCTGCACCAGCACAGCTCGCCTCATGAAAGTGTTAAGCAATATGTTCTACTGATCAAGTTGCCTTTTTTCACTAATTGAACATACCATTTTCTTGTTTTCCCCCACAGTCAAGATCAGATACAGTTGATTTGACAGACACATCTCTTATGGTGGATATTTCTGATGCCCTGAGTGAAAGAGATAAAGTCAAGTTCACAGTTCATACTAAAGTGAGTATATGTTAGAGCTGGGACGGTTATGGGTTTTTCGTGACCGGTTATGAACGGCAAAAAACCGCGATTAACCGGTTAACCACATATTATAGGTACTATTATGGGTGGGTAAGCCCAGTATGCAGAACGGCGATGATTGTGATGCTCACTGACATGGTAAGTTTGAGAACGGCTCCTGCCCATTATACAAAGAAGTTGTCACCCATGACACACATAATCACATATCTAATTAAGTACTGTATACACCCCGTCAGTAAGCCCAGGGGGCACGTGCACGTTTTTGTCAAAAAAGTGGGTACTGCATGGGCTTACTCACGGGGATCCCCCCGTGCAAAATCTCAGTTAGCCTTGAGATGCTGGTTTACCATCGTATTTTATACTGATACCAAGAGTAGTTGCGTTATATAAAGAGAATGATGCGTTTTATTAAGATAAAATCATATAATAACAAGATACAGATGTCGACAGGTAAAACAAAAAATACAATTTATACGTTGTAAACATGCGTATGGAACGGTTAATAGCGCACATAAATAGCACAAAGTTCAAACAACAAAGTTCAGAAGACGACAAGTCCATCGTCGTCGAAACCATCGAACTCCAGGTCGTTGTCAGAATCTTCCTCGAAGAAGAAAAAATTTATGAATTTCGCGGTAATCGACGAAACGTATTATGTACGTTCTGCAACAAGAACAATAACTCTATAAATTTGAGGTGGATTAATATTCGAATGGAAAAACTCATTATCTGATACTATTTTAAATGTAATGGTTCAAAAATGATTTAATATAAATATTAGCTGCTCTGATATATATATTGCCTCATGTTAAAATGAATTGTAATTCAATTGAGTATTTGTCACTAAAATCAAGCATTCTGATTGGCCGAGTACGGCTAACTTTCGTTTTCGATTCACCGACATCGGCCGCTTCAGCGTGCATCAAATCTGAATGTAGCACGGTCAAATGTAATCGGCGCAGAACGAGTAGCGAAACGAGCACACCCGCGCGTTGTTGTCTATAGATACCGTTCATCGGCCGCTTCAGCGTGCATCAAATCTGAATGTGGTACGGTACAATTTGATCGGCGCAGAACGGAGTAGCGAAACGAGCCAACCCGCCCCACAGGAAATGGTTACGGAGCAGTGTTCCGAGTAACGCAATGGACACACCCAATGATTTGTGCACGGTGACAACGGCGAAATGAAAGTCTCGATTCGTGTCATGAAAATGACTAAATGATACTTTTTATACAGTTTTTTTGCAAATTCCTTGCTAGATTGAATTACAATGGAGATAAACGTACCCTGTTTCGTTGTACATTCTGGGATTCGAGCATGAAAACAGTTTGTGAACTCGCCGGCAAGCCGGCTCGTTCACAAACTGTTTTCATGCTCGAATCCCAGAATGTACAACTCAACAGGGTATGTTTATCTCCTAAATAATCCAAGATTAATTAACGGCAATTGAGCCACAAAGATTGTAAACGAATTAACACCAGAGAACGTGACAACTTTTAAAAGTATATCATAGAAAGCAGGACTGCTCGTGGAAATTATTGGGCTCAATTTATATTTTCTTGGGATCAATTTGAAAACACAATAGTTGTGTAATGAGTTCACACCCAAATTAATCAAGCCTTCAAAGAGCCGACACACCGCGTTTGATGTTGTTCCGTCAATCTCGGATTCATTTTAATTGACGGAGACAGATTAACCCTCTTATAGCCAGTTATAGCTGACCATCACAGTGATCATACACTATAATAGTGATGTTACGGTTAACCGACCACGGCAAATCCGTGACTGGTCACGGTAGTGCTGGGCGGTATTTCGGTATACCGATTATAATCGGTAAGATTTTCAATACCGTTACCGTTACCGTCATTCTTTTCCATAATCGGTAAACCTTGAAGACGGTATTATCGCGGTTACATGTCATACAGGCACATTACGGAGTATATTGTGGTTTTCCTTTGTCGGGATACAAAGAAATTACTTCGTTTCTATACACCGTATTTCATCGAAATCATAGGTAGCGAGTTTGTGTCAGGAGACAGCGTTGCTGTAAATTGGGCTGAGGTAGCTACTAGTGTTGCGGATTCTGTTTACCAAGTCATCCGCGAAATTGGCGCGAATATATTTCAAGATTTACGTTGTGTACCCCATGCACGTGCTCATCGACAATTTTAAAATGACTAGTCCGTTTCAATGATTGGCGTGTGCAAGTTTATGCAACGCCCTTTATGTGTATTCATCCCATGTTGCATTATCTTTTAGTTGGAAAAAACTGTTCAATCTTCACTCATGTCACTTCTTTCCCCATGTCATTTCCAAACAAAATGTATTCCTTCGCTACCTGGGACAAAACCCAGCCCAACATTATATTGCAAGGTATGATTGCATCATTCTGCGCTATTTTTTATCGACCGAATTTATGGGGCAGCTCATTATTTCAAGGGTGTTATCGAGTGGGAATAAATGATCACATTCATAAACCGGGATTTAAAAGTATGATTATAATAATTCAACGGGAAGTCAATAATAGTTCTAGAAGTTAAATACTTTGGAAGTAATAAACTTTATTTCCCGGCATTTAATAAAAGCATTGTACTTATTCTTAAGTTATTCACACCCGGCGGAACATTCCAATATCAACATCACAGCACGTGCTCTGCAAGTCGGCACTGTCAGTGGGGGATTGTTTCAAAGCTCTTGGGTGTATCCGGCTTCGCTGAATGATGCTTGCATTAAGTTGCATAAATCGCAATTATTACCTGTATTTAAGATCAGCTCATGAATCCATGCTTGCAGATAATGATACATTCATTGATTGCAATCCATAATTTAATAAAACGGAGCGTACATTTCCTTATTTTATGTAATCTGTAGCGATTAGATTTTCCTCCATAAACAGTCGATCTGTGCACCAAACGAATGCTACTAAACGGGGGTTTTAAGGGATTAGTTTAAATAATCGGTAATACCGTATACCGCGGTATTATTTTAGGATTATCGCGGTATTTTTATGCTTAAATACCGCCCAGCATTAGGTCACGGCCATAGTTGGTGGTTAACCGGTTAACCGCATAACCGTCCCAGCTCTAGTATATGTGTTCGCAACTGACTCCAGCCATAACCAGCCCCGGCAATAATAAGGACCCTAGAGATATGTTTCTTTTCTGAATTAAATTGTAGTTGCTAACTTGCTAGTGTTGAAATGACTAGGGTATTTCATAGTCAACTAATCGACAGTCAACAATCGAGTCGAAGTTGACTAGTCGACAACCCCCATTCCCATGGAAAACTTCCATTTTACTATGTGGCTATTGAGTTCTAAATAAGTAAGAAATTTGCCTGATGATAATGTCTGTTGATCTACTCAACATTGTCAACAACGTAGTAAGTATCTACCTTTAAATTGGTCATCAAATTATATATGATATCACTGTAAATTATACAGTGAATTACTTAAGGTACCATCACACAAGTGCATGTAGCAGCAAACACATATTTTGATCAGTCTCACATATTCTATCACAGGCTAAGTATGTTCAGTTTTGATTTAATATGTTGCTGTATGTTAATAAACATTGAAAATCATGATGTTTTGGAAATATCCGAGATTACAGACCTCTTTTATGGTTGAAATACTTAGAAAAAGTTTATCAAGAGTTGCATGATACTTGAATTGTACATGTCATCTAATCAGAACTTATTCTAAGATGAAGCGCCCAATCTTAAACGATTATCATTACACATTGTGATGTTATTTGGCGGGGAAACCCATTCGCCTACTGAGAAATTAAATGTCAACAAGATATTAACTGCTAATATGTGTACTTTACTATTTCAGACGACTCTAACAGAGTTCCAGCAGCCAGACTTTAATGTTGTTCGTATGCATGAGGAATTCGTCTGGTTACACGACAGATTTGTTGAAAATGACTTGTATGCTGGATTGATAGTGAGTTACTCTATTAATTGTCACTCTTTTAAGTGTCCCTCTTGATCGTGTTGGAACCGTCGTGACCATCAAAGCGGGTCTAGTGCTAACACAACAGAGTCGTAACATTACTCCTGAATACTCCCAACGCGGCGGAGATAACCGTCAAGCAACAAAACATGGAGGTGGTCATAAACGAAACAGAACTGTGCCTTGGTCCCTTGGATTCCACCAGCGATATGTCTGGACATCATTATGACAGCCTGGCAAGCCTGTTTTGTCCACAAGTGATATGACGGCCAGATTTATTGTCATATAATGGCAATTTTTTTAACTCTTATAAAATGCTTTAATTTATTAAGAAACTGGCCGATAAGATCATCCGCATTTGGTTGAGGTTCTCCTGTAATTTCAAGTCAGTCAAGAAGTTTATCATGCTAAAAGTTCATAGAAAAGGCGACCACATGCTCGGATATACATTGAACATAAAAAGTTTGGAGCTATACTCGTCCATAAATATACGTCAATATTTAACACATTTCCCAGCATTTACGTTGTTTTATTCACAAACAAATGTCATTATGAATATAAAACAATTAAACAGTGATTTCTTTTCTGTAACCTTGCATAATCAATCAACTACTTGATATGATTCCAAATTACACAAATATGTACAAATTGTATTTCAGATTCCCCCAGCACCTCCTAAGCCAGATTTTGACGCATCCAGAGAAAAGCTTCAAAAATTGGGAGAAGGAGAAGGCACAATGACAAAAGAAGAGTTTACGAAAATGAAACAAGAACTTGAAGCGTATGTTTATGTTTGAGTTATTACTTGTGCCTCCCCTTTGTAAGAAAACAAGACTGGAAATAACTCAAGTGATCTTGCCAGGCAAAATTAGGCACCAATTGGTTTGTGCGTGTCATTAACCCTTTCATGACAGGAGCTGGTGCAGCATTAAAGATCCTGTGCCAATGCATGCTCATATATGCGAGTCTCCCATAGGGAGCCTCACATATGTAAGAGAATGCACTAGCTTACAAGGTCAAGGTGTATATTGTTAGGCTAATGCATTCTGTTATATATGAGAGCCTCCCTGTGAATGCATTCGCACAGGGTTTTCACAGAATTTCAGGAAGGGTTAAACTACCCTTATGGATTATTGCATAATCATCCAACGATTTATGGCTCACCACAGACACAAAAGTCGAACAATCCGACACAGGTGAACCAAACTTGAACAAAGATAATAGGAACGCCAAACGAAGGCGTGTCCTATCACATCCCGCCAAAAAATATGATAAACCTCCACACGTGAAAACCAATATCCCCCTAGACAAAATTCCTTTATACAAGGCCATGTCCCACCACCTATCTCTTTTTAAACTCTTACAACAAGAATCCAACAACACATTAGGGATATATCAAATGCTCACTAAAGCTAGTTAGTAAACACAACTACCACTCACATCATGTCACATGTCTCACACACTGACACAGACATTGAGAACAATACTTGACGTCGGCATAATATAAAACTGGATTTTCCAACTAAGGACCAAATATCCAGAGGGCACGAACAGGTCAAGCACCTTAGGGTGAATAATATTAATCTACCCTTATGGAGCCCTCGCAGACATGAGCAGACGACACTCAGCAATACAAGCTGCCACCTGTATGGGGCTCCCTACAGGAAGCTCCAGTCATGGAAGGGTTAAGGACTGTAGATACTCAATTTTTGGAAAAACTTCAGTGTAAAGAAAAATTTAAATATCGAGCAAAAAATATGTGCATTTTGGCTAAATAATTTCAATTTAGATACTCTTATACCGGTATATGCCAGGCTCCCTTTGGGAGACTCATATTTATAAGAGAATGCATTGGCACATGTTTTTCGCCAAATTTGAGGAAGCTCCAACCTTGGAAGGTTAGTATACAAAATTCATTATTTCAGTGAGTACTTGGCAACTTTCAAGAAAACCGTTGCCATGCATGAGGTGTTTCTTCAGAGACTAGCTGCTCATCCTAAACTACGTAATGACGTCAACTTCCGCGTGTTCCTTGAATATGACCAGGATGTAAGTATTTGGTGCTGAGTGTTGTTACGTCATACTGGTTACAGCTAAGAAAACAAATACCTGTTTCCCCATGCAATTATATGTGAAAAATTTAATGAGGGATGTAAGCTAACTTTTAAAACTGTATATTTAGATAGGGTTCGTATGCTGGAAACTGGAAAAAAATTGATATTTAACATTAGGAATTCCATGTTCTGGAAACTCTTGGAAAAAATTTGACATGTTTTTAGTGATTCATGGAGAATACTGGAATACCTGGCCAAATACACTGACAAAGTAAAAATGAAAAAAAAACTGGTGGTCTATTTGTAACTAAGAGTTATTTAGATTGTATCAATATACATACAGGTATTTCAAGTACATTATTGTCCCCCGACGTTTCCGTCGGAGGACTATAGAAATGACCCTCGTCCGTCCGTCCGGATGTCCGTCCGTCCGTGCGTCCGAGATTGGGTACCTTCATGGTGTAATCAACTCCTCCTACAGTTTTAAATGTAGAGATTTGAAACTCTGGGATATTGTTCCTAACATGTTGGTGATTTGCAACATCTATATAGCTAATAAAAAATATCATTTTTTCCATATTTTTGGGGGGTTTTCGACTTAGAAAATTTGGAACATTTTTGCCTTTTTGATGAGATTGGGTACCTTCATGGTGTAATCAACTCCTCCTATAGTTTTAAATGTAGAGATTTGAAACTCTGGGATATTGTTCCTAACATGTTGGTGATTTGCAACATCTATATAGCTAATGCAAAAATATCATTTTTTTCGCTTTTGCATGCGTTTGTTCATCGGGTTGTTTTGTCCAAGAAATTTTGCCAAGAAATTTTGCGGTGGTTTGCAACATCTATATACTGTATAACATTGTTGCAAATAGTATCCTTCTAACAAATCCAATCATGAAGTTTACCACTCGAGTCGGGGGACATGTGGTCTGCGACCTTTTATTCCTGTTAAACCTATTAATGTTTTGTTGACCGATATCTCTGTCTTATACCACTCAATCTCTACAAACATTCAAGGTACTAATATAAAGGAAATATATTTCTTACAAAACGTGGGATTAAATTATAATAATTAACTCTTGTTTCGATTAAGTTAATGAGTTATAACTGAAAAAGATTGAAGACAAATTTACTACAGTAATGCCCTAAATAATCGACTCATTAACCACAGCAGAAATGAGGAGTTCTTCAATCTTTTCTGTCTTCGGTACAAGCACTATCAATCATGCCTCAATTTGCAGAGAAACTTCATTTTCGTTGGCCACTCAATTGAAAGCAGCAGGCTGGCATCTTTCCAAACACGTGTGGGGCACCTGTGCTTTCTGGAGGAATCGATCATGATTAAATTATCAATATTAATGGTTAATTAAATGACAACCAATTGTTTCAGTGTGCCATTGAAATTTTATTTATGACTAACTTATTTAGATATAAATCTAATGTTGTTATGTTCATTTCCTCTTCTCCAGCTTTCAGTGAGAGGCAAGAACAAGAAAGAAAAGATTGGTGGAATCTTCAGGATTCTGAATAAATCGGTCGACGAAGTCCTCTTATCAAGTCAAAAGGTAGAGACCTTTTCTGTAATGCCTATTTTACCCCTTAGTTGTGGTCGAGGCTATATTGGCATGAACTCGTCAATACATCTATCTGTCAGTAGACTCGACATTGTCTGAGATATTGTTTTCACATTTTATACCCCGTTTTTGAAAAAATGGTCGTATTATGTAATCAGTTTGTATGTCTGTCAAACAATTTTGGTTTTCGACCGATTATTTTAGTTTGGATTATTTGATATGAATTAAAGATAGTAAGTGTATTTCCCAGCTATGGAATATTCGAATATGGGTTGTGTTCAGTTAATATTACATGATTTACAGGCCTTTTTCGAATTAGAATTTGCTCGATTTCATAACATTTTGGTTTCTGACCGATAATTCAATTTTTGATTATTTGATCTGAAAAAAAGTTGGTATATGTGTTTCCCCAGCTAAAAATGCTGGCCAAATTTGAATATGGGTTCCCTCCAATTTTAATTCATCTCATTTAATAACAACTTACAAGTAAACTAACAGGCTTATTTAGCCATGCCCCAGCGATGCTCTTGGTAGTCAATTTGATTGAACCTTTGCACAGATATCAATTTTGTTTGTTTGCAGTATCAGGCATTCTTAGAGTTTTCTCCAAACTTCCTTCATCTCTGTTAGAATGGAGGTGGTTAAAGCAGGTCACCTGGCTATAAGAGGAATGTACTTCTGATTACACAAAATTATTCCTAAATTTCATATCTGTTGTGTGTGTGTGAATAATAATTGACAATATGTATTTCTCAGTATGAGCACTATTAAATGTTTTTTTTATGTATTTCTCTGTTGGCAGGATGTCGATGATGCTTTTGAAAATGACAGACAATTCCTGGTGGAATATCACACGAAAATAAAAGATTCTACATTAAAGAGTGATAAAATGACTCGTACACATAAAAGTATGTTTACATTTTTATTAAAGATAAAATTATGAAAAGAATAAGATAAAAGTATATTTACCATAAGATAAAAGTTTCCTATGAAATTCCCTGATAAAATTGGCGATGAAAACACCTGTATCATTACTGCAGTTGTGGTACAAGGCGCGCATCACGTCATTGACTGGTCAAAATCATGAATGAACTGACGTCACACCAATTGCATGAGAAATGAAAACAACATTCCAACATATATTCTTGCGCACTATAAACAAATAGTTCTTAAATTTTCACATTATTTGATTGCCTCCCACCGTAGGTATTATTGTAACACATATCACAAAGTAACTAATACATATTTGTTGAGTATTTATTATATAATTATATCAAAACGCAGGTGTAAGAGATTTTGTCCATTGAATTCAATTTCCGTTAGGCGTATTCACGTGAACCTGCAGGTTTGGACAATTTAGCAAATCGAGATAATTGTGTGACACTGTTACAATTGCATGTTCGGAGAACTTACTGAAGAAAGCTAATCGTCGTTTTTCAAAAACTAAAACCACCTTCGTTGGGGGACATTTTGGTCAGTGACCTTTTATCTTTATAATGTTGTTTGTACTTTACACTAAATCAAGCCATTTATGGGACCATCTCCTTTTATACTCAACAGAATATATGCAACAAATGAATGAATTTGAGCTATGGATATGACTCGAGTCATAAACTCATTTTCATTATAATTACCATGTTGTTTGCATCGTTCATAGAGCATACAAGTGTATTTTGTACTGATCCATTCATTTGTTGCATATATTCTGTTGAGTATAAAATGAAATGGTCCCATAAATGGCCGGATTTAGTGGACAATTTCCCTTTAAAATGTATGTCTTTGTGCTGAACAACAGACTGTTACTGCGGGAAGTTTTGGTCATATAAAGTGGCAATAAATACCTGCCTGCCGGGTACGTTAGCTGGTAAAAAATAAATATCAAAACCTGCCTGCCGCGTACGTTAGCTGATAAAAATAAATATCAAAACCTACCTGCCTGCCCATTTTGAAACAATAAGTGTCTGAGAATAGATGAGCAATTTTGTAAGGCCTAATATTGCCCACAAAAATCCAACCACATCAGTTGTATTATTTCGGAAAATATCACATCGGAACAATGCAAAAGCAATATTTAATCCTTCAGTTGGAATGAATAGTCATTAACCCTTTACCCAACAAAACGGCCAAAACCGGCCAAATAAAGCTTCAACAGCCTAAAATATCTTCGGTCTGTCTCAATAGAACCATACAAATATGGATATCATTGGAACCGGCTCTTTGACCACATTGTGATAGTTACAGTTATGCCCTGTGCCAATGCATTCTCTTATATATGCGAGTCGACCATAGGTCGCCTCGCATATATAAGAGAATGCATTGGCCTAAAAAAAATCTTTTTTTACCATTTTTTCTTACATTCTTTAACAATTTTATAATTTTTAATGTGTTAAGCCAATGCATTCTCTTATATATGCGAGGCGACCTATGGTCGACTCGCATATATAAGAGAATGCATTGTCACAGGGCCGTTTTGTTGGGTAAAGGGTTAACTCATTCTATACTAAATGGATTCTCCCATTCAGCTATAAAAGTCAATATCGGAATGGTCTATTATCAATGAGTGTTTAGTGTTGGAAGGGTTCAATTAAATGTAAATGTATACAAATGATTCTATTGACTCAAGTTGATGTATATATTTATACATATTATATAATGACTTCTGTAGCAAATTTGAATATAAATGTTTTGAGAATAACTTTGTTGAACAACAACACTTGCATTGCACATCTGAATACCGCATTGGATTATTTCCTTCATTGGAGATTAACATTTTTGGTGAGGTCCTGATTTGGGTGACTGCAAGCCTGAGTTCAGTGTGCCTGTCATTTGCAGAATGAGGTCCACAGAGGGTGAATTTAGTGACGCTATCCTACACAGTGGGCCAGCATCACCAAATTCACCCTCTGGGTGCCTCATTCTGCATGGCCTCATCTGCTATGGGAGACATACTCAGATTGGAGTTCCCAAATGGTGAATATTGTGATGTACACCCATTGGGAACCTCAATTATGCAATGTGTCTTCTGCCAAAACTAAAAAAGAAATAGAATCTTTGTGAAGAAGTTTCTATAGAAATTTGATAATGAAGAAACTTTCCCAAGAAGATGAGGCCTAAGCAGAATGAGGTCCCCAGAGGGTGAATTTAGTGAAGCTAGCACGCTGTGCAAATAGCGTCACTAAATTAACCCTCTGGAGACCTTATTCTGAAAATGACAGGTACCCTAAACTCAGGCTTGAGTGACAGATAGCACAATATTTTTTATTTTAGGTCAAATAAAAAAAATTACTGTGTTCTCAGGCACCTCCCTCATCATCCAGATATAGCCTCATAAATAAATAAAAATATTGTGTTCTCAGGCACTTCCCTCATCATCCAGATAGAGCCTCATTAAACACATTTAAGTTGCAAATTTATCAAAAATTTCAAAACTCAATCACCAATTGGTCCACGATATGTTTCTGTTGAAGTTGTAAGGGTAAAATGCATTGGATGATAGTTTGCTTGGAAACTTGGGAGTTTTTTATTCCATAAAATTATCTATATATGCCTTTATTTCCAGAATTCTTTGAAAAAAATTAAATTAAAAAGCCTCCCTCCCTGATCCAATTTTCTCTATATACTAGTAATTGCCTCAGAACAAAGGTGTTTATTTTAAATAGCCTTATTTGGCACAAATTTAATTTTGAGCAGTTTCTTCCATGCAATCTTGGCCCACTCCCTTAATTTCCTTAAAATATATTTTCAGATTTAGCTGACTCATATATCCAAATTTCAACTGGTTTTGTTCAACTAGCGACACTGGAGAGTACTGAACTAGATAAGTATGTATAACATTCATATACGATTTAAATTATGTCAAACTGTTTAAGTGCAGGTTTGTGGTTTCTGGTGAATCTAACCGTCTGTATTATCTTTTCGCCGGCTTGTGATATCAATAGTGCTAGATGCTTGTCTACGATGAAGGCAAATGCCGACAAAGCACTCCACCTCCAATCGTCTAGCTCTGGGTCTAATATTAGTTGCCTGTAGCCAATATGTCCCAACAGATATTCGCAAAAAAGTTTGTTGATATATATTCCATGTGATTTATTTTGTCCAAAATCACCAAAACATGTATGGCTGACACATTTTTGACTGAGATTGAAGTCTCATTCGTCGTGTTTCTAACACATTTGTCACGTTTCTAACACATTCGTCACGTTTCTAACACATGCTTGAACATGGTTAGCAGTTACTTTAATGAATTGGAAATGTGAACTGGGAAATGTTTGTTTGTTTGATCTCAATTCCACACAAAACCTGCCGCAATTATTTCATACTGATTATAATTTTTTCCCAACTTATCAAACCCGAATAAAAAGGCTGCATGCGCTTAGTTTCGAGACCATGCACGTAGGACTGAGAAACGATACATTTACTTTGCGTGGCCTGGTATATGCACATCATAGAGTTGCCTGGTGTCAGGCTTTGTTGGTTGGAACAATATCCTTTGTAATAAAAAAATAAGTCACACACATAATAAGCCAAGTTCAATTCCTGTTTTTCAGGCCAACATGCATTATCACGAAACCCTGCCTGCACAACATTTTTATCCATGTTATCTGAAATTGTAATGATGCTATTTCTATTGTTTAAAATTGACTGTCGATCTCTCATATGAATGAGGTCGACAATGAAATATATTTCGGTGACACTATTTGTCAACGTGACATGGGCTATATTGCAATATATTATGGCCACAATGATGCAAACTCAACATTTTGGATTTCTTTATCAGTTAGAGATGTAACATTAGTCTTACAATATTCATAGCGATAGTGTCTCAATGACACCACCACAATTTGATTGAAAATTTTAGCAGCTACATACATGCATGTATACACATTCATAACATCTGTTGTTTTTATTTTTACAGAATATTTACGAAGCTTGCTGATGCCTTAGAAAAAGCTCGGGTACGTAACTATCAACTATAAAATGGGCATCGCTCATTTTATCTACAAATTTAAAGGATTTAGCTGTGCCGATCACATGTCCAATATGATAACTCTCCAATAACTAGAATTTGCATATCAAAACCATTGTCATGTAAACTTTACTGTAACAGCAGAATTACTAATAAAAGTCCAATTAGTCCAATAAGATACGAAAGATACCAAAATCTAATCAAAACTTTTGATAAACATTTGACAATGTCAAATCATTTAAATATATTCTGAAGATCATATTCAGATTGGGCGTATTTCAGATGATGTTTTCTATGTACCGGTAGTGGTATGGTCGGTTTCTTCGAAATTTTCAGCGATGTTTGTAGAATGCTACATTCCCCAGGTTGGCATAGCGCCTGAGTACTAACTTATCAAATTCATGCACCCAAACAAGTCCATAATATGTCTTTAATTTTTTCCCAAAGATATTATTGTACAACATGAAACCAATATGTATATAGAGAATTTAAAAGAGGATTTGGCAAAAAGCATTAGAAGCTTATATCTATAGAGCTTTCTCCTCAAAAGAATTATTTGATGATTTTTGGTGTTGTATCAAATTAATAATTTATTCACTTATTCACAGAATTTAGATGGCTGTGTCACTTATGCTTTATAAATTATTTGATAATTTCAGAAATTAGAAGGGCGTGTTGCCTCAGATGAGGATCTGAAGCTCAGTGACACTTTGAGATATTACATGCGAGATTCACAGGCTGCCAAAGACCTGCTGTATCGACGAACGCGGTCATTAGCTGATTACGAAAACGCTAATAAAGCTCTGGAGAAAGCCAGAACCAAAAACAAAGAAGTCAACCAGGTATGTTATTAACCAGGTATGTTATTAACCAGGTATGCTATTAACCAGGTATGTTATTAACCAGGTATGTTAACCAGGTATGTTATTAACCAGGTATGTTATTAACCAGGTATGTTTTTAACCAGGTATGCTATTAACCAGGTATGTTATTAACCAGGTATGTTATTAACCAGGTATGCTATTAACCAGGTATGTTATTAACTGGATAGACGTTAGTGCTGGACGATATGACGATATATTGGGTATAGCCAGTTTTAATTTTGATATCGTCAATAATATCGTCTGAAATAAAAATATTGTAATACCGTCCCAAGTAATAATATTCTCAATGTAGGTTGAAACCCATCATATGGTCCCAACAAACAGGGAAGTTAGAGTAAGTATAATAGTCCCAAATTTCCCGGAAATATGCAGTCGAAAAAGTTAAAAAACATCGGAGCACGTGCTTATCAAGTTGGATATGCTTCGTCGGAAACATCAAAGCGCTAGCATTAGTTGGCGACGTTGTGAGATGATTGGTATGTCGCGCGCATGCGACTGGCACAATGACCTCCTTTCAAGTTGGTGCAGCTTGCTCTATCAACCGTAACCGGTTGCTTGGAGATGGATTACGATGTCAGATTTTTATTGACCAAACTAGCTGATCGTGTCAATGTGTGCAAATTGTGAGTAAAATTATTTTGTGGACATGTGCCGTACAGATCATGGCATCACTATCGCTTCAACGAACGTCAAATTCACAAACTAATTGAACATGTCTATATTTATTTTCCTCGGCTAAAAAAATGCTGACGCAAATTCATTTCACGTCGGCTTTTGCCTCGGCACTGCCATTGTCGATGCTAATTCCCAGGGCTGCCGTATATGTACATTGAAGTCTCACGGTGCTACCAACTACCAATTACCACTAATAAATAGTCTCACAAACAACCAATTCCTCATGAATAAATAAAATGGAAATTTGAAACCGAATGCGGTCCTTAATGCGTGTTGTTGGGTGCTATGGTCGAAGGGATATAACTCTTAAAACTTTATGCGAAAATGCACGTGGGCCTTGTTATATGATTATATCCCGTTGTTTCAAAGTTATTGTTTTCTCTGTCGGCAAACTGTCAATTGTTGCGGATGAGTGGTCATTATATATACTGTGATGTCACGGATAATTGTTCAATACACATTCGCTCGACCTCGCATGACCCACAAATCGTAAATAAAATGTAGGGATGTATTGTGCAAACTTTATTCATGAAATATTGCATATATTATACATTGTACTTCCCAATTGTTATGTACCAAAATAATATCGCGATAATATCGTGTATCGCGATGTTGTCACCATAATATCGCGATATTTTTGGGGGCCAATATCGCCCAGCCCTAATAGACGTGTTTCATATGCCTTAGTATGTAGTTGACTATTAAAATAGCCAGTGTCCGTCCGTGCGTGCTTCCAGAAATGGTTTCCGGATGTTAACTTTAGTTTCGGTTATTAGATCAAAAGCAAATTTCATAGGTGAGTTTATCAGACCAAAATACAGGTCAAGTTTGAATATGGGTTTGCTCCGCCTATTTTTGCGAGAGTTATGGCTCTTTTTTTACTTAGAATCTTGTAATTTTCTGGTTTCCAGATGATAACTTCAGTTTGTGTGATCATATCTGAACCAAATTTGGTATGTGAGTTTACCAGCCCTATATACAGGTCAAGTTCAAATGTGGGTTTTCTCCGCCCATTTTTGCGAGAGTTGTGGTCCTTTTTCGACTTAGAATCCTGTCAATTTCTGGTTTCTGGATAACTTTAGCTTGTGTGATCATATCTGAATCAAATTTGGTATATGAGTCAGATCGAAATACAGATCAAGTTCGAATATGGGTACGATCCACCCATTTTTGTCTGGTTGTTTCGGATTTAGGGTCCTTGTTATTTTTTCAGAAAAGCTGATGCCCCCAATGAAGCCACTTTTTCGGAGGACACTGTGGCCGGACAGCCTTTTATTCTGTAATTAACTTTATATTCCACAACATTTTTTAATTATGTTTTGGCAGGTCTATTCTCTACAATATTCTTTGTTTTATTAGATTTAAAAAAAAAAAAAAATGACATTTAATTGGAATATTGTGTCACTGGAGTAGCCCTTTAAATAGCAGAAATTTGTCTTGGCTAGTATGAGTTCCACCCTACACCTGATTGCATGCTCTATACATATAACTTCAGTTTACAATTGAAACTTGGTCCATTATCATGGCAGATATTGGTTGGGTCCGGTTTATATTGTTGATTATCAAGATCATCCTTGTTACCTCAGTAGTTTTTTGTATTTAACAATGAATTTTTGCTGTCTGCAGATTTCCACAATGGGACTCTTAAGATTATTGTCTGCAGCAATTTGTTTCATTCAATTTTGTACGAATCGGTTCTGAAATTTGCGTTGGCTAAAATATAATCTATGAAATTTCTTTATGCCCTGGCTAGCCCGATAGCCGATGTTATTTAACAGGGCTGCTGGCGTGTGAATGGTTATTGTGTAAGGACAAACTCCAACCCCCTCCCCGACTTTCAAAATCTCTTAAATGCCAATCAAATGTCAAAGTGTAGAATTTCTATTTTTGTATTATATTTCCTCTTGATCAAGTATATCCATGTTTTTTTCTTCTAATTTTTGAATGATATTTGTTTTTATTTTATTTGCTCCTGATAAATTATATCCCTGTTTTTTTGGTCTAATTTTTGAATGAGGTATTTGTTTTTATTTTATTCCTCCTGATAAATTATATTCATGTTTTTTTCTTCTAATTTTTTAATGAGGTATTTGTTTTTATTTTATGTCCTCCTGATAAATTATATCCATGTTTTTTTCTTCTAATTTTTGAATGAGGTGTTTGTTTTTATTTTATTTGCTCCTGATAAATTATATTCATGTTTTTTTTCCTAATTTGTGAATGAGGTGTTTGTTTTTATTTTATTCCTCCTGATAAATTATATTCATGTTTTTTTCTTCTAATTTTTTAATGAGGTATTTGTTTTTATTTTATGTCCTCCTGATAAATTATATCCATGTTTTTTTCTTCTAATTTTTGAATGAGGTATTTGTTTTTATTTTATTCCTCCTGATAAATTATATTCATGTTTTTTTTCTTCTAATTTTTTAATGAGGTATTTGTTTTTATTTTATGTCCTCCTGATAAATTATATCCATGTTTTTTTCTTCTAATTTTTGAATGAGGTGTTTGTTTTTATTTTATTTGCTCCTGATAAATTATATTCATGTTTTTTTTCCTAATTTGTGAATGAGGTGTTTGTTTTTATTTTATTCCTCCTGATAAATTATATTCATGTTTTTGTCTTCTAATTTTTTAATGAGGTATTTGTTTTTATTTTATGTCCTCCTGATAAATTATATCCATGTTTTTTTCTTCTAATTTTTGAATGAGGTGTTTGTTTTTATTTTATTTGCTCCTGATCAAGTATATCCATGTTTTTTTCTCCTAATTTTTGAATGAGGTATTTGTTTTTATTTTATTTCCTCCTGATAAATTATATCCATGTTTTTTTTCAGGCTGA
Organism: Siphonodentalium dalli; assembly: GCA_032622095.1. NCBI lineage: Eukaryota > Metazoa > Mollusca > Scaphopoda > Gadilida > Siphonodentaliidae > Siphonodentalium > Siphonodentalium dalli. The sequence goes on from CP136066.1 coordinate 218,199,494, forward strand.
AAAGGCCCAGCAGTCATCTTGTGAAAAGTATGAAAAAATATCAGAAACTGCAAAAAAAGGTGAGACTGTAGATTCGCTTTTGAAATTTTCCCGATATAAATACCTGAACTACCTTACTATGAGCATGATATGTCACGTATAAATACCTGAACTACCTTGCTATGAGCATAATATGTCACAGAAAGACTCATTGAAGTCATAACAAATACAACTTTGATCACGATGATGGGGTTCCAATCAAATACAGTAATGCCCTAAGTAATCGACCTCTTAACCAAAGCAAAATTATGGGTAACTTTCTCAAACCAAAATCGACTTATGGGGGAGAAAATGGAACCTCTTGGTGAAAGGAGTAAAGGGCGTTCAACGGGAAACCCCAGAGGAGACCCTAACGATAACTTTAGACTCATTCAACCGAATTCTCGGACTCCCGAAAGCAGTCACAAAAGCTATGTCATTCGCTGCTTGTCATCGGCTGCCAACAGGCAAACCAGGAACACCAGACATAATTGTGCGCTTCGTAAACCTAAACGATCGTGACAAAGTGTTAGAAGAAGCGAAAAAACTTGCAGCGGGAACAGGGTATGGAATATCGACCGACTTGCCTCCGTCTCTCTCGAAACTCAGGGGGGCGCTACTGAAACAACGTGCTGAGAAGGACCCAGAGGAGCGAAAAAAGTACAAGCTAGTGTACTTACGACAGGAGCCTTTTCTCAAACTGGAAAAAAAAAGATCAAAGTGACTGCCGATTAGAGCAAAATCAATGAAAAAAAACAATGTTCGTAGTACTTCGTACAATTTGACTATAGTTTTTCTTTTCACAAAGAACCTGTTTTGTTGATAAAATGTTTATAGTATGTTGATTTAAGTAATATTTAGTATATTATTAAGTCTATTTAGAGTTAAAATATTTTTTTATACTATGAGTTCGAGAGGAAACTGTTTGATTTTTCAATTATAGTATAATTCTGTTACTATGCGATGAAAAAGCATTATATTTATCGTTAGTCGTTTTGTAGATCAAAGCAAAAGCGAATGGCATCTACTGACTTCAACCTATATTATATTTCTGTTATTATGTGTTGAAAAAACAGTTTTAAAATAGCTTATTGCTTATCGTTATTAGTTAGTAGATCAAACAGGTGAATGGAAAACATGAATGTTTGAAAATATCTTAAGATATCAAAAAACATATTATAGCGTAACTTAACACGTTATTAATATATTTTAAACACTATCGTAGAGCGTGAAAAGTCACCACCGGGTGAAAAATCAAATATGATTAAACAAAAACATACAGTTATTACACTGTATAAATATTTGCATTATGCTGTGGGGGGTGGGAAAATAAAAATACTGAAAACAATTTTGCAACTATTTTTAAAACAAAGCACAATCAAGAAAAATAAAAACAAAGAATGGTAGTCAATATAGGTATGGTGAACTGTAGAGGTTTGGCATCTGATTACACAAAAAGAAAAGATTTTTTTAATATATTTAGAAATAAATATGATATAAGTATCTTCGTTGACACACATTCCACACCGCAAACTGAAATAAATTGGAAGCACGAATGGGGTAATGAAATGGTTTTTTCATCCTACAATAGCAGCAGCAGGGGGGTGGCCATTGGTTTTAAAAACTCCTTCAAATTCAAAATCCACAGCCAACAGACAGACATGGGAGGAAATTATATTATTTTAGACATTACTATTCAAAATCAAAGATTGACCTTAATAGCACTTTATGGCCCAAATAAAGAGGACACAGCTTTCTTTGAAAATATAAAAACAAAGGTTATAGAAATTGGAAACCTGTCAACACTCTGGGTAGGTGATTGGAATGTTGTACAAAATTACGAAATAGATACATACAACTACAGTCGACAAAATAACCCAAAAAACAAGGAAACAATAACAAATATAATGTCAGAATTTGAATTAATCGATATATGGAGAAAATTTAATCCAAACAAAACTAGATTTACTTGGTACGGACCAAATAAAAAATGCAGCCGACTAGACTATTTCCTAATAAGTAAAGATTTGGAACCCTTTGTAGAAAACCCAAATATATGTACAAAATATAAATCAGACCATGCTCCTATAAACCTAGGGCTAAAATTTAATGAACAACAAAGAGGAAAAGGAACTTGGAAATTTAATAATTCACTTTTAAATGATACAGTATATGTAGAACAAATACAAGCAACTATCATAAAAACAGTTGACCAATATACAGAAATAAAACAAAATTCAACTAACTATACAATTGATGACCAAATGTTATGGGAAATGATCAAATTAGAAATTAGGGGAAAAACAATTGCCTACTCAACAAATAAAAAGAAGGTTCAGATTGATAAACAAAAACAATTAGAGGTGGAAATGCTGGAAAATCAGAAGAAATTTTATGAGACAAAACAAGAAATATACAAAGAGAAAATAGAACAATTAGAAACTGAACTTACTCTCATAAGACTTAACCTAGTCAAAGGCTTAGTAACCAGAGCAAAAGCACAATGGTATGCAGAGGGAGAGAAAAACACAAAATATTTCTCATATTTAGAAAAAAGAAACTATTGTGAAAAACTTATACCAAAAGTTATTAGAGAGGATAACACCATAGCGACCAATATAAAAGATATAATAGAAGAACAAAAAAAGTTTTATAAATCTCTATATAAAAATAACGAAGAAATACAAGACGAAAGTAAATATGAAAAATTTCTAAATAAAAATAACCCCTTTTTAGAAACAAAAACTGAAACGCATAGCTGCGAAGGTCTAGTGAGTGATCACGAACTACTTACAACTCTAAAATCAATGAAAAACAATAAATCACCAGGTGTTGACGGGTATACAGCCGAATTTTATAAATTTTTCTGGAAAGACATTTCACCATTTGTACTAAACTCCATAAATGATGCATATAGAAAAGGTTCAATGTCTGTGACACAACGACAAGGGATGATAACCTGTTTGCCAAAACCAGGCAAAGACAAATCACGTATAAAAAATCTGAGGCCAATCACACTTTTAAATGTAGATTATAAACTAGCAGCCTCTGTCATTGCGAAAAGAATAAAATCAAAAATCAACTCAATGATTAGTGATACACAAAAAGGCTTTATTAAAGGTCGCTTTATTGGGGAATGTACAAGACTGACATATGACTTAATCACGGAATGTGAAAAACAAAACGTCCCTGGCCTGATGCTGCTGTTGGATTATGAGAAGGCATTTGATTCGATTAATCGGAATTTTATTCAGAAAACATTTAACATTTTTTGGTTTTGGTGAGTCCATGTGCAACTGGGTGAAAACTCTATACAATGATGCAAATAGTGTAATAATTAACAATGGACACCTATCACAATCATTTAATATAGAAAGGGGAGTAAGACAAGGTGACCCATTATCACCATATCTATTTATTTTATGTTTAGAACCCTTCTCTGCTGCATTAAAATTAGAAAATGACATAACAGGAGTAAAAATAAAAAACAGAGAATATAAAATAAGTCAATATGCAGATGACTCTGTAATATGGCTAGACGGTAGTCAATCCTCTCTCGATGGAACCATTAACTTAATCAATGCTTTCCAAAAGGTATCTGGATTAAAAGCCAATTTTGACAAAACAGAAGCGGTGTGGTTTGGAACACGAAGAGGTTATACACAAACATTAAAAACAAAACAAAAATTAAATTGGAATTTAAAGGGAAAATTTAAAACATTGGGTATAATATTCAATTTAGAAGACCCCCTTTTAATACAAGAAAATTGGGAATCAAAAAAAGAAAGTATGAAAAATATATTAAAGCATTGGGCATTGAGGACACTGTCTCACATTGGTAAAGTAACGGTCATTAAAACCCTACTATTTCCACTCATTGTTCAAATCATGACGGTACTTCCAGACCCACAAAATAATTTTTTGAAGGAAATGCAAGGCTTGTTGTTTCAATTCTTTTGGAATGGAAAAAAAGACAGAATAAAGAGAGATACTCTGGTTCAAAATACTCAAAATGGTGGTCTTAAAATTCCAGATCTTAAATGTTTCTCAAAATCATTAAAAGTTACATGGCTTAAAAAAGTACTAGACCCGCTTAATTTTTCAGATTGGAAACTAATTTTAATAGAGAATATGGAAACATTTGGAGGAACAGCAATGCTTAACCTAAATAAAAACAGCCTAATACAGATAGCTAAAAAATTCAACCCTTTTTGGAAAGAAGTATTTACAGCGTATGCTCAACTAAACACAGAACCATCAAATGATGATGATTTTAAGTCCCAACCCCTCTTCCATAACCTACACTTGAAAATCAACCAAAAGCCAATCTATTATAGGACATGGATAAATAAACAAGTCCTTTTCATTAATGATATATTAAGGGAAGATAATACATTCATGAATACAGAAGAAATATTTTTAAAATATGGATTAAAAGTAAATTATCTAATATTACAAGGAATAATATCTGCCATACCACTAAAATGGAGAAAAGAAATAAAAGACTCATCGAGTAAATTAGAATTAATAAGAAAAACTAAGATCCAACAAAATATAAAAAAAGAAGATAAGTTAAACCAATACATATACTGGAAATTTGTCGAAACATTAATACCAAATAAACCATGTGCCCAATTTGGATGGCAAAGAAAGTTAGAAAATATGCAGATAGACTGGGAAAACATATATACTAGATGTTTTAAAATAACCAAATGCACGAAACTACAAGCCTTCCAATTTCAAATAAATCATAATAAATTAGTCACAAATACTTTCCTAGAAAAATGTAAGATAAAAACAAGTAATAAATGCTCTTTCTGTGAAATAGAAACTGAAAGTATTGAACATCTTTTAGCAAAATGTTGCAAAATAGAGCCTTTATGGCAATACATCACAAATATGTTAAATGTTGCTTTCAACAAACAATCAACATTGTCAACATATGAAATCATTTTTGGAATTGAAGCAAAGGACAATTATTTAGCAATTAACAATCTAATCCTGTTGACAAAGCGTTATATTTATATAACAAGATGTAAACAAAATAACTTAACAATAAAATCACTTGTAAGTTACCTTACTCGGGAATATATACTAGAAAAGCAATCAATAAAATGGAACAAAAGTTCAGAAAAAACAGTTGAAATGAAGTGGAACAGTGTCCTCAACCTAATTAATACTTAAACTTACAAATACTTTTCACAATATAACTACCATAATCATAATATAATCTTTTATAAAAAAAACAAAACAAATAAAATTTAAAAAAAAACCCAGGTCAACCTCAAATAAACAGTTCACCAAAAAAATACCTTATATTTAAACATATAAAATGGTCACATTAATAAAAAAAACAATACATATAGGCCTATACCTGAAATATTAAAGGACTAAGATCACTTAATGACAAGTTTCATTCAATAAAAACTATCACTGGCATTGTGCTTAGCTCATGTAAAAATATATTTGAAATAGACATGCATCATGTACATGGTTTTTCCTTAGATATTGTTGTATGTAAAATTTATGTCTTTTCAAATGTTAATATTATGTGAAATTGTATCAAAAAGATGAATAAATTATAAAAAATTATAAAAAAAAAAACTTTTCAGGATTTAGTCGGAAATATAGCTTGTTGCCATTCATCCGAAAGCTCTCGGCGAGATCTTTCCGATGAATGGCAACAAGCCACATTTCCGACTAAATCCTGAAAAGTTACCCATAATTCTGCTTTGGTAAGAGGTTGATTACTTAGGGCATTACTGTATTGTGACATTTGTATTCATTGCAATTCTGGAATCGTAATTGGAATAACGCGTAATTCCAGAAAAGCTATATTGCGTTATCTTAACATGAAAAAAATTCAAAACTTCTTTGTTTTAATCATCAAAATTATACAATACCATTAACATTCAGAGCAAAAACCACTCTAGATGTTTTCTCACGGTCCACATATGCAATTTCACACGACCAGTGACTAGAATTTGAACCAGCACTTAAATAAATAAATCTGAAATTTATCGAAAAATATAAAAAACAAAACACGTTTTCAGCGCAATATCGACAAATTTGTTTGGAAATCTTCCGTGTGCGTATGTTTTGAGATACCTCTTCCGTGTGCGTATGTTTTGAGATACATCTTCCGTGTGCGTATGTTTTGAGATACATCTTCCGTGTGCGTATGTTTTGAGATACATCTTCCGTGTGCGTATGTTTTGAGATACCTCTTCTGTGTGCGTATGTTTTGAGATACATCTTCCGTGTGCGTATGTTTTGAGATACATCTTCCGTGTGCGTATGTTTTGAGATACATCTTCCGTGTGCGTATGTTTTGAGATACATCTTCCGTGTGCGTATGTTTTGAGATACCTCTTATAAAATTATGTCTGCATACAATCTTCCGTGTGCGTATGTTTTGAGATACATCTTCCGTGTGCGTATGTTTTGAGATACATCTTCCGTGTGCGTATGTTTTGAGATACCTCTTACAAAATTATGTCTGCATACAATCTTCCGTGTGCGTATGTTTTGAGATACATCTTCCGTGTGCGTATGTTTTGAGATACATCTTCCGTGTGCGTATGTTTTGAGATACATCTTCCGTGTGCGTATGTTTTGAGATACCTCTTCCGTGTGCGTATGTTTTGAGATACATCTTCCGTGTGCGTATGTTTTGAGATACATCTTCCGTGTGCGTATGTTTTGAGATACATCTTCCGTGTGCGTATGTTTTGAGATACCTCTTCCGTGTGCGTATGTTTTGAGATACATCTTCCGTGTGCGTATGTTTTGAGATACATCTTCCGTGTGCGTATGTTTTGAGATACATCTTCCGTGTGCGTATGTTTTGAGATACATCTTCCGTGTGCGTATGTTTTGAGATACCTCTTACAAAATTATGTCTGCATACAATCTTCTGTGTGCGTATGTTTTGAGATACATCTTACAAAATTATGTCTGCATACAATCTTCCGTGTGCGTATGTTTTGAGATACATCTTCCGTGTGCGTATGTTTTGAGATACCTCTTACAAAATTATGTCTGCATACAATCTTCCGTGTGCGTATGTTTTGAGATACATCTTCCGTGTGCGTATGTTTTGAGATACATCTTCCGTGTGCGTATGTTTTGAGATACATCTTCCGTGTGCGTATGTTTTGAGATACATCTTCCGTGTGCGTATGTTTTGAGATACCTCTTACAAAATTATGTCTGCATACAATCTTCCGTGTGCGTATGTTTTGAGATACATCTTCCGTGTGCGTATGTTTTGAGATACATCTTCCGTGTGCGTATGTTTTGAGATACATCTTCCGTGTGCGTATGTTTTGAGATACATCTTCCGTGTGCGTATGTTTTGAGATACCTCTTACAAAATTATGTCTGCATACAATCTTCCGTGTGCGTATGTTTTGAGATACATCTTCCGTGTGCGTATGTTTTGAGATACATCTTCCGTGTGCGTATGTTTTGAGATACATCTTCCGTGTGCGTATGTTTTGAGATACCTCTTCCGTGTGCGTATGTTTTGAGATACATCTTCCGTGTGCGTATGTTTTGAGATACATCTTCCGTGTGCGTATGTTTTGAGATACATCTTCCGTGTGCGTATGTTTTGAGATACATCTTCCGTGTGCGTATGTTTTGAGATACCTCTTACAAAATTATGTCTGCATACAATCTTCTGTGTGCGTATGTTTTGAGATACATCTTACAAAATTATGTCTGCATACAATCTTCCGTGTGCGTATGTTTTGAGATACATCTTCCGTGTGCGTATGTTTTGAGATACCTCTTACAAAATTATGTCTGCATACAATCTTCCGTGTGCGTATGTTTTGAGATACATCTTCCGTGTGCGTATGTTTTGAGATACATCTTCCGTGTGCGTATGTTTTGAGATACATCTTCCGTGTGCGTATGTTTTGAGATACATCTTCCGTGTGCGTATGTTTTGAGATACCTCTTACAAAATTATGTCTGCATACAATCTTCCGTGTGCGTATGTTTTGAGATACATCTTCCGTGTGCGTATGTTTTGAGATACATCTTCCGTGTGCGTATGTTTTGAGATACATCTTCCGTGTGCGTATGTTTTGAGATACATCTTCCGTGTGCGTATGTTTTGAGATACCTCTTACAAAATTATGTCTGCATACAATCTTCCGTGTGCGTATGTTTTGAGATACATCTTCCGTGTGCGTATGTTTTGAGATACATCTTCCGTGTGCGTATGTTTTGAGATACATCTTCCGTGTGCGTATGTTTTGAGATACATCTTCCGTGTGTGTATGTTTTGAGATACATCTTCCGTGTGTGTATGTTTTGAGATACCTCTTCCGTGTGCGTATGTTTTGAGATACCACTTATAAAATTATGTCTGCATACAATCTTCCGTGTGCGTATGTTTTGAGATACATCTTCCGTGTGCGTATGTTTTGAGATACATCTTCCGTGTGCGTATGTTTTGAGATACATCTTCCGTGTGCGTATGTTTTGAGATACATCTTCCGTGTGCGTATGTTTTGAGATACATCTTCCGTGTGCGTATGTTTTGAGATACATCTTCCGTGTGCGTATGTTTTGAGATACATCTTCCGTGTGCGTATGTTTTGAGATACCTCTTACAAAATTATGTCTGCATACAATCTTCCGTGTGCGTATGTTTTGAGATACATCTTCCGTGTGCGTATGTTTTGAGATACATCTTCCGTGTGCGTATGTTTTGAGATACATCTTCCGTGTGCGTATGTTTTGAGATACATCTTCCGTGTGCGTATGTTTTGAGATACATCTTCCGTGTGCGTATGTTTTGAGATACCTCTTCCGTGTGCGTATGTTTTGAGATACATCTTCCGTGTGTGTATGTTTTGAGATACCTCTTCCGTGTGCGTATGTTTTGAGATACCACTTATAAAATTATGTCTGCATACAATCTTCCGTGTGCGTATGTTTTGAGATACATCTTCCGTGTGCGTATGTTTTGAGATACATCTTCCGTGTGCGTATGTTTTGAGATACATCTTCCGTGTGCGTATGTTTTGAGATACATCTTCCGTGTGCGTATGTTTTGAGATACATCTTCCGTGTGCGTATGTTTTGAGATACATCTTCCGTGTGCGTATGTTTTGAGATACATCTTCCGTGTGCGTATGTTTTGAGATACCTCTTACAAAATTATGTCTGCATACAATCTTCCGTGTGCGTATGTTTTGAGATACATCTTCCGTGTGCGTATGTTTTGAGATACATCTTCCGTGTGCGTATGTTTTGAGATACATCTTCCGTGTGCGTATGTTTTGAGATACATCTTCCGTGTGCGTATGTTTTGAGATACATCTTCCGTGTGCGTATGTTTTGAGATACCTCTTCCGTGTGCGTATGTTTTGAGATACATCTTCCGTGTGTGTATGTTTTGAGATACCTCTTCCGTGTGCGTATGTTTTGAGATACATCTTCCGTGTGCGTATGTTTTGAGATACCACTTATAAAATTATGTCTGCATACATTCCGTGTGCGTATGTTTTGAGATACCTCTTAATTTTGGGGATCAAATGAGTCATGTCCATTTAACCCTTTCAGTGCCAAGTCCAATTTTTGTATCAACCCATATTTCCTTGATCATTTTTCAAATAAATCGTACTTGGCACTGAAAGGGTTAACCCTTTGAGTGCCAGGTCCGATTTTTGTATCAACCCAATTACCCTGTGCCAATGCATTCTCTTATATATGCGAGTCGACCATAGGTTGCCTCGCATATATAAGAGAATGCATTGGCCTAACAATTTTTTATTTTTTATTTTACAAATTTAATATATTTTATTATATTCTTTAACAGACTTATTGTGTAGGTTTAGGGCCGATAATATCGGCCCCTGGCACTCAAAGGGTTAAACAATAACTCTATCTTTGTCACTAAAGTTCCACTGGAGTTGAACTTGGCGCTTCTATAATTCTCTAAAATTAACATTTAGACCAAATACTGTTTACGTGATTCCCACCTGATGTCGAGACGATCCATGATTAGCTCTAATCACGGACCACATTCGGAGCGTTGTTCTAAATTATAATCTTCTATTTAATTTAACTTTTGATGATCCAAATAACCTCCAATTCATTATTAACTGATTTATTATATGCCCTTTTGAAAAAAAAGGGCATATTATGTAATCCGTTTGTCCATCTAGTCGTCCGTCTGTCGGGCGCTGTACCACTCTTCCGGCCATTAACAATTTGGTTTCCGACCTATAACTCCACTTGGATTATTTGAACCAACGTTGGTATGTGTATTTCCCAGCTAAAAATATAGGCCAAGTTTGAATATGAATCCGTCCAATTGTTTTTACATGAGTTACTGCTCTTAGAATTTGACATATATTGTAGATGCAATGTGTGATTGATACAGAAGGTGAAGGGTATCTCTCGACCCACGCCTGATGCAATGTGTGATTGATACAGAAGGTGAAGGGTATCTCTCGACCCACGCCTGATACATTGTGTGATTGATACAGAAGGTGAAGGGTATCTCTCGACCCACACCTGATACAATGTGTGATTGATACAGAAGGTGAAGGGTATCTCTCGACCCACGTCTGATACAATGTGTGATTGATACAGAAGGTGAAGGGTATCTCTCGACCCACGCCTGACACAATGTGTGATTGATACAGAAGGTGAAGGGTATCTCTCGACCCACGCCTGATACATTGTGTGATTGATACAGAAGGTGAAGGGTATCTCTCGACCCACGCCTGATGCAATGTGTGATTGATACAGAAGGTGAAGGGTATCTCTCGACCCACGTCTGATACAATGTGTGATTGATACAGAAGGTGAAGGGTATCTCTCGACCCACGCCTGATACAATGTGTGATTGATACAGAAGGTGAAGGGTATCTCTCGACCCACGCCTGATACATTGTGTGATTGATACAGAAGGTGAAGGGTATCTCTCGACCCACGCCTGATGCAATGTGTGATTGATACAGAAGGTGAAGGGTATCTCTCGACCCACGTCTGATACAATGTGTGATTGATACAGAAGGTGAAGGGTATCTCTCGACCCACGCCTGATACAATGTGTGATTGATACAGAAGGTGAAGGGTATCTCTCGACCCACGTCTGATACAATGTGTGATTGATACAGAAGGTGAAGGGTATCTCTCGACCCACGCCTGATACAATGTGTGATTGATACAGAAGGTGAAGGGTATCTCTCGACCCACGCCTGATACAATGTGTGATTGATACAGAAGGTGAAGGGTATCTCTCGACCCACGTCTGATACAATGTGATTGATACAGAAGGTGAAGGGTATCTCTCGACCCACGCCTGATACAATGTGTGATTGATACAGAAGGTGAAGGGTATCTCTCGACCCACGCCTGATACAATGTGTGATTGATACAGAAGGTGAAGGGTATCTCTCGATCATTTTGAGCAACTTGCTATTATTGAGCAGGCATTCTGATAAATAACAAACTGACGTCCACAAATCAAAAATGATTTTTTTATTGACAAAACCCACTTTGGGTGCATCAAACAAATGAAGGCATAGAATAATGAGTAAACGTATTTGACTTGTCATTTTATTTTTCAGAACTAGCAGAATTTAAGACAAGGCGGATAGCTTATTTTAGAAAGAATTTAGTAGATTTAGTTGAACTAGAACTGAAACATTCAAAAGTAAGTGAAATGTTTTATGATTATCTCCTGAGATTACGATTATCGGTTATTTTGGAAAGAAAAAAATGGTTTCTACTATTTGGTTTCTAACTACTAAATTGCTGACTCAATTGTCTTATTTGTGACTGAGTGTCATTTATATCTTGTTAACACATAAAATAATTTTGTATATCGGTAATGTCAATAGTAGCTATAAGTTTAGTCAAAACCATGACTATTCCAAGTTTCTTAGATGTATATCTTGTATCCTCTGCAAGCTTTGAAATAGTATGTGTCAATTGCAGAATGAGGAACCCAGAGGGTTAATTTAGTGATGCTACCCTGCACAATGGCCTAGCATCATTAAATTCACCCTCTGGGGACCTCATTCTGCTTAGCTATCTTCTTCTGGAAAGTATCTGTAGTCTCAAATTAACAATGTTTTTAGTTACTTTTTTTCCCTTCTGGGAAGTTTCTATATCCCCTAATTTGCAAAAGATAAAATGCATATTCGAGGGTCTAATGTGTGAACATGACCAACTTCAACTGGGGAACTTCCATCTGATCCTAGGTTTCCAATAGCAATTGAGGCTCGAATCAAATTTAGTCCACTCAGTCTCGGTTATTTTAGGCCAAACAAAGTTAAACTTTCGTTTCTCAGGCATATTTTTTTTTTTGAAAGCATGCGCAAGGGCGATTTTTTCTTTTTTTCTTGCCGTGTGTGGCTGATAGTGCAAGCAGTCAGCATAAGACAACAATAAAGAGGAACACTCTGTTGTTAGTTACTATGATCGAGGGAATGAGCTTTCTTATCATATAAAATGCGTTATTTGGCGTATCTGATAATATAATGTATCATAACATGTACCCCGCTGGACAAAACAAGTGTCCACTTAACCGCGGTGCGGTTTGCGTTGCCACCGCGGCCGAACTGCAACAACACCGCGGCTCCACCGGCTGACTGCAGTTCGGCCGCGGTGTACTTGCCGTTCAGCCGCGGTGTACTTGCCGTTCGACCGCGGTGTACTTGCCGTTCTTGGAATGATGTTGAAAAACACAAAGAGGGCACCATAAATGAGGCTTGATTGAGGCCATTGTCTAAATACCGTCCGTCAGACGATCTATTATATGTTTGAGGGTTAATCTGTCTGGTGACAAGGTGTGATAATCTTTTAAGTAGTCAACGTCCCACCAGTAAACTGTCATAAAATCAAGGTGTCATAACCCATCCTGATTAGAAAAGGCTCCCGCTGATAATTATTAGGCGACACGGAAGTGTGATGTTGCCGACAACAGACTTCATCTAGATTTGGCAGCACGTGTCTTTTTGAGAAATAAGCATTGGAATGTCGTGCACACGTGGCAGCCTCATCATGAGAGAATTGAATCACTATGCTGTCATTTAAGACTGATTATAAAATAAGGATTGTCGCATCCTTCTTTCAACTGTTTGTTTGCCCATGTTGAAATATTTGTTATTGTGATGTTGTTTTCTCTTTTTAAAATATATATTTTTTTACATTAATTAAAACTATTATTTGGTTTGAATTATATACTGACAACATCCACCCATGTGGACCTCCTTTTGGAATTCACTGCCGTCCATTGAATGTATAAAAATCTGTGCCAGAATTGTCTTCAGAATGAACAATAAAGAGCGTTTGCGCGTGATCAGGTATTTTTCTCCCGCGAAGATTTTATGAACCTAAATATTCTAATCCTTTCAATACCGTGGTTACTTTAAAGACAAAACTGCGACAGCATGCCAATTTACCTTTGATAAAACTTGAAAGGGAATATCGAGAAGAAACTGACATGTCACAATCATGTTAACTCAAACAGTTACGATGTAGCAAACAATGTCATTGCTACATTCCTCGCGCCCAGTTTCTGAATAATGCTGACGTAATAAATTGTAATTCGCGTGCACCTGGCATTTGTATTTGAGATGTACAGATGTGCGCAAAATTAACGGCGGTTATCAACCTCCCAATCGAGGGTTTCACTCAATTTTTTGTGGCAATATACGTAAACAATACTTTATAATGGATATATAACAAAATAAAAATTTAATGAGGCATGCATGGTTTATACATCCATTGAATAAAAGCGACCACGTGGTTCGTTTTTGTGAATTTGCAATAGGTGGGATATGGGAGGGAGATCATGGGATCATTAGAATTGTGCTAAATTAATCGGCTTTCTGTGAAACACGGCACCAGAGCGCATCGCTTCAACAAAACGGGAATATCTGAGAAAGTACTGCCGTTGCGAAAACAAGAATCGTGGTTCTCCGTTTTTTTTATTGGCGTATACGGCGGCGCTGTGTATTCCAATGTTTATTTATTTATGAAACTCTATTACAGTAAGCATGTTTGTTGAGATACTATACTTGTCAATATATGTCATATCTGTCTGGTTTTTAAAATCCAGATTCCTACATAAATTATACCAGTAATAAACGCATGCATGACGTATTGACCGCGTGGTTGTTTGTGCACGCAAGGTTTTCCCCAAATTATCTGCATTTTCTGATCAGGGCCAGTGGTTTTCAAAACTTGTCAACATGAAATTTTTTATTTGAATATGATGACTAAATTCTTATATTTAGGAATGTTGGTAGAGAATACAATAAATGGTGTATTTTCAATAGCTTGTTAATGCATAATAAAACGGAAAACATTAAATGAATTGAAAAGCTTACCGCCCACCCCTAATTTCGGGGTGTCCGTTCGGGGAAACGTTTGCATTATTCCATTTGACCTTATACACGTGTCCCATCACAATTCTAAATTTTTTTCAACACACATTGTTTGTGTAATCTTTATTCAGTCCATCCTCTGGTGGCAAATACCGTGGACTTATAGATCGAGCAAAGTGTAAAATGTCGCGTATTTTCAGTTTCTGGCAGTTAATTTTTACTTGGCAATCCACATATATGGATCGATAATATTACACTTTTATTTAATATGCTCATTTGATCATATTTTTTCTTCAAAAATAATAGCAACTCTAATAAAAACATGGGAATCATTTTATTTACCAAATCTCGGTTATGGTGTCAAAGCATACCACATTAGAACAAAATATCGGTAAGCTCCTCCCACAGCCAACCAATTAAAGCAGAGAATAAAATCTCACAAACTAATCCTGGATGATTGACAGGTGTATGTTGACGTGCTAGCATGCACAGGATCGACGCATGAAGTTTTTTATATTTGACAACAAAGTTCCATTAAAATCTACCGGTACGTTAGATCGTTGAAACAGTTGGGTTAAATATAAATGTGATTTGCATAATGACCTTAAAGCCGATATTATGTACGGATTTAAATTTCCTGTAATTAAAAATACTAACCTTTGTATGTTTCTACTAATAAAACATGTTTTAAACTCGAGAAAAAAAGACGATACAAACCAGGAATCTAACCCCGGTGTGCTTGCCGTTCGGCCGCGGTGTACTTGCCGTTCGGCCGCGGTGTACTTGCCGTTCGACCGCGATGTACTTGCCTTTCGGCCGCGGTGCTCAGCCGCGGTTCCACAAAGTGACACCGCGGCCGAACAGCAAGTACACCGCGGTGGCATTGGACACTTGTTTTGTCCAGCGGGGTACTGGGAAATTTGTCGCTGGAACGATCGATCGATGGTGCGATCAGTCCCCACAAAACAAAAAAACAAAAACAAAGAGGCAAATTGGGGGACTATATTTTTCATCGCAAGCCAGAGCGCGCAATACTGTCGTATACGGTTGTGAATCGTGTCAGCCAATGCCGTTTATGTATGCATTTTATATAAGGAGTTGAAGAAGGTTTTGTATAGAATTGTGACTCAATAGAGATCCTCTATATATACTTTTTCTTTTTCAGGCACAAGTCCAAGTGTTACGGAACTGTATTGCTGCCCTGCGTGAGGATTGATAGAATCCGATGTCTCCGCTCGGAACACGACTAAATATATTGGGGCTGTCATGATATACCAAACAGCAGGGGCGTTAACCCTTTACCCAACAGAACGGCCCTGTGCCAATGCATTCTCTTATATATGCGAGTCGACCATAGGTCGCCTCGCATATATAAGAGAATGCATTGGCTTAACACATTAAACATTATAAAATTGTTAAAGAATGTAAGAAAAAATGGTAAAAAAAGATTTTTTTTAGGCCAATGCATTCTCTTATATATGCGAGGCGACCTATGGTCGACTCGCATATATAAGAGAATGCATTGGCACAGGGCATAACTGTAACCATCACAATGTGGTCAAGGAGCCGGTTCCAATGATATCCATATTTGTATGGTTCTATTGAGACAGACCGAAGATATTTTAGGCTGTTGAAGCTTTATTTGGCCGGTTTTGGCCGGTTTGTTGGGTAAAGGGTTAAAGCAGTGGGATGGAGCAGACGGGTGCATGCATTTGCTCCTCCTACCCCCCACCATTTAGAGATTGAAGGGGGGG
Source organism: Siphonodentalium dalli (assembly GCA_032622095.1). Lineage (NCBI taxonomy): Eukaryota > Metazoa > Mollusca > Scaphopoda > Gadilida > Siphonodentaliidae > Siphonodentalium > Siphonodentalium dalli. Next base: position 218,215,632 of record CP136066.1, read on the forward strand.
GTGTCAATTTTCATAAAATGGCAATAAATACCTTAAAGGTACTCAATCCGAACAGAGGGTCCCCATCTCAACAGATTCCAACAACAACAATCCGATCAGAGGGTCCTATATTACTATTTCTTTGGCTTTGGGGGTAAAAAATATTTGATTCGAGTCGAGGAACCCATCAAACAAAGCTCAGAGTTATTAGATATTGATTTTTGAAATTTGTTAATTTCTCGAGATGAGTACTAATAATTGCCGTCAATTTTGAAATCTGCTCGAGATGAGTACACCAAAACTCTATTCAAAAAGACAAGGATGGATAACTCTAAAATCAAGTGGTAATAATAACGCAATTTTGACTACGTACTGGGCCAGAAAGAATTCCCGATAATGAAAAATAATAGATTTCTAAAATCGATATCTAACAAATCTGAGCTTTGATGGGTGACTTTCTCGACTCGAATCGAATATTTTTGACCCCCGAAGCCATTGAAATAGTAATTGAGATGAGTTTTATCGGATTGAGTACCTTTAAATATGTTTTAGAACAGCATATTTTTATTCTCCTTCGAGAAATTTATTAGCTTTGATTTTTAGTAAGCTTAAATTCTCATTGAGCTTAAATATGCATAATCCAATTAAATGCCCCTCAATTACTATTTATTAGGATTCGGGGGTAAAAAATATTTGATTCGAGTCGAGGAACCCACCTATCAAAGCTCAGAGTTATTAGATATCAATTTTTGAAATATATTATTTTTCACCATTGAGACTTATTAGTAGCCCAGTAAAAAGTCGACGCAGACCAAATTGCGGTCGAAGATGATAACTCTAAAATCAAGAGGCTTTGTGTTGATAATAAGGCCAAATTTCATCGAACAGCGTGTTGATAAATAACATGTTTTGGGCAATTTTATACTATAGTTGACTGGTTAACATTATTTTTGGGCAATTAATCGATTCTGATAGCTGAAGCAGCAATTCAAAAAATGTTGTTGTTTTTGGAATCTGATTATATGGGGACAATCAAATCAGATTGAGTACCTTTAAATTCTTAAAGAGCGTGGACTTGGAAACTTTAAATTCTTAATGAACTTCAGTGCTCTATAATGCTGTATTATTACCAAACTTTTGCCCTTTCGATATATTTTGCGATTACATTTGACTGAAAATATGGCCTTTTATGAAGTTGTACCCCCTTGATCTTGTTTGCTTTCTGGCGCCCCTGTCACTCAATTTTGGATTAGGCATGATATAAACATCAATATCCCTTTATAATCGATTATTCTCGACTATACGCTTATGAATTAGGTAGTATAGCGTTAATGCTTTTAACATTATTGAAACTCATTCCATCAATTTCTTCAGCATCTCTCTTATGCTGTCATAAATGGTCTAAATGTTGTTTCTACATCTGTTTATATTATGAAATCACTATAATGCCATAACAATAAATGAAATTGGTTTTTGTCCTTTTTTTTGGGCATAAATATATCAGGCTGAATTTAGTGATGCTACCTTGCACAGAGGACTAACATCAACAAATTCAGCCTCTGATCACCTAATTCTGCATGGCCTCATCTGCTGTTGGAGACCTAGACACAGATTCAAGTTCCTGGATGGTGAATATGGTGATGTGCACCCATTCTGCACCTCGATTATGCATTGTATCATCTGCCAATTTGGGGATATAGAGAAACTAAACTAAAAAAGAAAAAAGTAACTTTCTAAAGAAATAAAAAAACTTGTTAATAATAAAGATACTTTCCAGAGAAGATGAGGCCTAAGCAGAATGAGGTCACCAGATGGTGAATTTGGTGACACTAGCCTGATGTGCTGTTAGCGTGAGTAAGTTCACCTCTGGGGACCTCATTCTGCAAATGTCTGGCACCGTATTTTCAGGCCAAAATTATACCATATAGTCAAATATTTCTTCTAAGTGATCGATTATAAAACCTGATCATCCCATCATGACAGCCCTACGGAGAATGTGATAAAATGCATGTTATCATATAACATTATATAAACCTCATTTATCAGTCAGCCAGTCATGTTCGTCACTCAGCCTCCATTTCACCATCAAGCTGTTGCCTAATTCTAGTTGTTTTTCTTTTGGAATCAGTCGTTTATTTGTATGTCATTTTGCAAGAGTCACTTTATGTACTTACACCCATGATTGCGTGAGAAGACAACTGAATTTGAAACTGATTGCTCACAATTTCTCTAAATTATACTGGAGCAAATTTTTTATAGGAATATTTATTTAATATTCATGTTTGTCACAAACCTGAAAATATAAATGTCTGATCAAAATGTGCGCTGTTTTGCAGAGTTTCTACATGTCTTGGATCAATATACGTGCATTAATAGACTCAGCAAAGGATTACAATGAATTCCTTGCCATACTGAGTTACCTGGAATGGTAAAAGAATTTATATTAATTTAAACTTCGCATTTGGCTCAGTCTTGATAAATAGAAAAATATATCATAGTTGGTTAAAATCACAACTTACTTTTCTTCATTACTTTAAAAGAAAAGTTGTCTAATTTTGCAGAAATATCTTTGTAGAAGCTGATAACTTGAAGAGCTAATTTTTTTTGGCTGAACATTTTTTTTCTCCATGTATATTTTTGAAAGTCATGTACATGTATCACGTTACTATTATGTTCAATTTGTTATCTTTTCATAGTGATTTCATATCTAATAGCCTGTAAAAAATCTGAGTTGTTTACACACAACTTCACACACCATGCTATATCTTTCCAACTGATGCGTGTTGTGTTAATGAAGTCATGATTAAAAGCGGTATTGCAGAAAATTAAACCTCCGTCTACATCTGATTATAGTGTGCCTGTTATTTGCAGAATGAGGTCCCCAGAGGGTGAATTTAGTGACACTATTTGGCATAGCGGGCTAGCCACTAAATTCACCATCTCGGAACCTCATTCTGCATGGCCTCATCTGATATGGGAGACATAGACTCAGATTGAAGTTCCCAAATGGTGAATATTGTGATGTACACCCATTGGGGACCTCGATTATGCAATGTGTCATCTGCCAATTTGGGGATATAGACAAACTAAACTAAAAAAGAAATAGAATCTTTCTGAAAAAAGTTTCTATAGAAATTTGATAATAAAGAAACTTTCCAGAGAAGATGAGGCCTAAGCAGAATGAGGTTCCCAGAGGGTGAACTTAGTCACTAAATTCACCCTCTGCGGACCTCATTCTGCAAATGACAGGCACACTAAACTCAGACATGCTTCCTCTACACGTATCTAAAGATTCTTTTCATTTAGTAGGCAGATTATGTAACATTATGTGTGCCCAAAAATGGCACCATAATAAAACTATTGTCAAACGTGTGGCGACATAAATGTTGTTCAACCACCAAAGGGTTAACACAGACTTGATATGAAATGTCATGCATGAAATTATTTAGTTATCAACCTCTTGAGTATGGCTAAACTGTCTGTATGATAATAGAATATGGATATATTATTTAATATTTATAAATAGAGAAGGCTTTGTTATTTTTACAATGTTTCTATTTGTTATGTTAATTGTGTAGTAATAAATTATGTAAATAATATTTGTTAGATATATGTTCATGACAGTACTCATGTATACCAAATTATTTACATTCAGCAGCCTGTTCTCCTGAAAATAATGTCAGATTGAACCTACAGTAATGCTCTAATTAATCGACCTCTTAACCAAAGCAGAATTATGGGTAACTTTTCAGGATTTAGTCTGAAATATGGCTTGTTGCCATTCATCGGAAAGCTCTCGGGGAGAGCTTTCCGATGAATGGCAACAAGCCATATTTCAGACTAAATCCTGAAAAGTTACCCATAATTCTGCTTTGGTTAAGAGGTCGATTAATTAGAGCATTACTGTATTTCAAAAACTCATAATCCCTTATCTATCATTTCCTACAAAATTCTCTGACGAATTGGCGATAAAAAATCTGACTATAAATGTCTGATCAAAATGTGCGCTGTTTTGCAGAGTTTCTACATGTCTTGGATCAATATACGTGCATTAATAGACTCAGCAAAGGATTACAATGAATTCCTTGCCATACTGAGTTAACTGGAATGGTAAAAGCATTTTACTGCAGTTGCGATACAAGGCGCTCATGACGTCGTTGACTGGTTAAAAATCATGAATGAACTGACGTCACTTCAATCTTGTGAAAAATCAAAACGACATTCCAACGTATATTCTTGCGTACTATTAAACAAATAGTTCTAAGGTTTTAACATTATTTGATTGCCTACCATCATGGGTATTATGGTATAACATATCACAAAGTAAGTAATATGTATTTGTTCAGTATTTATTATAAGTGTACGAGATTGTGTCCATTGAATACAATTTCCGTTAACTTGCAGGTTGTGAGAATTTAGCAAAGCGAGCTAATCGCGTGACACGGATACCTTTGTGCAGGTTGGGAGAATTTACTCAAGAAAGCTAATCGTCGGACATAAATTAAACAGTTTTGGCATTTAAGAAACTCCTAAAATGTCATTTGTGCGGTGGATTCTGTCACACCAATGGTAGATAAATGTGTTATATATACAATGTGTTTGTAACGATTCATGTATCGCGACTCTGCTAGTTTTCGTGGCCATATAGCGACTCGGCGACCAAGGTCGTCCTCGCTATATGGCCACGAAAACTAGCCTCGTCGCGATACATGAATCGATACAAATACATTGTGTATATAACACATACATATCAGCATTTTAATTATTTGAATCTGAATTAAACTCTATTTGAACCTACAATGTGGTTTTTAAAACAGTCCAATATGGGACTATTTCCATACAAAATAAGCCCATATTGGCATTATTTAATTTACTTTTTTCATCGACACGACTCAACAAAATAATTATAATGTATTTTCACTGCTGCCCGCTCCATTTAACAGGTACATGTATGAGGTCACTATAGGTACATGTATAAGGTCTCTATGGGTACATGTATAAGGTCACTATACATGTATGAGGTCACTATGGCCCTATTTCAGAATCAAATCAGTCCAATATGAACATATGTGAATAATTAGGTCCAATATGAACATGTTTGCACGAAGATATGTTGTTCCATCACAAGTCACATTGTTGGCTTTAAGTAATTTTTCATCTAATTGAGCTGAACACACTGCCCATCTCGGGGACCAGCCTAGAGGGTGACGTGGAGATATCTTCTCCCTAATATGGACCTATTCTCCCAGGGAGAAGTGACCTCTCTCTCATATACCAGAATGAAATGTATTTACTGATTATAATGATGTTCTTTCTCACTATAATGGTATTATAAATGAGCTCTGGTGTTGCTTAATTCTTATTGAATCACAGAAACGTGAGGATTGAGAATAAATTGAACTTCATCCTTTATAACTTCTCCCTGACTTCTCACAACTTGAATTCTCTAGGCTGGTCCCTGGTCCAACTGAGTCGCAGCTTCTCAGCAATCTCCACCAGAGTGCACCAGTCATTCTTCCTTTCTGACCGTCACCGGCTGGGTAGTGGTCTGTGGTTTTCTATATTTTCCAGTCAAAATGGCGAAACCAATCCGCCAAAGTCAAATGTCCTATGTGCTTTGAGAACAATTCCTGCAGTAAAAACTTAAAGTGATGTGAAGCACTCCGGCAGGGTGATCAAATAGAAATGTAGAATAATCTTGCTCAAAGTAGTTATATTTATGAATATTAATCCAAATTTAAAAAACACATCGTCAGACTTATATATTTATTAAATGCAATGCGTATCGATGGCGAAATCATTTGCGTTAGTTGTAAATATTTCAGACGGTGTTTTCTATGGAGTTGTATGGTCGATTTCTTTGAGATTTTGGGTGATGTTAGTAGAATGCTACATTCCTCCAGTTGGCATAGCGCATGAGTACTAATTTATCAGTTTCATGTACCCGAACAAGTCCATAATATGTCTTTAATGACAGAATGGAGAATTAGCCCCGAGGGTGAATTTAGTTCATCATTAAATTCACCCTCTGAGGACCTCATTCCTCAAATGTCCAGTACAATATTTTCAGGCCTGCTCGTGGGCATCACATTAGAATTGTTGAAGAATTTAATGAACAAATCATGAAAAAGAAGAAAATTCTGGCAGATAGATTGTTGTGTATTGCACACTTATCACTTGCACTGAGCCACATCGCAATACACAATAACTAGATACACAATTCCCATTCCTTGCAAAAACATTTAGTGATCAGCTACTCATTGTGAATTTGGTCAAATGCACATAGTTCAGTTGATTTAAACCTTTCATGAAGGGAGCTGTGCTGGTGCAGTATTAAAGATCCTGTGCCAGGGCATTCTCTTACATATGCGAGTATCCCATAGGGAGCCTGGTATATATAGAGAATGCACTGGCTTACAAGGTTAAGGTAAATTTTGTTAAGTCAACGCATTCTCTTATATATGCGAGGCTCCCTATGGGAGACTCGCATATATAAGAGAATGCATTGGCACAGGGTTTTTGCAGAATTTCAGGATGCACCAGTCATGGAAGGGTTAAGATATTTTTGGTTTTCATATTTCTTTTTTCAACATTCCACCAATTCATTGTATACTCCTGTAAGTTTTGTAAACTGAAACGACATTTTCCAAATCAGAACAATTGATATGAGAAAATTGTGACAGATCGTTGTGTATTGTACACTTGCACTGAGCCACATATCACAATCAACCAACCGTATGTCCCATTCCTTGTTAACCCTTTACCCAACAAACCGGCCAAAACCGGCCAAATAAAGCTGCAACAGCCTAAATTATCTTGGGGGTCTGTCTCAATAAAACCATACAAATATGGATATCATTGGAACCGGCTCATTGACCACATTCTGATAGTTTCAGTTATGCCCTGTGCCAATGCATTCTCTTATATATGCGAGTCGACCATAGGTCGCCTCGCATATATAAGAGAATGCATTGGCCTAAAAAAAATCTTTTTTTACCATTTTTTCTGACATTCTTTAACAATTTTATAATTTTTAATGTGTTAAGCCAATGCATTCTCTTATATATGCGAGGCGACCTATGGTCGACTCGCATATATAAGAGAATGCATTGGCACAGGGCCGTTCTGTTGGGTAAAGGGTTAAAAACATTTATTAAAGGCCCACTTAATTATCGAACCCCAGATCACATTATATACAACATATTCCATATTATATACCATTTGAAAGAGGAAGCTCCATACATTGTATTGTCAACTTATCCGGTCGAATAAACTGAACATAATGTTTTTGTCAAGGTACCGACATGTGTTCTGTGCTTAATTTCAATCTGGTCTGTACTGCCATTTTATTATTCCCAATGGAAGAGGAATAACTCGTATCTCTTAGTTGTCAATTATGATGCATTCTGAGGTAAATAACGTGTGAATCTGGCACTAAACCCTTTCTTCACTAAATGGATTCTACCATTCAGTTATGAAAGTATATATTGGAAGGATCTATTATTCATTTGGAGGAGTGTTCAGGTCAAATGAGCCAGTCAACAAACGGATGAAAAGATAATACAGATGCAGAAGGTTTTCAATTAATTCATGGGAAATGTTCAGATAATAAGTTTTTAAAAAATGGTTGTTTGTTGAACTTATTATCTGAACATTTCCTAAGGGAACTACTCATCAATGAATATTTAGTAAAGAAAGGATTCCTTGATATAACATTCCCGTTTGGAGCCTCACATGGAACCAAGCAGACAGTCATCTGTGCATCATTCTCTGTGTCTGGATAACTACTCATCAAGGATTATTTAGTATGGAAAGGATTAATTTGAACATCTTAAGATATACTGGTTTCGTCTTTTCATTGCACAATTGGTATAGTTATCATGGTCTGATATATGGTTCGAGTTTTGGCACACTAGACTTAAATTAGCTCGTCCAACTGGTTGTACCCCCCCCCCCCCCACCCACCCCCACCCACCAACAGCCATGCAACCAATATGCCAAATCACAATTACGTTATATTCACATCAAATACAGCATGACAAATGTGTGGTTCCATTCAAGAAGTACATCAAATATTTGACAGTCCAGATATCAAATAGTCCAGTCACCCCAGAGGGCGAATTTAGTGGTGCTACCCCCACACAGCAGGCTAGCATTACTAAATTCTTAGGCCTCATCTGCTAGGAAGTATCTAGTCTCAAATTAACATGGTTTTTAGTTCCTTTTTCCCTTGTTGAGTTTCTATATCCCCCAATTTGCAGAAGAAAAAAACATAATCGGGTGACTAAAAGGTGAACTTCACCAACTTCAATCTGATCTGAGGTCTCCCATAGCAGTTGAGGTCGAAGTAGAATGAGGTCCCCAGAGGGTGAATTTGGTGATACTAGCCCACCTCATGGGATAGCATCACTAAATTCATCCTCGGGGACCTCATTCTGCAAATGGCAGAGACACTATTTCAAGGTATGTACAGAGGTACAATCTGAATTTATCAGACTGAAAGTTATTATCAGCGGTCTGGGTCAATGTTTTTACAACTAATTTGGGCGTGCAAACCATTTCAAAGGGTCCGAGACGAGGCTAGATCAGTCCCTGGTATTACAGTACATGTGTGTTCAAGACATTCTGTGCTTATATTGTGAGTGGTTCACAACCATTTTGATTTATAGTAACCTCAAAACATCGCATTTCTTTTGAATTGATGTTTCCGAAGAGGCCTGCATTTATTTTATATTGATCCTTGCCTTTCAGTGAAGTCATGTTTCTGTAGAGTTCATTTTGTTTTATTTTATAAAGAGTAAATTTTTTAATTTATTTTGTCGGGTTTGATATGAAAAGAAGATCAGTAAATGGAGGAATGGACCCTTTCAAACTTGAAGGCAGAGCTCAGTCCCCTCGCTATGCTGGTCTAAAGTTCAGAACTTATCTTAACCCTTTACCCAACAAACCGGCCACAACCGGCCAAATAAAGCTTCAACAGCCTAAAATATCTTCGGTCTGTCTCAATAGAACCATACAAATATGGATATCATTGGAACCGGCTCCTTGACCACATTGTGATAGTTACAGTTATGCCCTGTGCCAATGCATTCTCTTATATATGCGAGTCGACCATAGGTCGCCTCGCATATATAAGAGAATGCATTGGCCTAAAAAAAATCTTTTTTTAACACTTTTTACCATTTTTTCTTACATTCTTTAACAATTTTATAATTTTTAATGTGTTAAGCCAATGCATTCTCTTATATATGCGAGGCGACCTATGGTCGACTCGCATATATAAGAGAATGCATTGGCACAGGGCCCTTCTGTTGGGTAAAGGACTCATAACGGCAACATACCGGTACCGATCGCAGCTTAAACTTTTATCTACAGACTCTGTACACTGCCATCACGTATACCGAATATAAGGAAATAAAGATTTCCTCACATTATGTATGTGTGGTGGCAGTGATCAGATCAGCATAGGGGACTGAACTCTACCTTGTTTGCTTCCCTTCCTTTTATGTCTGTTGCTACAGCTACAATCAGGACTTTGGATTCACTCATTATTCAGTGCTATCTTTGTGGTAACTGATTTAATTGCTGCAATCATATTTTTCATTGGAATAAAATATTTATAGAGCAAAATGTTCTGTTGTATCTTCCGATATTCTTTCCCACTTACTATGCAAAATCCTTCATTGATTTTGAGAACCAACATTCCATGGCCAACAATACTCCTCGTCCGTCCATCCACACGTCCGTCGAGAATTCTTTAAACATCTTCTTCGGAACCAAATGGGTTCATATTTGGTGTGGATGTTCCCTAGGTGACTCATTCAGATTTGTTCAAATGAGGTCACTGGGTCAAATAGTTGCGAAAGCAGGGCCATAACTCTATTCCTCCATAGTAATTCTTAGAATTATTTTTTTATTTTAATTGAGATTAATTTCCTGCTCAATTTAAAAAAAAAAATAACACCATTATAATATCCACCAGGGTGACTCAACCAAATTGGTTTAAATCAGTCTAAAATCAAGAAAATGCAAAAAGCTAGCAGATACTCAAAGCTCTATGAGATATGATGAAGGTGTCTACAATCACAGAATGTTTTCTTAACACCATATAGAAGTCACATTGATTATAAAGTAATAAATGAAATGGCAGTGTTAACAAAATCTAATTGGAATGACAGCTCGTTTGAATAATACCCAAAAATTCTCTGCCTGTTAGAAAGTTTGTATATTTATTACACGCTTGTTCCTAGAAGTAGTGTTATTGCTGTCCCATATTCACAAATCCGTATGGAACATGCGTTCCATACACATCTCGTTGACGTACATGACGTTTGCCTCAACCATCAAACGAACTATTTAAATAAAAGAATCATCACACATGATAAATACGCCCTGTATGAGCCTAAATAAACATTCTAATCATGTATTTTCAATGCACGGATTCTAGGACGCAAAGTGTGTAATAAACACAGAACGACACGATGTGTAAATGGGTTTGTGCGCCTCTCGTTCTATCCTTCCGCGACATCACGAGTGCCGTATCGACAAACCCATTTACACATCGTGTCGTTCTGTGTATAAATGACCCATGGCTTATGATAACAAACTCCCAATGGCACGTGTGAATGATGAATCTGACAGTTAGGCCAGTAAATCTAAATACCTGTTTTCTCAGGCAATTACATATGGGAAACTGGATGAGAAAGAAGGAGGCATTTTTCTTATCTTACCTGAGATGAAGAATTGAGACATATTTTGTGTGGATGGTCCCTAGGTGGCTGGGATTCAGTTCTGTTCAAATGGGGGTCACATGGTAAAAAAAAGTGGCATAGCTAGGGACCTAACTCTTTCCATCCATAGTAATTCTTAAAACATCTTCTCAAGAATCATCGATGCTATTTAGCTTATAATTGGTATAGAAGGTCCTTGGGTGACCGGGATACAGATGTGTTAAAATGAGGTCACCTGGTCAAATAAGGTCGGGGCCAGGGGCATATTGTCCATCCATTGTAATTCTTAAAATATCTTCCTATCAAGAACCATCAGGCCTATTCAGCTTATATGATTTGGTATGGGTGACAAGGATTCAGATTTTATTCAGAATTGGATCACTGGGTCAAATAGGGTCAGAGCCATGGACATAATTCTTTCCCTCATTAGTTATTTTTAAATCATCTTCTCAAGAACCATTTGGCATATTTAGCATACATTTTGGTATAGAGAGTCCTTGGGTGACTGATTCAGATTTGTTGAAATGGGTTCACCAGGTCAAATAGGGGTGCGACCAGGGACATAACTCACCCCCCATAGTAATTCTTAAAATGGCTCCTCCTCAAGAGCCATCAGTCATATTCAGCTTATATGTAGTAACTAGTATGGAGGGTCCTTTGTTACTTGGGATTGGTTTACAGATTTGTTAAAATGGGTTTGACCGATCCAGAAATGGCATTTGGTGTATATGGCCTATGGTGAGTTGGGATCAAAATTTGTTTGAATGTGGTCCACCAATAAAAAGGGGGGGGGGCATGTCAGGTTGTAACTTTGCCACAGTTAGGAAAGCTTGAGGTATCAGTTGTAAAATTCCAACATGTGCAAAGGAATTTTACGAACTTGGGAGTATGTTTGCTTAAGTTGAGAGGGAATGGACTATGTGGGGTGGGGGATCTGGACCATATTTCAAGGTGGACACCCCACTGCTCAACGGAGACCCTCTGGGCTACATCCCTCTTTCGGACTACTTGTTTTTAAGTGAATTTGACAAGTACTAACTCTTATGGTCTTCTGAGTCCCAGTCTTTGCAGTCTTGTTTAGTAACACAATGCATAATCAAGCTGCCCAATGGGTGCACTTCGCCATCTGGGAACTAAATCTGAGTCTAGGTCTCCCCATGAAACCGTCACCCTTAGGTTAACCATCATGTCTTAATTGTATCGTTGAAATCATGTAATGTACACAAAAGTTATGGAGCGGACACGAAGGGTAGTAGTGTCTGGTGACTTAATGGAGAGAACGACCTTGTCCTGTTACCTTGACCTTCAACGATTGGAAAAATATTTTGTGCACGACCCATCGTCTCCTCATCAGGAACAACTATGCCAAGTTCCAACAGAATCCAATAAAGCATCCCGATGTTATGGAGCAGACACGAAAAATCGGTTGGACAGATAGAAAACACAAATACTATTATTTTTTTTCAGGGGCGAAATATATGTGGGGGAGGAAACTTACTTTTTTTTAGCGGTTTATGTAAAGTAGCAACTTTGTCCTTTCCCTTCAAGAATCAGAATTATTCAGTCAATTGTTTCTATTTTATTTCTTTATAAAAATAACTCATAAAACAATTAAAAAACAAAACATTTTTTGAAGCCAAATTAAATCTCGCTTATATTTGGATAAATTTCAATATCACAGATCATTATTATATTAACCCTTTGAGTGCCAGGTCGATTTTTGTATCAACCCATATACCCTGTGCCAATGCATTCTCTTATATATGCGAGTCGACCATAGGTCGTCTCGCATATATAAGAGAATACATTGGCCTAACAATTTTTTTTTTTTTTTTTTTTTTTTTTTACAATTTTAATAATTTATTCTTATATTCTTTAACAGACTTATTTTGTAGGTTTAGGGCCGATGAGATCGGCCCCTGGCACTCAAAGGGTTAATGGTTAGATGAGATCGGCCCCTGGCACTCAAAGGGTTAATAGAACCATTTTAAAGATCAAGCCTGGAAATAGTGTGTCTGACATTTACAGAATGAGGTCATTCTGTGTAGGCCTCATCTTCCTGGAAGTATCTATAGTCTCAAATTTACATTGTTTTCAGTTACTTTTTCCCTTCTGTTCAGTTTCTATAAGAAAGATAAAATGCATAATTGAGGTGACTAATGGGTGAACATGAACTTCAACTGGGGAACTTCAATCTGATCCTAGGTCTCCCATAGCAGTTGAGGCCTAAGCAAAATGAGGTTCACAGAGGGTGAATTTGGTGATGCTAACCCACCGTGCGGGATAGCATCACTAAATTCACCCTCTGGGGACCTCATTCTGCAATGTCAGACACACTATATCCAGGCTAGATGGTCAAAGACTGTCAAAACTATTTTTTTGCTATGAAGGCATAATAAAGTCGTCTAAGTTTCTGTTCTAAAAATAGCCCGTAAAACTGTCGCAACAGTTTATAGGTATTGTATCATAAAAAAAATTGATATCAAATCAATATTAATTGATAGAATGATGTGTTTTCAGACAAATGTCTTCGATTCATATTTATTAAAGATTAAAGGTTAAAGATGGGTCTCATCTCTGCACAGTCTATAAATTCAGAGCCAAAGTAACACACCCGTATGGAGCCTCACATAGACCCAAGCAGACAACAGTCATCAGTCCATTGTTATCTCTGTATGGGGCTCCATAAAGGGTTAAAGATGGGGTCTCTCATCTCTGCACAAATAATTCCAGTCTATAAATTCACAGGCAAAGAAACCAGATTATTTTCCAAACACTAACTAACTTGCTAAGTCTATCCATTAACCCTTTACCCAACAGAAGGGCCCTGTGCCAATGCATTCTCTTATATATGCGAGTCGACCATAGGTCGCCTCGCATATATAAGAGAATGCATTGGCCTAACACATTAAAAATTATAAAATTGTTAAAGAATGTAAGAAAAAATGGTAAAAAAAGATTTTTTTTAGGCCAATGCATTCTCTTATATATGCGAGGCGACCTATGGTCGACTCGCATATATACGAGAATGCATTGGCACAGGGCATAACTGTAACTATCACAATGTGGTCAAGGAGCCGGTTCCAATGATATCCATATTTGTATGGTTCTATTGAGACAGACCGAAGATATTTTAGGCTGTTGAAGCTTTATTTGGCCGGTTTTGGCCGGTTTGTTGGGTAAAGGGTTAACCCTTTCATGATGGTAGTTGTGCTGGTGCAGCATTAAAGATACTGTGCCAGTACATTCTCTTATATATGTGAGCTTCCAATAGGGAGCCTCACTTATACAAGAGAATGAACTGGCTTACAAGGTCAAGGTAAATATTGTTAGCCCAACTTATTCTCATATATGCAAGGCTGCTATGGGAGACTCACATATATATATAATATAGAATGCATTGCACATGGTTTTCACAAAACTGCTGGAAGCTGCACTCATGGAAGTGTTTAAACTGACAGCAAATGTTACCATATTCAGAATAATCGCTGCTCCGCAGTGAGCAGTCATTGGTTTTCAATTTAAAATATCTCTTTTGAAAAAACACTTATAAGTTGAAATTGTGACAAGACATGTTTTCTTCTGCATGCAGTGCTGCATGCCTGAAAATATGGGGCCGGAAATTTGCAGAATGAGTTTGACATGTAGAGCTTGAATTTTGTGATGCTACCCTGCACAGAGGGCTAGCATAACTATATTCACACCCTCTGTGGACCTCATTCTGCATAGCCCCATCTCCTCCCTCTGGACTCATTATTATTAAATTAAACAGCTTTTAAATTTCTTTAGAAACTTCTTTAAAAAGATTCTTTTTCTTTTTTAGCTTAATTTCTATATATCCTGCTACATGTATATCCCCCAAATTAGCAGACAACACAATGTGCAATGGGTGCACATCATCATCTTCACCATCTGGGAACTTAAATCTGCCTAGGTCTCCCATAGCAGATTAGGCCATGCAGAATGAGGTCCTAGAGGGTGAATTTAGTGACTATAGCTCACTGTGGGTTAAAATAACTAAATTCACCCTCTGGGGACCTCATTCTGTAAATGTCCCGCACCATATTTTGAGGCCAAATGGGATACTAATACTAATAACATCTCATCGAAACAAGTTTCATAAATATTCTATTGGAATTGTCACAGCAATAGCAAATGACAACACATGAATTCCTGTGATCATCTTTGAGGTAGAACATCGGCCGGGCTATTTATCTCTAATTTACGAGGAGTTTCGCGATTGCTCATTGGACTCAGGTTCCGAGGGGTCTTCACACTCTGTCTGCTCAACAACCGAGGCGATCGACATTTGATGCGATCTTGATTTGCCGCGGATACCATGTTGATTGCTCGACTGGCGGCGTGTGACCTTGAACTGTTTTGTGTTCCCGTCCTCATGCTTTCCCTTGTGTCTGCAAACAGCAAAGACCAACAGTTAATTTTGACAAATGCAAATGATTAGAAACAAAATTATGAGTGCAGTTCATATGTATGCAGTATTACCAGAAAGTACATGTATTAATTATGATCGTACTATATATATAGAGGATCTCCAACGAGTTATGTTGGGATATAAGATTTTATGAAATGAGTTTCAAAAATTTGATTCACAACCAAGCCTTGAAATAGTGTGCCTGTCATTTGCAGAATGAGGTCCCCAGATGGTGAATTTAGTGATGCTACCCCGCATAGCGGGCTAGCATCACCAAATTCACCCTCTGGCGACCTCATTCTGCAAATGACAGGCACACTATTTCAAGGCTTGTTCACAACCAGTCGTTTCATAAAATCTTATATCCCAACAAAACGAGTTGAAGATCTTGTATATCACATACAAAAATTGAGTTTTATGCCTTTTTAACAAATCAAAATCTTTCAAAGAAGCTGAAAAATGCATGTAAAATGCATACCTGCACGGCATTGGCTGAGACGGTTCACAGCCGTATACGACAGTAATGCGTGCTTTCCCTTGCGACGAAACGTAGTCCCCCAATTTTCCCCTTTGTTTTTGTGCCTGATTTCGTTAGTGCAACAAAGTTGGACAACAATTGAACTTTAATGAACAAAGCAATCATTTTGCAATGTCTGGTATTGGTGTCAAGCATGGCTTTTCTAAATAGTATTAATCCACGCGTTAATTTACTTGGCATGATGCCAAGTATCCCGGGAAGCACCGTCTATTACCCACTAGTGAGAGATAAGAAAATATCTAATGGCTTTTCAATGATATTATAGGGGTTTCATGCGATATACTCAAATTATAGAGCAGAGAGTAGTAACATGCCTTGAAAACTGGCAACACAAGATTATTTACTGCAAAAGTCACTGTTTAACCCTTTACCCAACAAACCGGCCAAAAACGGCCAAATAAAGCTGCTACAGCCTAAATTATCTTGGGTCTGTCTCAATAGAACCAAACAAATATGGATATCATTGGAACCGGCTCATTGACCACATTGTGATGGTTACAGTTATGCCCTGTGCCAATGCATTCTCTTATATATGCGAGTCGACCATAGGTCGCCTCGCATATATAAGAGAATGCATTGGCCTAAAAAAAATCTTTTTTTAACACTTTTTACCATTTTTTCTTACATTCTTTAACAATTTTATAATTTTTAATGTGTTAAGCCAATGCATTCTCTTATATATGCGAGGCGACCTATGGTCGACTCGCATATATAAGAGAATGCATTGGCACAGGGCCGTTCTGTTGGGTAAAGGGTTAAAGAAATGAACAGTACAATATTTCATGTTACATACTTGACAAAAATAGAGTTTCAGTTATCAACGTCAGAACAGTGATCTAAATTGATATCATTTAGCTAAAAGCCACATACAGTAATGCTTTAATTAATCGACTGCTTAACCACAGCAGAATTATGGGTAACTTTTCAGGATTTAGTCGGAAATATGGCTTGTTGCCATTCATCGGAAAGCTCTCGCAGTCGATTAATTAGGGCATTACTGTAATAGTGATATTTGTTTAAATGTTTCTTTACACCTGTTTACACTGACATTTATCCAGTATTTCCCCAAAATTGAGTATCTGTTGTAGTCCTTAAAATAATGGCTGCATTTTGAAGCAAATTCCACAGTAAATTATTTTCAATGCACTTGACATAATTATGGGAATACAAGCTCAGACAAAGTTAAATCTGCAGAGAAACGGACTCCCCCCAACATACAAGATTATTCCTATGTACCCAATAGTTATGGGGGTGGGGGTAACAATCATATTTACTCAATGTGCGATAACTGCTCTTATCTGTGCAAGTTGGAGAAAGTGAACAAATTTAATTCTACATTACATTATAATGTTATGTGCGGCATGTATATCTGAATGTGCTAGTATCAACAGACACATTTCACCAGAAAACTAGAACAAGAGAACATTGCAGAGTGAAATATCATAAATATTTGTAAGCAGTGGTTATTTTAACTCAAGGCAAGAGACCCGCTCAGTCGCTGATTGGTAGAAAATATCTGCTAATAATTATTTGATTGACAGCTGTGGAAAGTTCCATTGTCAGGATAATCAAATCATAATCTCATGACCGCAGCCTCAGACTAGTTGTTGTCGAGGATCAGGAGATACACCTTTTATCATGGTTGCAGGCTTGCACACTCAGGAGATATGGGAGGCCAAATTAACATTTAATAGCTAATTACGCTTAAGCATAATTGCCATTAATAGGTTTTCATAGCCTTACTACTTTACATATAATTGTATCATCTAAGGTAAATATATGTCAAAAGTTACTAGCATCAGTAATTGGCTGCATCCATTTCAGCTCCAGCAGAGTTTTGAGATATGAAATTTGAATAATGCTTAAGCGTAATGCCATTACACTTAAGCATAATTGCATTACGCATAAGTGTAATGGAATTAGGCCTAAGCATAATATTTAGCATTATTCTTAAGTGTAATGGCATTACGCTTAAGCATAATGGAAATCTGAATTACGCTTATTAAGTGTAATGGCATTAAACTTAAGTGTAATGGTTAAGCGTAATGCTTTTCGGTTAAGCGTAATTAGCTATTAAATGTAAAATTGGCCTCCCATAAGGAATTACACCTTTTATCATTAGTACAGGCTTGTACACTCAGGAGATACACCTTTTATCATTGGTGCAGTCTTGTACACTCAGGAGATACACCTTTTATCATTAGTACAGGCTTGTATACTCAGGAGATACACCTTTTATCATTAGTACAGGCTTGTACACTCAGGAGATACACCTTTTATCATTAGTACAGGCTTGTACACTCAGGAGATACACCTTTTATCATTAGTACAGGCTTGTACACTCAGGAGATACACCTTTTATCATTAGTACAGTCTTGTATACTTAGGAGATACACCTTTTATCATTGGTGCAGGCTTGTACACTCAGGAGATACACCTTTTATCATTAGTACAGGCTTGTACACTCAGGAGATACACCTTTTATCATTGGTGCAGGCATCTACATTCAGGAGATACACCTTTTATCATTAGTACAGTCTTGTATACTTAGGAGATACACCTTTTATCATTGGTGCAGGCTTGTACACTCAGGAGATACACCTTTTATCATTAGTACAGGCTTGTATACTTAGGAGATACACCTTTTATCATTGGTGCAGGCTTGTACACTCAGGAGATACACCTTTTATCATTAGTACAGGCTTGTACACTCAGGAGATACACCTTTTATCATTGGTGCAGGCATCTACATTCAGGAGATACACCTTTTATCATTAGTACAGTCTTGTATACTTAGGAGATACACCTTTTATCATTAGTACAGGCTTGTACACTCAGGAGATACACCTTTTATCATTAGTACAGGCTTGTACACTTAGGAGATACACCTTTTATCATTAGTACAGGCTTGTACACTCAGGAGATACACCTTTTATCATTGGTGCAGGCATCTACATTCAGGAGATACACCTTTTATCATTAGTACAGTCTTGTATACTTAGGAGATACACCTTTTATCATTAGTACAGGCTTGTACACTCAGGAGATACACCTTTTATCATTAGTACAGGCTTGTACACTTAGGAGATACACCTTTTATCATTAGTACAGGCTTGTACACTTAGGAGATACACCTTTTATCATTAGTACAGGCTTGTACACTCAGGAGATACACCTTTTATCATTAGTACAGGCTTGTACACTTAGGAGATACACCTTTTATCATTGGTGCAGGCTTGTATACTCAGGAGATACACCTTTTATCATTAGTACAGGCTTGTACACTCAGGAGATACACCTTTTATCATTGGTGCAGGCATCTACATTCAGGAGATACACCTTTTATCATTAGTACAGGCTTGTACACTCAGGAGATACACCTTTTATCATTGGTGCAGGCATCTACATTCAGGAGATACACCTTTTATCATTAGTACAGGCTTGTACACTCAGGAGATACACCTTTTATCATTAGTACAGGCTTGTACACTCAGGAGATACACCTTTTATCATTGGTGCAGGCTTGTACACTCAGGAGATACACCTTTTATCATTAGTACAGGCTTGTACACTTAGGAGATACACCTTTTATCATTAGTACAGGCTTGTACACTCAGGAGATACACCTTTTATCATTGGTGCAGGCATCTACATTCAGGAGATACACCTTTTATCATTAGTACAGGCTTGTACACTCAGGAGATACACCTTTTATCATTAGTACAGGCTTGTACACTCAGGAGATACACCTTTTATCATTGGTGCAGGTTTGTACACTCAGGAGATACACCTTTTATCATTGGTGCAGGCTTGTACACTCAGGAGATACACCTTTTATCATTAGTACAGTCTTGTACACTCAGGAGATACACCTTTTATCATTAGTACAGGCTTGTACACTCAGGAGATACACCTTTTATCATTGGTGCAGGCTTGTACACTCAGGAGATACACCTTTTATCATTGGTGCAGGCATCTACATTCAGGAGATACACCTTTTATCATTAGTACAGTCTTGTATACTTAGGAGATACACCTTTTATCATTAGTACAGGCTTGTATACTCAGGAGATACACCTTTTATCATTAGTGCAGGCTTGAACAATTAGGAGATACACCTTTTATCATTAGTGCAGTCTTGTACACTCAGGAGATACACCTTATATCATTGGTGCAGTCTTGTACACTCAGGAGATACACCTTTTATCATTAGTGCAGTCTTGTACACTCAGGAGATACACCTTTTATCATTAGTGCAGTCTTGTACACTCAGGAGATACACCTTATATCATTGGTGCAGTCTTGTACACTCAGGAGATACACCTTATATCATTGGTGCAGTCTTGTACACTCAGGAGATACACCTTTTATCATTAGTGCAGTCTTGTACACTCAGGAATTACACCTTTTATCATTAGTACAGGCTTGTATACTCAGGAGATACACCTTTTATCATTAGTACAGGTTTGTACACTCAGGAGATACACCTTTTATCATTAGTGCAGGCTTGAACACTTAGGAGATACACCTTTTATCATTAGTGCAGTCTTGTACACTCAGGAGATACACCTTATATCATTGGTGTAGTCTTGTACACTCAGGAGATACACCTTTTATCATTAGTGCAGTCTTGTACACTCAGGAGATACACCTTTTATCATTAGTGCAGTCTTGTACACTCAGGAGATACACCTTATATCATTGGTGCAGTCTTGTACACTCAGGAGATACACCTTATATCATTGGTGCAGTCTTGTACACTCAGGAGATACACCTTTTATCATTAGTGCAGTCTTGTACACTCAGGAATTACACCTTTTATCATTAGTACAGGCTTGTATACTCAGGAGATACACCTTTTATCATTAGTACAGGCTTGTACACTTAGGAGATACACCTTTTATCATTAGTACAGGTTTGTACACTCAGGAGATACACCTTTTATCATTAGTGCAGGCTTGAACACTTAGGAGATACACCTTTTATCATTAGTGCAGTCTTGTACACTCAGGAGATACACCTTATATCATTGGTGCAGTCTTGTACACTCAGGAGATACACCTTTTATCATTGGTGCAGGCTTGTATACTCAGGAGATACACCTTTTATCATTGGTGCAGGCTTGTACACTCAGGAGATACACCTTATATCATTAGTACAGGCTTGTACACTCAGGAGATACACCTTTTATCATTGGTGCAGGCTTGTACACTCAGGAGATACACCTTTTATTATTGGTGCAGGCTTGTACACTCAGGAGATACACCTTTTATCATTAGTACAGGCTTGTATACTCAGGAGATACACCTTTTATCATTGGTGCAGGCTTGTATACTCAGGAGATACACCTTTTATCATTAGTACAGGCTTGTACACTCAGGAGATACACCTTTTATTATTGGTGCAGGCTTGTACACTCAGGAGATACACCTTTTATCATTAGTACAGGCTTGTATACTCAGGAGATACACCTTTTATCATTGGTGCAGGCTTGTACACTCAGGAGATACACCTTTTATCATTAGTACAGGCTTGTATACTCAGGAGATACACCTTTTATCATTGGTGCAGGCTTGTACACTCAGGAGATACATCTTTTATCATTGGTGCAGGCTTGTACACTCAGGAGATACATCTTTTATCATTGGTGCAGGTTTGTACACTCAGGAGATACACCTTTTATCATTAGTACAGGCTTGTACACTCAGGAGATACACCTTTTATCATTAGTACAGGCTTGTACACTCAGGAGATAC
The DNA here is from genome assembly GCA_032622095.1 of Siphonodentalium dalli. Lineage (NCBI taxonomy): Eukaryota > Metazoa > Mollusca > Scaphopoda > Gadilida > Siphonodentaliidae > Siphonodentalium > Siphonodentalium dalli. The sequence goes on from CP136066.1 coordinate 218,237,067, forward strand.
ACCTTTTATCATTGGTGCAGGCTTGTACACTCAGGAGATACACCTTTTATCATTGGTGCAGGCTTGTATACTCAGGAGATACACCTTTTATCATTGGTGCAGGCTTGTACACTCAGGAGATACACCTTTTATCATTGGTGCAGGCTTGTATACTCAGGAGATACACCTTTTATCATTGGTGCAGGCTTGTACACTCAGGAGATACACCTTTTATCATTGGTGCAGGCTTGTACACTCAGGAGATACACCTTTTATCATTAGTACAGGCTTGTACACTCAGGAGATACACCTTTTATCATTGGTGCAGGCTTGTACACTCAGGAGATACACCTTTTATCATTGGTGCAGGCTTGTACACTCAGGAGATACACCTTTTATCATTGGTGCAGGCTTGTACACTCAGGAGATACACCTTTTATCATTGGTGCAGGCTTGTACACTCAGGAGATACACCTTTTATTATTGGTGCAGGCTTGTACACTCAGGAGATACACCTTATATCATTAGTACAGGCTTGTACACTCAGGAGATACACCTTTTATCATTGGTGCAGGCTTGTACACTCAGGAGATACACCTTTTATCATTGGTGCAGGCTTGTACACTCAGGAGATACACCTTTTATCATTGGTGCAGGCTTGTACACTCAGGAGATACACCTTTTATCATTGGTGCAGGCTTGTACAGCTGAAATCACACATCTAATAAAGTCAAACTCAGAAATTTTGAAGAAAATGACATGTGTCTCTGTAAATAGAGTACAGTTATGCCCTAATTAATCGACTGCTTAACCACAGCAGAATTATGGGTAACTTTTCAGGATTTAGTCGGAAATATGGCTTGTTGTCATTCATCGGAAAGCTCTCACCGAGAGCTTTCCGATGAATGGCAACAAGCCATATTTCCAACTAAATCCTGAAAAGTTACCCATAAGCATGCTGTGGTTAATCAGTCGATTAATTAGGGCATAACTGTAAGTTGTAGTTCTATATAGAGATCAATTACTTGGAATTTTCTGGAACATTTCTGAAAAAAATCACAGCAACCAATAATTCCTGGTAAATGGAGGTAAAATGATATAAAACACAACTTTTAAAAGTAAAAGAAAACAAGTTTCATTCAGTCAATAAATAAAGGTGCATGCGTAAGAAAATAATAACTACTGAAATCACCATAAGATTATCTATTAAAGATGCATAATCCGAATTACCGCTCCCAAGTTATTATTTCTTTGGCTTAGGGATTAAACATTTTAATTCGAGTCGAGGAACCCACCCATCAAAGCTCAGAGTGATCAGATAACAATTTTTGAAATTTGTTATTTCTCGAAATGTGTAATTTTTGGTAGCCTGGCAAAATATTGTCAAAGTGATGGTATCGGACCAATTTGTGGATGAAGATGGATAACTCTAAAATCAAGTGGGGGTTAGATATATTGACAATCCGGCCATATTTCGTTAAACAAAATGTTTATAAATAACAGGTTTTAGGACATTTTATACCATAGCCGACATGTGGTTAGCAATATTTTTGAGCAAAATAATTGATTCTGATATAAAATGAAGGGGCATTTAAAAAAAAATTGTTGTTGGAATCTGATGATATGGGGACCATCAAATTGGATTGGGTAGCTTTAACAAAAAATAAATAACTACACGTACTGATGTAATAATTCATAATTCATGCTGTAATAAAAAGACACAAACTAGCATCTGTGAAAGTTGGGAATGGGACTATGCGCCCATGAGACAACCGCCCCTCCTGCTATTTTTCGGACAGGATCGCTCGATACATACAGGCTGGTTCGCCCGAAAATGTTGTTAGTACATGTAATACGTTCTTTGATGATATATTATTAATCTTTTTGACAATAAAACATGCGTTTATTCATTAATTATGTCTAGGCGGGTGGGTTCGCCACAGGTGGATTAGTCTGCAGCTAAATGGGGTATGAATTTTTGAATAATTCCATCTGTGAAGACTAATTTTCCTCAGATGCTAGTTTGTGTTTTTTATTATTATAACATGACAGTATAGAATATGCAAATGAGCAATCAACCTTGTTCAATTATGGACATTGAAGGATGAGGTAGAAACACAAGTTACTATTTTTCACATAGAACAGCAAAAATTATAAATTTTAGTTTCAAATTTCAAAATGTGTTTCCGGGTAACAGGCCAGATAAACAAAATAGATTTGTTTTATTTTTGTGATTGTTTATTTAACTCAAAGCCAGAATTAAGTGGCGAATATAGATTAATTATTAACATATATACATAAATTTACAAATGGGGGCCACTGTTGCATGGTTTGCCATTTTCATCATCATCATCATCATCATCGTCGTTGTCATCAATGCCATCATCATCGTCATTGACGTCATTGTCATCATCATCATCATCATCATCATTATCATTATCATAATCATCAACCTCTTGTCATAATCATCGTCATCGTGATTATCATTGCCATCATCATCATGATCATCACATTCATCAGCATTATCACCATCCTCGTCATCATCGCCATCACCATACTAATCATCATCGCCATCATTATCATCATCGTTGAGTTAAATAAACAAACAGATAAACAAAATAGGTTGTTTCTTTTCCATGTCTTCATGAGCAACGCTGTATTAACACAATGACGTTAAATCTGTGAATTTGAAATTACTGGTAAATGTGATAGACCAGATTCACTTTGTTCCCCATGTATGTGGTGAATATTTAGGATATCCAATCAAATCTCATTTACAAAGACAAGCCTCCTTGCTAAAATAATTTGACAAATAGATAATCAATACAAATAATTGCCTCCCTTGTCACTTTGAATAAGAATTTCCTTGAAGAATGAACTATTTTGCTTATCTGGCCATAGTATGCAGTGTTTTGAATCTCTTCAACCATAATAGAACAAATACCATGAACTAAATGCCTCCTAAAACAAATAAAAATAAAATTTACACCATAAATAAATGAAACATAAAAATACACGAGATACGACTATTAAAGTCACCAATTTTTTTTACCTGGAATCGTTCTTCTTTCCTAAATTAAGAACAAAATATTTTTAAATAGTTCTTCAGAGTATTGTGTCATCACTTTATTCAATCCTGACTGCATCAAATAAAGCTTCATAGCTGACTATTGTCAAATTATTGGTTTGAATTTATAGTGGGACCAGGTTAATATCAATATTTTGGACACTTTTGTCAAGAATGGTGTCTCGCATGTGCAAAATAATCTCTGTTCAAAATGTTTACTCATTGTGCAATCGTTTTGATAAAGTTTTGCAAATGATTACAATCAGAAGCCAAATTGGTAACATGCTACATAATAAATGACATGCTTCACAAGCTTTTCTGTTTAAAAAATTAATTCCGGTTTATAGTTCTAATTTATTTTTTTCAGTGACGTAACTCTAGTTATTTACTTCTGTGATACCTTCAGACAAAATGTATGCAGAACATGAGAAGGCATATACTTAATTTCATGCTTGAAGATTGTATTTTGCTTTGATGTTAACACTAAACTATTTGGTGTACAAGATCAGAACAAAAATCTTCTCATTTTCTCAGTAAAAAATAAACTCCACTTATTAGCATAACAAATAATAGCATATCCCATTTATTAGCATATTATCTTGCTGCATCAAATGATTTTCATAAAACGTGTTATTTTCATCACAAATCACATGGTTATATGCATAGCTACAGGTCAGTATAAGCCAACACGTCAGGTGTCTGTGAGGTTCTTGAATCACTATATTTCATGTAAATAAACGACCGACAATAAATAATTAAGCTATCAGTAAACACAAACATCAACCTAGGTGTTAGGTGTTAACATTGTACTTTTATTGCAATGTTTTGATGTTGACATGAGAATTTCTCAACTGGAGGGAATTAACCCTTCCATGACTGGAGCTTCCTGAAATTTTGTAAAAACGCTGTGCCAATGCTTTCTCTTACATATGCGAATCTTTCATAGGGAGCCTCGCATATATTATAAGTTAGGAGACGCTCAGTGGTCGGATATGGTGTCATTTGAGGTGAAGTGAGATCAATATTAAGCAAGGCCATAGGCCAAGCCTAATATTGATCTCTCTGAATCTCACATGACATCATAACCGGCCAATAAGCAACCCGTAATGTATTTATTATGGCAGCAGACAAAATCCAGCATATCCCTTTAATTAATCGTCACTGAAATTTATTTTAATTTGGTAAGTTAAATGTGTTGTCTATGGCCATTAACCTATGTAACATCACAGTGAAGTGCCATGTGCATTGAACGTCAACAGTGTTAACACATTAAGTCAATGGCTAATCATCAAGTAGGACAACCAATTCAGTTTGATAGTTAATTTATGAGTCTTTAGAATTGCTCAAATATATCACATGTATGTTTTGGTACATGGTACTATATGTCTTTAAATTTGCAGAAAATGATTTCCGACAGATATCCCTTTTGATAGTGCTATAATACACCGAAACTGTCCCTGAGGCAACAGAGTTTATTTATTTCTAAAAAACAAAATGGTGGATAAGCACCTAATATAATTGATTTCATAATGGATCATTGACACCATCAGACCTAATGTGGGTTCATCCACCATCACTATTTATCGACGCTGATTGGCTAATGCGCAAGAGCTGACATAATAAAGAGAATACATAAGCCTACCAATACATGGCCCTCCAATAGGACAGAGGCTGTGAGGGATAAGATGAAATGAATATTAACCCCCAAAATCAATCCTCGCATCAAAACATTGCAATATCTGTTTTATAATGATATTTGTTTGTTATGATCAACCAATGTTATCAATCGCATTAGGCCAGAAACCCCTTACCAATCAGTGCATGCTTTGGATCCAATTCACAAATACAATAATCTGTTTCAACAAGTCAAGACATTAGATATGTGAAATTTGATTAGATATTAAACAGGTGTATACATGTACATACAATGTGGAAAAACACAAATGAATTTCATCCTAAGATTCTTATTATTAATTATGTCATGTGATTTGTGATATTGTTATTAAAGACATATTATGGACTTGTTTGGGTGCATGAAATCGATGTTAGTATAACGGCAATATGCCAAATGGAGGAACGTAGCATTCAACTAACATCACTGAAAATCTCAAAGAAATAGACTATACCGCTCCATAGAAAACTATGTCTGAACTGCACTTAATTGTAATATTTATTTCTTGATTCGGGACGGAACTATCAGCGATAAACTAATGAAAAATATTTCACTATCGAGAGACACTGCATTTAATTAATATATAACAATGTCAGTGTGTGTGTGGTCAATTTGGTTGTAATATCTGTAAAAATAACTACTTTGAGCAAGATTGTTCGCAATTGCTATGAGTGTTTCACATGACTTTAATCTATCTTTCCAAGTTTCCTTTGTATGGAAAAAGGGTAGAGGGTAAAGTTTATTTAAATAAGTTCTTTTTTAAATGCTTTACTGTGGGAGTTTTAAACAGATGTTAGAACTATATAATAATAATTGTTAACCTGAACCTATATTAATCAGAAATGAATGTATATCAGAAGAAGAAAAATATGTACATTAAAGACGAACTTAACCCTATTACCCAACAAACCGGCCAAAACCGGCCAAATAAAGATTCAACAGCCTAAAATATCTTCGGTCTGTCTCAATAGAACCATACACATATGGATATCATTGGAACCGGCTCCTTGACCACATTGTGATAGTTACAGTTATGCCCTGTGCCAATGCATTCTCTTATATATGCGAGTCGACCATAGGTCGCCTCGCATATATAAGAGAATGCATTGGCCTAAAAAAAATCTTTTTTTAACATTTTTTCTTACATTCTTTAACAATTTTATAATTTTTAATGTGTTAAGCCAATGCATTCTCTTATATATGCGAGGCGACCTATGGTCGACTCGCATATATAAGAGAATGCATTGGCACAGGGCCCTTCTGTTGGGTAAAGGGTTAAATCATATTATTAACTACCTTATTATTTGTTTAAATGTGATTAATTAGTTGCCAAATAAGATTCTAAGCATGCATCCATGTTTATTTTACATTCAAATTTTCTTGACAACAATTAATAATGCTTTGAAAGAAATGGCGATTTTATTGTTTACATTTGTTTTCAGTCGAGCCTCCAAGTTATCTCTCTTGGATCATGACGCCATCATGGTAGCCACGGGAATACGTATATATTATCAATCAATGATAAAATCAGATAAACAGATAATTCCATCCAACTCCAAGGAACACAAGCAAATCAACATCCATTTCTTAATAGTATGTGCAGTGATCAACGTTTTGACATTGGCAAGTTTTAGTTTCTGACTTCTGTACTGTACATAAGTTGACTCAAAAGTGAAGGCCGGCATTATTTATATACTCACAGAAATCAAATCATTCTACCAAATAACATCCAAATAAACTATTCCCCATACTTTTAAAAGTTAAAAGATGAATTAAATCCATTTCTGTCTTTGATATGAGTCAAAATTCAGATGGAAATCTGCTTTTTGAAATCTAAACAGAACCAAAATAATGCCATGTGACTCGCTAGTGTGGTCAACAGAAGTTTTCCGATTATTGCGCCACATCAAGTTTGTGGCACTAAAATACAAAATCAGCTATCAAAAATGGATAAATTCTATGTTTTCCCGCATTATGAAATTATAACTGTTTTAATCTGTTAAGCAAATTTCAGATTTTTTTTATTACACACAGTCAAATTAAAGATAATGGCTGGGTATATTTTGACGGGATTTTTGCATTGCTGTTTCTTGTGAACCTAAACAAATACATTGAGTCAGAAAACTAAAGAAACTAGATTACTTTTCATCTTTAATATTTCAGTTCGATTGTTAACCCTTTACCCAACAGAACGGCACTGTGCCAATGCATTCTCTTATATATGCGAGTCGACCATAGGTCGCCTCGCATATATAAGAGAATGCATTGGCTTAACACATATTAAAAATGATAAAATTGTCAAAGAATGTAAGAAAAAATGGTAAAAAGTGTTAAAAAAAGACTTATTTTTAGGCCAATGCATTCTCTTATATATGCGAGGCGACCTATGGTCAACTTGCATATATAAGAGAATGCATTGGCACAGGGCATAACTGTAACCACCACAATGTGGTCAATGAACCGGTTCCAATGATATCCATATTTGTATGGTGTTATTGAGACAGACCGAAGATATTTTAGGCTGTTGAAGCTTTATTTGGGCATTTTTGGCCGTTTTGTTGGGTAAAGGGTTAATGCAAATATATGCCCAAAAAAAAAAAATATGGTTAGGAAAAATTAAAAATTGTCATTTGTTGGATTAAACATGTATCCAGGATCCCAGTATATTTTTTCCAAAATTTGGTTTAGTTTATATCTATATTTTAGTGTATGAAATAGAATATTGAATCAAGAAGTTTGTTAACTTTTCCATAACAAAAAGATAATCGTTGTATTTACTGTCTAGTTTATATGTCATATTTACAGAACAAAGCATAAAACAATGTAAAATTATATTTGTTTATGCTGTTGTTGTAAACATAGGTCTGGAACCCTGAATGTATCTTTAAAACTAACAAATGCTCATCTGATCACATGATTCGACCAGCCCTTTTAAAATGAGAGGTTAGCAACTTGTTATTGACATCAATACCTACTATGGCCAGGTTTAGATCTCGTAACTTCACACTTTGTTATGAGTTAACGAAATTCAAGTGATCACAAAAATTTGTGTTGCTACTAGTTTAGATAACTCAGACTTCAAATTAATAGCATATGCAAGACCTCAGTTATATATAAACCGCTATCTAATTCCTTTGTATATTCACTGGATTACTGGGACTGTATAATATTTACTGTCCACCAAACCACTGAAGCAAGTATGCAGAGTTCTCTTTGATTCATGGCACTGCATGAAATACATGGATTTACATAATAAATATAATAAAATTAGAAGCACAAGCAGATGATGACAAGACAATGCAACCAGGACAGGAACCAGGACAGGAACCAGGACAGGAACCAGGACAGGAACCAGGACAGGAACCAGGACAGGACAGGAACCAGGACAGGAACCAGGACAGGAACCAGGACAGGAACCAGGACAGGAACCAGGACAGGAACCAGGACAGGAACCAGGACAGGAACCAGGACAGGAACCAGGACAGGAACCAGGACAGGAACCAGGACAGGAACCAGGACAGGAACCAGGACAGGAACCAGGACAGGAACCAGGACAGGAACCAGGACAGGAACCAGGACAGGAACCAGGACAGGAACCAGGACAGGAACCAGGACAGGAACCAGGACAGGAACCAGGACAGGAACCAGGACAGGAACCAGGACAGGAACCAGGACAGGAACCAGGACAGGAACCAGGACAGGAACCAGGACAGGAACCAGGACAGGAACCAGGACAGGAACCAGGACAGGAACCAGGACAGGAACCAGGACAGGAACCAGGACAGGAACCAGGACAGGAACCAGGACAGGAACCAGGACAGGAACCAGGACAGGAACCAGGACAGGAACCAGGACAGGAACCAGGACAGGAACCAGGACAGGAACCAGCCTAGACGTTTAGACAATGCAACCAGGACAGGAACCAGCCTAGACGTTTAGACAATGCAACCAGGACAGGAACCAGGACAGGAACCAGGACAGGAACCAGGACAGGAACCAGGACAGGAACCAGGACAGGAACCAGGACAGGAACCAGGACAGGAACCAGGACAGGAACCAGGACAGGAACCAGGACAGGAACCAGGACAGGAACCAGGACAGGAACCAGGACAGGAACCAGGACAGGAACCAGGACAGGAACCAGGACAGGAACCAGGACAGGAACCAGGACAGGAACCAGGACAGGAACCAGGACAGGAACCAGGACAGGAACCAGCCTAGACGTTTAGACAATGCAACCAGGACAGGAACCAGCCTAGACGTTTAGACAATGCAACCAGGACAGGAACCAGGACAGGAACCAGGACAGGAACCAGGACAGGAACCAGGACAGGAACCAGGACAGGAACCAGGACAGGAACCAGGACAGGAACCAGGACAGGAACCAGGACAGGAACCAGGACAGGAACCAGGACAGGAACCAGGACAGGAACCAGGACAGGAACCAGGACAGGAACCAGGACAGGAACCAGGACAGGAACCAGGACAGGAACCAGGACAGGAACCAGGACAGGAACCAGGACAGGAACCAGGACAGGAACCAGGACAGGAACCAGGACAGGAACCAGGACAGGAACCAGGACAGGAACCAGCCTAGATGTTTCAACCAGGACAGGAACCAGCCTAGATGTTTAGACAATGCAACCAGGACAGGAACCAGCCTAGATGTTTAGACAATGCAACCAGGACAGGAACCAGCCTAGATGTTTCACATTGGGAAAAGTCACTTCTCCCTATTTGGTTATTTACCGTTTCATGACAGGAGCTGCGCGCGCTGTTGCAGCATTAAATATGCTGTGTCCAGGGGCGCCGGAAGCATCCAAGGGCAGGGGGGCAGAGCCTACAAAAAGGGCACTTTTCCGCAAAAAAGGGCATTTTCTCCGCAAACTCGGGAAAATAACCATAAATTCATTGTGGCAAAAATCCCTATTTTAATGGTATTTGTCAGTTTTTATGGCCGTTTTGTGATCAAATTGACAAAAAATTAATATTCCTTGTGAAATTGGTGGCTTTTGGACCAAAAAAGTCACATTTTGCTATAAAAACACGAGATTAAACACACAAAAAGCATTTTCTGTCTCCAGAAAAGGGGCAAGTCCTGCCCCCGCTCACCCCCCCTTGGTCAAGGGCAGGGGGGTCACCTGCCCTCTCTGCCCCCCTCTTCCGGCGCCCCTGGCTGTGTCAGTACATTCTCTTATATATACGAGTCTCCCATAGGGAGCCTCACATATATAAGAGAATGCAATGGCTTACAAGGTCAAGGTAAATATTGTTAGGCCGATGCATTCTCTTATATATGTGAGGCTTGCTGTGAGAGACTTGCATATATAAGAGAATGCAAAGCACAGGGATTTCAAAAAAATTCAGGAACCTCCAGTCATGAAAGGGTTAAGGTACTAGGAAAAGTAACAATGGCTAAAATTAAATTTACACCCAAACATCACCCATCAATGATCCAATAAGTACAGTAATGCTCTAAGTAATCGACTTCTTAACCACAGCAGAATTATGGGTAACTTTTCAGGATTTAGTCGGAAATATGGCTTGTTGCCATTCATCGTAAAGCTCTCCCGAGAGCTTTCCGATGAATGGCAACAAGCCATATTTCCGTCTAAATCCTGAAAAGTTACCCATAATTCTGCTGTGGTTAAAAAGTCAATTAATTAGAGCATTACTGTATTATGCAACACAAGAGCCCAATTATAAAACATTTATAGTGAGTAAGATCACCACTATAAGCAATAAATATACTTTAGTTAATATGCTTTTTTTGGATACGTGCATTCTGATTTATGAGAGAGGTCACTTCTCCCTGGGACAAAAATAGAGATAAGTGGCACGTTTTACGGAGGAGATGTCTCTTCATTCTAAACATCTAGCCATTCAGGTGCTTAATGTTGTTACAGTAACCGAAATGTAAAGTGTGAAGTTATTCAAACTAAACCTGGATTCTTTCATGGAGTCTATGGGTACTGTAAGATGTTTACCTTTAGGTCGTCTGGTTGAGACAGTGTCTATGAATCGAGCGAGGATGGTTAACTCCTGTTCCAGTCTCGAGGAAATGCTATCTATTTTATCTCCGCGTTTAGCTGCTCTACACAGAAGATCTTCGAGGTCATCAACAATTTCCTGATCCCGAACTTCAAAGAACTGCAATAGGAAATAGTAAAATAATAATGGTAAAAATCATTGAGATCATCAACAATTTTCTGGTACCGAACTGCAAGTGCAAAGCATCGAGAGTCACTGCAGTTAATTAATATATAAGAATGACGGTGTGTGTTGTCAATTTGGATATAATATTTGTGCTCCATTTTTATTTGATCACCATACCAGAGTGTTTCACATAACTTTAATGATACAATCAAATATGACTATAACTCTCTATACTGGTCGTAGGAAAATATCATCCAACAGTGAGGCACCTACATTATATTTCCTCAAGAAAGATGTTCATCAGTTCCCATTAGTAATAATTATATTATAATGTACGGGTAGTATAATGTCATTTTTTATATCAGACTAGCTGGTGGGCCCGACTTCGTCCGGGCTGTTTCCCCTCGAAATCTGTCGAAAGGCGCGATTTGACCTTGAATTGACCATTTTGAAGGTCAAGGTGAGTTCGGTGTCACGATTTGACCCATCGAAAACACTCCCCGGAAAAAAGTACCCCTGGTATCAAATTGCGTCGAAAATCCGTCCGTTTTACCCGATTTGACCTTGAATTGACCATTTTGAAGGTCAAGGTCAGGTCGGGGTCACAATTTGACCCGTCCATAACACTCCCCGGACAAAAGTACCCATAGGTATCAAATTTCGTCGAAATCCGTCTGTTTTACCCGATTTGACCTTGAATTCAAATTTCGTCGAAATGGAGTCGGCCATTGCTAACAGACAAACAGACAAACAGACAGAAGTCCTAAAATATATATTAGATATTACAAAGTTCTCCCTACATTTTCTGGACATGAGAAGGTATAATAAATCCATTCTTCCTATGCCAGTCTATGGGCACAAAAAAATAAAAATAAAATCCTCGCTCCTGCATTGATTTAAAAAAAAAAAATTGCCTGAGAATCAATTATCTTTTTTTGTTTGGCCTTTGTGTGCAATATTTATTTTATATTAATTTTGTGTGATAATTTTGTGAGGGACGAGACCCGCTGTAAGTTGAAAAAGTACTAAATCACTGCCAAATTTAAGTCTATATTCTAGCACATCAGTTGAGAAATTTGCTACTGAGTTGAGAAGGGAATATTCCATACCTCTTGTAATGACTTGTCATCACCCCAACTCTGGTTTAACGTCCCTGAAAAAAATATAAATATAAATATATTATATGTATATAAATAGTATATTAATTTTTTTTTTTATAATTAACAAGGTTTCCGCTAATATGGTTCAGCATCTTTAGATCGGCCTCAGTCCCCAATGGTAATCTGTTTGAGACATACATGTACCTAAAGTCAATCCTAATTTTTCGGGCCATCCTAAAAACTCCATCTGCTAAAGTAATGCAGGGTTAACCCTTTACCCAACAAAACGGCCAAAAACGCCCAAATAAAGCTGCAACAGCCTAAAATATCTTCGGTCTGTCTCAATAACACCATACAAATATGGATATCATTGGAACCGGCTCATTGACCACATTGTGATGGTTACAGTTATGCCCTGTGCCAATGCATTCTCTCATATATGCGAGTCGACCATAGGTCGCCTCGCATATATAAGAGAATGCATTGGCCTAAAAACAATCTTTTTTTAACACTTTTTACCATTTTTTCTTACATTCTTTAACAATTTTATAATTTTTAATGTGTTAAGCCAATGCATTCTCTTATATATGCGAGGCGACCTATGGTCGACTCGCATATATAAGAGAATGCATTGGCACAGGGCCGTTCTGTTGGGTAAAGGGTTAAAGACCCACTTAATTGTGCAGGCTTGTACAAGGTAAAGTGTGACATTCTACAAACATAGAACTTATTATCTGAACTCATTATCTGAACTTATTAATGTTTGCCTTTATAGTTATCACCTTTAGAATCATCCAGCTCTTCTTGCAATTTTTTCTTCAATTTTTCCAGCGACTCCATATCTCTCTGCAAGTTTGCAATGTCAGACTCCATGTCGTCAATGCCCTAAATAATAGAGAATCATGTCGTCAATGCCCTAAATAATAGAGAATCATGTCGTCAATGCCCTAAATAATAGAGAATCATGTTGTCAATGCCCTAAATAATAGAGAATCATGTCGTCAATGCCCTATATAATAGAGAATCATGTCGTCAATGCCCTAAATAATAGAGAATCATGTCGTCAATGCCCTGAATAATAGATAATCATGTCGTCAATGCCCTAAATAATAGAGAATCATGTCATCAATGCCATAGAGAATATTGTCATCAACACCCTATATAATAGAGAATAGTCCTTAGTATAACATATTAACAGACTCCATGTTGTCAATGTCCTAAATAATAGAGAATAGTCCTTAGTATAACATATTAACAGACTCCATGTTGTCACTGTCCTAAATAATAGAGAATAGTCCTTAGTATAACATATTAACAGACTCCATGTTGTCAATGCCCTAAATAATAGAGAATAGTCCTTAGTATAACATATTAACAGACTCCATGTTGTCAATGTCCTAAATAATAGAGAATAGTCCTTAGTATAACATATTAACAGACTCCATGTTGTCAATGTCCTAAATAATAGAGAATAGTCCTTAGTATAACATATTAACAGACTCCATGTCATCAATGTCCTAAATAATAGAGAATAGTCCTTAGTATAACAGATTGGCAGACTCCATGCCATCAATGCTCTAAATAATAGAGAATAGTCCTTATTATAATAGAATGGCAGACTTCATGTCATCAATGCCCTAAATAATAGATAATCATGCCGTCAATGCCCTAAATAATAGAGAATCATGTCATCAATGCCATAGAGAATCATGTCATCAACACCCTATATAATAGAGAATAGTCCTTAGTATAACATATTAACAGACTCCATGTTGTCAATGTCCTAAATAATAGAGAATAGTCCTTAGTATAACATATTAACAGACTCCATGTTGTCACTGTCCTAAATAATAGAGAATAGTCCTTAGTATAACATATTAACAGACTCCATGTTGTCAATGTCCTAAATAATAGAGAATAGTCCTTAGTATAACATATTAACAGACTCCATGTCATCAATGTCCTAAATAATAGAGAATAGTCCTTAGTATAACAGATTGGCAGACTCCATGCCATCAATGCTCTAAATAATAGAGAATAGTCCTTAGTATAACATATTAACAGACTCCATGTTGTCAATGTCCTAAATAATAGAGAATAGTCCTTAGTATAACATATTAACAGACTCCATGTTGTCAATGTCCTAAATAATAGAGAATAGTCCTTAGTATAACATATTAACAGACTCCATGTTGTCACTGTCCTAAATAATAGAGAATAGTCCTTAGTATAACATATTAACAGACTCCATGTTGTCAATGCCCTAAATAATAGAGAATAGTCCTTAGTATAACATATTAACAGACTCCATGTTGTCACTGTCCTAAATAATAGAGAATAGTCCTTAGTATAACATATTAACAGACTCCATGTAGTCACTGTCCTAAATAATAGAGAATAGTCCTTAGTATAACATATTAACAGACTCCATGTTGTCAATGTCCTAAATAATAGAGAATAGTCCTTAGTATAACATATTAACAGACTCCATGTTGTCAATGTCCTAAATAATAGAGAATAGTCCTTAGTATAACATATTAACAGACTCCATGTTGTCACTGTCCTAAATAATAGAGAATAGTCCTTAGTATAACATATTAACAGACTCCATGTTGTCAATGCCCTAAATAATAGAGAATAGTCCTTAGTATAACATATTAACAGACTCCATGTTGTCAATGCCCTAAATAATAGAGAATAGTCCTTAGTATAACATATTAACAGACTCCATGTTGTCAATGTCCTAAATAATAGAGAATAGTCCTTAGTATAACATATTAACAGACTCCATGTTGTCAATGTCCTAAATAATAGAGAATAGTCCTTAGTATAACATATTAACAGACTCCATGTTGTCAATGCCCTAAATAATAGAGAATAGTCCTTAGTATAACATATTAACAGACTCCATGTTGTCAATGTCCTAAATAATAGAGAATAGTCCTTAGTATAACATATTAACAGACTCCATGTTGTCAATGTCCTAAATAATAGAGAATAGTCCTTAGTATAACATATTAACAGACTCCATGTTGTCACTGTCCTAAATAATAGAGAATAGTCCTTAGTATAACATATTAACAGACTCCATGTTGTCAATGCCCTAAATAATAGAGAATAGTCCTTAGTATAACATATTAACAGACTCCATGTTGTCACTGTCCTAAATAATAGAGAATAGTCCTTAGTATAACATATTAACAGACTCCATGTTGTCACTGTCCTAAATAATAGAGAATAGTCCTTAGTATAACATATTAACAGACTCCATGTTGTCAATGCCCTAAATAATAGAGAATAGTCCTTAGTATAACATATTAACAGACTCCATGTTGTCAATGTCCTAAATAATAGAGAATAGTCCTTAGTATAACATATTAACAGACTCCATGTTGTCACTGTCCTAAATAATAGAGAATAGTCCTTAGTATAACATATTAACAGACTCCATGTTGTCAATGCCCTAAATAATAGAGAATAGTCCTTAGTATAACATATTAACAGACTCCATGTTGTCAATGCCCTAAATAATAGAGAATAGTCCTTAGTATAACATATTAACAGACTCCATGTTGTCAATGTCCTAAATAATAGAGAATAGTCCTTAGTATAACATATTAACAGACTCCATGTTGTCAATGCCCTAAATAATAGAGAATAGTCCTTAGTATAACATATTAACAGACTCCATGTTGTCAATGTCCTAAATAATAGAGAATAGTCCTTAGTATAACATATTAACAGACTCCATGTTGTCACTGTCCTAAATAATAGAGAATAGTCCTTAGTATAACATATTAACAGACTCCATGTTGTCAATGCCCTAAATAATAGAGAATAGTCCTTAGTATAACATATTAACAGACTCCATGTTGTCACTGTCCTAAATAATAGAGAATAGTCCTTAGTATAACATATTAACAGACTCCATGTTGTCACTGTCCTAAATAATAGAGAATAGTCCTTAGTATAACATATTAACAGACTCCATGTTGTCAATGCCCTAAATAATAGAGAATAGTCCTTAGTATAACATATTAACAGACTCCATGTTGTCAATGTCCTAAATAATAGAGAATAGTCCTTAGTATAACATATTAACAGACTCCATGTTGTCACTGTCCTAAATAATAGAGAATAGTCCTTAGTATAACATATTAACAGACTCCATGTTGTCAATGTCCTAAATAATAGAGAATAGTCCTTAGTATAACATATTAACAGACTCCATGTTGTCACTGTCCTAAAGAATAGAGAATAGTCCTTAGTATAACATATTAACAGACTCCATGTTGTCAATGCCCTAAATAATAGAGAATAGTCCTTAGTATAACATATTAACAGACTCCATGTTGTCACTGTCCTAAATAATAGAGAATAGTCCTTAGTATAACATATTAACAGACTCCATGTTGTCAATGCCCTAAATAATAGAGAATAGTCCTTAGTATAACATATTAACAGACTCCATGTTGTCACTGTCCTAAATAATAGAGAATAGTCCTTAGTATAACATATTAACAGACTCCATGTTGTCACTGTCCTAAATAATAGAGAATAGTCCTTAGTATAACATATTAACAGACTCAATGTTGTCAATGTCCTAAATAATAGAGAATAGTCCTTAGTATAACATATTAACAGACTCCATGTTGTCACTGTCCTAAATAATAGAGAATAGTCCTTAGTATAACATATTAACAGACTCCATGTTGTCAATGTCCTAAATAATAGAGAATAGTCCTTAGTATAACATATTAACAGACTCCATGTTGTCACTGTCCTAAATAATAGAGAATAGTCCTTAGTATAACATATTAACAGACTCAATGTTGTCAATGTCCTAAATAATAGAGAATAGTCCTTAGTATAACATATTAACAGACTCCATGTTGTCACTGTCCTAAATAATAGAGAATAGTCCTTAGTATAACATATTAACAGACTCCATGTTGTCAATGTCCTAAATAATAGAGAATAGTCCTTAGTATAACATATTAACAGACTCCATGTTGTCAATACCCTAAACAATAGAAGCCTCACAGGAACAGGATACCCGCCAAATTGCACTTAAATAAAAAAAAAAGTCGCATGCAGGGTTTTAGGACCATGCATACAGACTTGAGAACAGGTCATTGATATAGCGTGGCCTTAGCTATTATTACCTCATGAAATCTAGTATTAATTGATATAGTGATGCCTTAGCTATTGACATGCACCTACCTCATTAAATCTAGTATTTTCTAATTGATATAGTGATGCCTTAGCTATTGACATGCACCTACCTCATTAAATCTAGTATTTTCTAATTGATATAGTGATGCCTTAGCTATTGACATGCACCTACCTCATTAAATCTAGTATTTTCTAATTGATATAGTGATGCCTTAGCTATTGACATGCACCTACCTCATTAAATCTAGTATTTTCTAATTGATATAGTGATGCCTTAGCTATTGACATGCACCTACCTCATTAAATCTAGTATTTTCCCCAAGGACTGTTTTCCTCCTGGCTGATGCATTGTGGATAGCCAGCTCTATGTTCCGAGTTTCTTCACCTTGAATCTTCAGTTGCGCCATAGATTCAGTTCTGACTTTCTTTAAATCTCTTTTTAGTTTATCCTGCAATAATTTAATCACACAATTTAAATTCATATAAATTAAAGTTCTACATTTCAAACTCTTGTCTAAAGAGTATAATACTTTACATGTTATCACTTCCATGACTGAAGCTTACTGAAATGTTTTGAAAACCCTGTGCCAATGCATTCTCTTAAATATGTGAGTCTCCAATAGGGAGGAGCCTCACATAATATAAGAGAATGCATTGGCCTAACAATATCTAACTTGACCTTGTAAGCCAGTGCATTCTATTATATATGCGAGGTTCCCTATGTGAGACTTGCATATATGTAGGAAGCCTCCCATATATAAGAGAAGGCACATGATCTTTAATGCTGCACCAGCAAAGCTCCCATCATGAAAGGGTTAAAGAATTAATTTATCATCCCCAAGATCAGGACACTGGCATACGTCAGATGCATACAGGATGTAATTATCTCCTGTATTAATACAAAGTTTTGCAAGGATATAGAAATGGGTTCCATTCATGTGTCCATAGCTCACTATCTCAGTAATCATATGCCCGATTTGAATGAAAGGTACAGTAATGCCCAAAGTAATTGACCACTTAACCACAGCAGAATTATGGGTAATTTTTCAGGATTTAGTCGGAAATATGGCTTGTTGCCATTCATCGGAAAGCTCTCGGCGAGAGCTTTCCAATGGATGGCAACAAGCCATATTTCCGACAAAATCCTTAAAAATTCCCCATAATTCTGCAGTGGTTAAGTGGTCAATTACTTTGGGCATTACTGTATGCTCATGCATCAGCATAGGTGAGAGGATATCCACAACAAATGGTTTTATTAATTTTTTGAAGAGCTATGGATCATAGAGTGAAAATGCATCCCCAAAGTCACTTCTCTCTAGTTTTGTTCTTGGGAGAAGTGACTTCACTCTTATATACCAGTACGCATATGTCCCTACAGCATATTTAAACTGTATATTTGTTATAATCATTTTTTTAAATGGGCTATAATGGTGATATTCTCCCTATTAGAAACCTGGTCTCTGATTGAATAACTTCAGTATGCTCATGAGGCAGCATGGGGGGAACAATATCCATCCACATGCAACACATTTTTAAAGCAGAATGAGGTCCCCCACACAGAAGGTGAATTTAGTGATGCTAGCCCACTAAATTCACCCTCGGGGACCTCATTCTGCAAATGTCCAGCACCATATTCTTAGGCCTGAATGTATCCTGCATGACAATTTAACCCTTTCTATACTAAATGGATTCTCCCAACCAGTTACAAAATTATACATTGGAATGGTCTATAATTCATGTGGAGGGGTGTTCAGGATAAATCAGCAGTCGACAGTAAAGCAAAAAGGTTAACACAAGTGCTGAAGGATTCATATTCATTGGTGGGAAATGTTCAGGTAATAAGTTCCACACACGTTTGTTGAACTTATTATCTGAACATTTCCTAAGGTATAACTACCCATCAATGAGTATTTAGTATAGAAAGGGTTGAACTTATTATCTGAAACATTTATACCTAAGAGATAACTATCCATGCGTTAATATTTAGCATAGAAAGGGTTAAACCATTCAAATCAACCTGTGGTGACTGAAATGGAGAGCTTCAAAGTTGTTACAGATTCAGGGGATACTAAACTCAACAAATGATGATTACAGCCTGTTGATTGAAAATCAGTACTGCTATAAATGCTATAAAGTGTTCATAGCTGGCCTTTGAGTAACACTATGTTAATTGATAGAATAAACACACCTTTGGTGGCCCCTTTGTAAATCGATAGAACAAACGCACCTTTGGTGGCCCCAGAACATCCTTAACGCTATGTAAATTGATAGAACAAATGCACCGTTGGTGGCCCCTATCTAAATCGATAGAACAAACGCACCTTTGGTGGCCCCCCTATGTAAATCGATAGAACAAACACACCTTTGGTGGCCCCAGGACATCCTTAATGCTATGTAAATTGATATAACAAACACACCTTTGGTGGCCCCAGGACATCCTTGTCTCTCTTTGCTTTTCGTATGTGCTCCTCTAATGCTGTTTTCTCATTCTTCCTCCCTGAAAAAAATAAGATTCATTTCAAATCAAATTGCTAATATCAGAAGCCAACAAAAATTATAAATTAAAATGATTTTAAATATTGTGCTCATTCATAATTTAATATACATAATCTCCTAAAGTGGCATTCAGAACACTGAGTTACGTTGTTCCATTGTTAAGACATGATCCATTGACTGCGTTAAACCATTCACACGGGTGCATTGTATTATATAACCGATTGTAGCTAATAAGTTTGATTTTAGAATAAATGCAATATTGCAAATCAATAAATTTGCATGCATAAATGAATTCTATGATTTACGTAATGTCAAAAATGTCAAACTCAGCAACTAAAATTTTGTTGACATGAATACAAGTCAAATTTCCTTCGATTCAAAGACAGCCGACATCTTTTATCGATTGAAAACAAGCAACATCATGATGCACGCCATACAAGTATGCATTGGGGCTTATGTTGCATTGAAAAAAGAATCTCTCCATTGTGTAACTACAGTAATGCTCTAATTACTCGACTCCTTAACCACAGCAGAATTATGGGTAACTTTTCAGGATTTAATTGGAAATATGGCTTGTTGCCATTCATGAGAGCTTTCCGATGAATGGCAACAAGCCATAATACTTTACCCATAATTTTGCTGTGGTTAAGGAGTCGATTAATTAGAGCATTACTGTAATACAACATACTTAAGTAATGAAAGCATCACAGCAGTCTAAATGTCTTAGTTTTATATTGTTGTAACAATATAGAGATCCAGGGGGGCTGGGAACACCGTAGAGTACAGGGGTAAACCTGTCTTCGGTAACATGGACAAAGGTGCGTAATAACCCTAGGTACATATTCCAAAGCGCCACACGGACAATTTTGAATGTCAAAATAAATATAGAATAAGTATAGAATGGCAGCGTACCAGTCAAACCGTTCAGCTAGTTTAAATCATAGGGATAGAAATATCATGAGGGCCACAGTGTGACACACCAAGCAATATCCACAAAAATGATACTATACACGAATTATTGTAAAAACGTACACATAGACTTTCCTGATTGTACAATCCGGAAAAATTCTTAATTGTAAACAAAAGTGTATGCTTATGCATTGGCTGTACTGCCAGATGATAAATTTAGTGGTGTAACACAGCTATGTTCATATCGTACATAATTGCACGAATTGTAATGCACTTACAATTAATAAGGGGTAACAACATTATGAATTGAGGACTGTTACATATAAAGGGCTGGACCCCGAATTTCATTAGCAGTGTATGAAGGGATTAAACTGAAAAAATGACCCAAATATAATATGAATTGTATAGAGATAAGTGTATATAAAATGCATATGCATGCAAATGGAACGCTCTTTGTAAGTGTTTTTTAGTATAGTTTGCAAACATTATACTGCTACAGTAAAGTCTACACAATAATATTTTTATGTTTGATTGTCAGCATAGCTTGATAACATTAGGAGGCGTAAATTATATACTTTTGAAAATGTTTACTAAGACCAAGCCGAAAATAGGTATTTAAAATGTTGGGAATCAGAAAATAATGGCCAGCAATTGGAGTCATCAGGCGAGCGTCTCTGGTATATTAACGAACTTCACATACAGTACGTTTCATTATTAGGTTTCGGTTCTTACGCTCCCAACCTACTGTGGCCACCAGAGATTGAACCGTGCAGTTTAAATTACCAAACCACACCTCCATACTGAAAAATTGGGCAAAATGCATCCTGATATCAAGCAATGTAGATTTTCAAACTCCGAACGCGCGCGAAAGGTGTACCAAAATCGCGTACAGCATCGGGGCTGTAAAACGAACGCGTGCATAATATATATAACTAGAAGGTGACCCGACTTCGTCCGGGCTTTGACCTTGAATTGACCATTTTGAAGGTCAAGGTCAGGTGTGGTCAAACACCAACACCCCAAAAATGGTGGAAATCGGCCCAGCGGATACCGGGAAATCGGCCCAGCGGATACCGAGATACCCTATGCATCAAATTTCGTCCGTAAAAATCCGCCAGTTTAACCCGATTTGATTTCCACTCAAGTATATAAACGCGCCTCATACACACACGCTCATTAATTATCAAGTTTCAACGTAAAGATAAATTATCAGCGGTGCCCGATATATCGCCAAGACGTCTGAAACAGTCAAATGCATCGGCCGGTTAAGCGTTAACGTGATCTAACGTTATGACCTCTAACGACGTCATAGAAGTTACGCATTGTTTTTATCCTGATGGAAGATAGTACCACTTCTTCTTGATAATTGAGGCAGATAACTAAAACGCATTATATATCGTTGGAAAGAGGAAACACGTAAGATTCTCACAGTGCCATTATTATGACTGGAATTTTATTATTCGCGCTGTTTCGAATCGATTTGTAAGCACCGAACTCAAATGAAAGTCCCGTAACACAGCGTAAAAACAGATTTGACCTCGGCACGTGAAAAGTTGACCTCGGATCTGAAAATCAATAGGCCCATGTTCGTTCCAGGGTCGAATTACGTGTCCGTATCAAGTTTGGTCAAAATCGGTCCAGCCGTGTTCGAGTCCATCGCGAACACACACACACACACACACACACAGATCTTCCAAAATATATAATAGATAGGTTAGCAGGTATATAATACATATAATATATTATTCCCTATAATGGTATAGCTGCTATATACTGCACGTACGATCAATATGATCAGGTTATCAAAGAAAAATCGACGAATGTAAAGTCGAGTTGGAAAGCACAATGAAATATAGTTACCTTAAAATAATCAGCACAGCCCCATAGTTGTATGAATTCCAATGACTACATAAACATAGGTATAGTCATAAACCAAATAGAGAAACAAAACACGATCTGGTCGTACACCCAACATAGAAACCTGGCTCGCCCTTGTTCAGTAGGACCTTGAAGTGGCAGACGTTTTAGGGAAATCACGTTATGAGTTATCGAAATGACGTATGTGATGTGTGACGTCACATACCAGGTGTACTTTAACCCCCTGTCAGCCAAATTGCTTACACCTTAAGTTAAAGGAAAAGTTTATAGCTTATAAATTATACAAACTCTAAATACGATTGATATTATAATTCATACCTAGAACTATAATCAGGGGACATATAGTTGTTATAAAAAAGGTTGTTTTTCATACCAGGGAAATGGCAAATTACACCACATCCATGCATAAGAGTACATCCATAGAATAAGTTCATTGGACGCGTGTTGAACAATAGTGCAGGTAAATATAACGTAAACCCGGTTGTACTGTCTGGAAGGCTTAATAAAGACATAGCCCTATTAACAAATTCGGGCGGAAATGTTTATAAATCTAGGATATTTGGTAGGAAGATATACAATAAGGTATCCATTGTAGCATTAATATAATTTCTACATCTAGGTTTATATAGTTAGTTGATGTTGAGCTGAGAGTATAGGCCAGTACACCGCAATATAAGTAAACAAAACAAGGAGAGGCCGTCATGAAATATAAATTGTAAAGGAAATTAATAAAATGTAGAGTGGAACGAAATCGTAAAATGTCAAAGCCGAAACTAAGGTTTTCCTGTAAACATAATGCCTGCCTACACAACATATGTTGTAACAATATAGAGATCCAGGGGGGCTGGGAACACCGTAGAGTACAGGGGTAAACCTGTCTTCGGTAACATGGACAAAGGTGCGTAATAACCCTAGGTACATATTCCGAAGCGCCACACGGACAATTTTGCATGTCAAAATAAATATAGAATAAGTATAGAACGGCAGCGTACCAGTCAAACCGTTCAGCTAGTTTAAATCATAGGGATAGAAATATCACGAGGGCCACAGTGTGACACACCAAGCAATATCCACAAAAATGATACTATACACGAATTATTGTAAAAACGTACACATAGACTTTCCTGATTGTACTATCCGGAAAAATTCTTAATTGTAAACAAAAGTGTATGCTTATAATGCATTGGCTGTACTGCCAGATGATAAATTTAGTGGTGTAACACAGCTATGTTCATATCGTACATAATTGCAAGAATTCTCTTACCAACTACATCTTTCTTCATGCTATCGTATTCCATCGTCTTCTTATCGAATTCAGACTCGTTTTCATGGAATATCGGTGTCTTCTTCTCTAGTTCTTCTCGCTTTATTTCAGTGTCTTTTTCAATCTGCTCAATTTCTTTCTGCAACAAAAAATATTTAACCCTTTTCATGGCGGGAGCTGCGCTGGTGCAGCATTAACAATCCTGCACCAGTGCAATCTCTTATATATGCAAGTATCCCATAGGGAGCCTTGCATATATAAGAGAATGCACTGGCTTACAAGGTCAAGGCAAATATTGTTAGGCCAATGTATTCTCTTATATAATAATAAAAGAATCGACTAAAAGTCCTTCTTGTTCATCTCCAGTGGTTGTCGGGGTCGTAGAGTGAAAATTCACTGTGGTTAAGCTGTGTCACTGGTGACATCGGAGAGTGAAAAACTCGATGCCTATTCTCTGATATATGCGAGGCTCCCTGTGGTTTTCGGAAAATTTGATTGGGCACTGTTCTGAGTATTCTGGAATGTACCAAGAGATCTGATCACCAGAAAAGTTATATCTCACTTCAAACTTTCAGAACTCTCATAATTCAAACCACAGGCGAATTGTTTAACCCTTTCAGTGCCAAGTCCGATTTTTGTATCAACCCATATTTCCTTGATCATTTTTCAAATTTATTGATTATAATAATGTGATACATTGATGGAAGAGCTCTAAGAGCTCTTTCCATCAATGTATCACATTATTTTAATCAATAAATTTGAAAAATGATCAAGGAAATATGGGTTAACACAAAAATCGGACTTGGCACTGAAAGGGTTAATATCATGCTAGACTGAACAAAGAGACATACAATACTACTAATACTGATTTTAAAGTGATGTGAAACACTCCGGTAGGGTGATCAAATAGAAATGGAGAAAATCTTGCTCAAAGTTGTTATTTTTACAATTATCATATCCAAATTGACAACACACACGTCATTCTTATAGATTAATTAAATGCAGTGACTCTTGGTGGCGAAATCGTTTTCATTAATTTGTCACCAATAGTTGCGTCCCGAATCGAGAAGTAAATATTTACATTTGAGCGTAGTTGGGACAATGTTTTCTATGGAATGGTACGGTCGATTCGCTTGATATTTTCGTCAATGTTAGTTAAGAATGCTACATTCCTCCAGTTGGCATAGCTCCTGAGTACTGACTGATCAGTTTCACGCACCCGAACAAGTCCATAATATGTCTTTAAAAACATTTCTAAAAAAATAAATCTTACCTGCAAAATGTTGGCAGAGAGCCAACAGAATGGAGTCACCATTCAATAGTCATGTTTATATGATACAGTGAAAAGAGAAGAACTTCTTGGTGGCAAATCATACCGAGCAGAGATCAAAACTGGACTATTATAAAGCAGGATTCGAAAACCATTATCTCTGGCACTACTATTTTGACGACTACAAAAGAAATGGATACAATGCGAATCGGCCTGTATGGTAGAATTGAACCACAGAAACTGATAGCAGGGCTCCACTTCAGTCGTCCTACAATCAGTTTCTTTGTGGCTCCACTTCGCGTCGTCCTACGATCAGTTTCTTTCTACATTACACGCTGATGCGCAGTGTATTTATTTCTTTTATGAATTCATCAAAATTGTAGTGACAGTATATTTATTTCTTAAATGTATACACATGCACATCAGGATTATCATGCTGACAACATCTGAGTAGCTAATCAACACAGAAACTATTTGACCATTAATATATTTAAAGAGAAATAAGAATGGTACAAGTCTCCATGGTTTCGACCTTGAGAATAAGAATGGTAAAAACCTCCGTAGTTTCGACCTTGAGAAATAAGAATTAGTGATGAGCCGATAATCGGAAACGACAATCGGAATCGGCCGATTGTGGCCCATCGGATGACAATCGGTACTCGGGTTTCAACATCGGCATTTCCGATTGTCTAAATAATAAACAGGTGCTTGTTTTTCTTCAATAAACTGTTAAATATAAAGATGTTTTGTTGAATAAATGACCAGTAAACATGGGGAAAGTGTAACCAAGCACAAATTTAATGATATACAGCTAGGTTCTGCCTAACACAGGTATAAACCCCCGAAAGTACACGTCACCTGACACATAATTATGCAGTTGACTGCATTCACCACGCTTGAGTTATTATATATCTAATGAATTGAAATAAATATGTAAAATATCCCGACGAGACCCATTATATTATGTTTACAACATCCCCCATTGTTCACCAATTAACAACTACTATTCAACGTAGTGACCGCTAATCACCAGTATTCAAACTGATTCCAGGTCAGCCAGTGACCTCAATGACCTCTTATCTAAAGGCCGACATAAAAAAAACATGCAGACAGTAAACAAGTGTTGCGTCATCCTTGATATTCAGTGTCTCTACAGTTGAGTTCAGGATAATGTGGTATAACATCAAATTCTCTTCCTCAGACGGAGGTCTCATGTTGAATTCTTGTATTTTATTAATTGGATAGTGATAAATACACTGGTAACAATTATTAATATTATTTAATTGTTTTTATTTGTAATTAAACATTTCGTTCCTGTTTTGGTGTGAACGGTCATGCACTCTTCTGAGTTGTCATCGCGGCGATTGCCAAAATTCACCTTTGTCTGATTGTAGCCAGAATTCAGACCCCATATTGACTTAGTTGTATAAGGCGTGTGCACATTTTGAGGGTAAATACTGGGTCAACAAGTAGCGACTTATAGACATAAATCTACGGTAAATTTAGCATAAAATAACATGTGTATTGGTTGTCAGGACGCAGGAATTCGTTCACAAGTCCACCCATACCTACCTTTATACTTACCCAAACATATACTTATGTATACTGGTATATTACTGATGTTGTTTCTTCCAAATCGAAGTACCGGTAGTATATAACACATATAACATATTTTGATATAATTATTACAATAATCGGAATTGGCACCTGAATTGGCCGATTGTGATCTCAAATAATCGGCAATCGGCGCAAGGCTCTATTTGACAATCGGCTCATCACTAACAAGAATGATAAAAACCTCTGTGGTTTCGACCTTGAGAAATAAGAATGGTAAAAACCTCCGTGGTTTCGACCTTGAGAAATAAGTATGGTAAAAACATCCGTGGTTTTGACCTTGAGAAATAAGTATGGTAAAAACCTCTGTTGTTTTGACCTTGAGAAATAAGAATGGTAAAAACCTTTATGGTATTGACCTTGAAAAATAAGAATGGTACGAACCTCCGTGGTTTCGACCTTGACACTCATACTTAGAGACATCTCCTCAAACAATTTCTGCGCTGACTCCTGATCCTTTTTCAAGTGTAATATAAGAGTTTCATCTTCTTTGATTTGCTTTTGAAGTTTCGTACCCTATAAGTAAAAATATAGATATATCATAATCATAATCTATCATAATCTACTTAGGTCTGAACTTCTATAGGAGACCTAGGATCAGATTGAAGATCATTGAAGTTCCCCAGTTAAAGTTGGTGATGTTCACCCATAAATCACCTCAATCTTACATTTTATCTTCTGCAAATTAGGGGATATAGAAAGGGAAAAAGTAACTGAAAACAATGTTAATATAAGACTATAGATACTTCCAGAAGATGAGGCCTAAGCAGAATGAGGTCCCCAGAGGGTGAATTTGGTTATGCTAGCCCACTGTGAGGAATAGCATCACTAAATTCACCCTCTGGGGACCTCATTCTGCAAATGACAGACACATTATTTCCAGGCTTGATTAATCTTAATAAATGCAATAATTCCAGCCTGTGTGATCATTTCCAACAGTTTGCTCAAAAGCAAGCCTGGATTCTCTCTGGAGACACATGATGTAATGAACCTTTCCACAGCTGTCAATCAAATAATTATTAGCAGCTATTTTCTACCAATCAGTGACTGAGCCAGTCGCTTGCTGCAATGATAATCCTTTGTTCACCCTAATTTTGATATCTGTGCATACTTTTAGTGTTAAATTGCCGATATTCAATTTGTTTTGTCAAATCCTAATGTACTTATATTTCTATTTGCGTCATGATCTTGGAAATTCATCCATGATTATAACGCTGTTTTCATTTTTTTGACAATAAAAAGCGAAAAGAATGTATGTTCTCTGGTGTATTATACCACAAGCGCAAGCACTGTTAATTTAAATTAAGCTAATTAAACTATTTCTATTTCTATGTCTCCTAGCATGGTGCTATTTTGCTCTTGTGATAATTCCATTAATTTTTGCAATATATTTCTGGTTCTCCCGTCTGGTTTTTCATGGTCATAATATTTATACCTATTAACATATAATAAATCTTACTTCGTTAGTCAGATCGAGATGACGCTGTTTTCCTCGTGTGATGTTTCCGTTCATCTCGGCCATATATTTCTGATTCTCCTGTCTGAGTTCTTCTAAGTTCTTGTGTACGACATCTTTTGTTCCTTGAAGATCAATTCTGGAAGACAAATGAACATAAAATACACATATTAAAAGTAGGGGTAAAATACACATGAAGTAGGGGTAAAATTTACAATAAAAATTCATCACCATTTGGAACATCTGTGTCTGTGAATGCAGCAGAATTCAAACTAAGATATAGAGTCATTTCCTTTCCCAAAACAAGAGGTTGCACCATGGGTTCTGGGATACCCCCATGGTTAAAATTGAAATATGGGCAGGTCAGAAACCAAATTGTGAAAAAAAAATGTGATGAACAAACAAATTATTTGAAATTCTAACGAACGACGGATGGAAATCCAACATTTTCAGATAAAGAAAGAGGGATAGCTCTTGAAAGGAAAATGTGAACAATGTCAGTGAACCCTCTTTTGAAAGCCCTCATGATGCCAAACCTGCACACCAAATTTCATTGAGATCCGATAACCCATAGTTGAAATATATGAGCGGACGGACAGAAATCCAACATTTTCAGGTAAACAAAGAGGGATAACGCTTGAACAAAAAATGTGAACAACGTCAATGAACCCTCCATTGAAAGCCCTCCTGATGCAAAAACTGCATACCAAATTTCATTCGGACCATGAACGGACAGACAGATGCACAGACAGATGGACAGATGCATGTAATCCGGTATACCCCTATCTTTTGGGATGGTTATAGACTTTGCAGTATAATCGAGATGAAACCTAAGCACAGAAAACATGTCAGTCCCTTAATAACAAAAACAACATGTTCACAGTATGTTACACCAAATAAGTTGATAATACAATGTTTTGGAGCTTTCCTATTTGAAATGGTATATAATATGGCATATACTTTATGTAATGTGTACATTCGTATTGCGAACCTTGTATCGGGATATGTATTTATCATGATCAGAACTTTCACATCAAATGTGTGCAATAACATTCACCACAGTTACATGCTGTGTGGCTCTGTCTATGTATTGGGTTTGCTATTCACATTCTGATTATGAGTGACTGATGGGCAATTCATGTACTACTAGTTAACTGCTTTCTTTAATGCTTGATCAATCCCAGATTATCACGACTCTATCCACATATTAATGATAATTCCCAAACATGGCTGTAAATTATGTTGGAAATTTTATATGACCTATCTTGCTGCCTTTAGTTACTGAATATATATGGAAATAATCGGTAATAAGATATACCGAGCTGTGATTTTTGAATTACCGCTTTAATTTTTATACATAAATAGCTCCCAGCACTAGAGATAGAGACCTTTCTTTTCTTTCTTTCTTCAGGTGGTCCCGGTAGTCATCGACTTGTTTACTGAGCTGCCCAACCACTGCCCTGAAAAAATAAATCAACCTCAAAATACATAAAAACAAGAGCTGCCCAACCACTATTTTTATATGAATAGGATATGTAGTTCTGAGTGTTAAAAATTATTGTGCCGATACTAAAATCATATCAATATATATATCATGTACGGGTAGTACATAATTTGTCATTCTTTATATCAGATTAAATTAGTTTATATGCATTACAATTTACAAAGTTCTCCCTACATTTTCTGGACATGGGAAGGTATAATAACCCATGCTTACTATGCCAGTCTAACGGCAGAAAAAAAGAAAAAATAAATAAATAAAACCCTCGATCCCCCATTGATTTAAAACAAAATTGCCTGAGAGTCAAATATTTTCTTCTTTTTTTTGGCCTTATTAATAGGATAGTACATCATGTTTTGACTTGAATCACATTTTTGTGCATTTCATGGATCCATGGGTCAGTGAGGTATTTCATTGATAACATTGGTAAATCATATAATAAAACACTTATTGTATTGTTTTGAGGTGGACATGATGATTTATAAACCCTTGGAAGTTAATATTAACTTCCTTGGGTTGATAAATCCTAATGTCAACCACGAAACAATGCAATAAATGTATAATGTTAGTACATCCGATTTTAGCAGGTGAATAAGAGTTTTAACCCTTTCAGTGCCAGGGGTCGATCTCATCGGCCCTAATTTATGGTCTGTAAAATCGGCCCTAAAAAAATAAAAAATTTTAGATTTAAATTTTTTTTTATTAAAATTGTAAAAAATTGTAAAAAATAATAACAAATGATGAAAAATTGTTAGGCCAATGCATTCTCTTACCATAGGTCGCCTCGCATATACAAGAGAATGCATTGGCACAGGGTATATGGGTTGATACAAAAAACGGACCGGGCACTCAAAGGGTTAAACTGCCAATTAAACATACTTGTGAGATTCTCCTAAAGCCACTATCTGTTCGGTCATGTCAGCATTTTCTTGTTGGAGTCGACCGACTTCCTCGGCTCTCTGGGTCAACTGCTGCTTAGCTCTTTGTAAGCTGTTGGTTATGTAAAAAAAGTTCAATATTAGAACAAAATGTTATTTCAGAAATCACGGTGGGGAATCACGTCATTTTGAGTTGATGAGTATCATGCACACATTCAAAATGGCCGAGGCGCTTTCAAACGCGACCAAAAACAAGGAAAAAGGTAATAAACTAGGATAATAATATATTACACAGTATTTTGGCAGCTACGAGTATATGCTATATTCTTTTTGAAACAAGCTGATAAATCATGTGTGTTCAAACTCACAGTTGTTACATCTAACATTCTGACCAAAGTTGTCAGTTGTATGATTCTCTTAGATGTATGGACTGGTGTATTCCACGAAACCTCCGACTGGCAACTTTGGTCAGAATGTTATAGAAAACTACTGAGTATTTCCAAACAAATAAGGTAACTTTTTGGAAAAATCTAGCATATGCTCGTATCAATCAAGATGCTATGTTATGTTTTTGAACGTTTGCACTCGCCTCGACCATTTAGAATGCGTGGTAGTCACCAACCTCGAAACCATGTAATTCCTCAACATGAGAAATGTTATGTCAAAAATGAAGACCTCTTTTATGTCGACAGTAGCATTCAGCTACTGTTTAGTGCTCTGTAAGCTAGGGGTTGGAATAAATTACAATTAAGCATTGAACAAAATATGTGTGATGAGGGATCTGCAATGCCCAGAAAAGTCTTTAGGCAATTTTGTGTTCATTTCTCAATTATTTTGGCTATCTTTTGGCCAAAATTGAAAAACCAAAATATACGATCATTGGGAAAACCAATCTATATAGAGGACAAAACAAACATGCAAATTAATAGAAAATAATTTTATTTTTAAATTTTTTAAAATTTTTAGTTGGCTATTTTTTTCACTCAACAAAAGCAAGAAACAGATTATGAGTAGGATTAGATGGTTAGTGTTTTAATACACTTCATGTAGCTATGTTCCGCCTCCAGAAATAAACATTGTCTTTGATTGATCAGATAGCCATAAAATTTGCCCATGTTTAGGTTCCACTGTCTCTGTTTTGTTCATGACGTCATTTACATTGAACAACATTATGGAGTGACCAAGAGGAGATATTCAGGCCTGAGTTTAGTGTGCCTGTCATTTGCTAGCATAGCGGGCTAGCATCACTAAATTCACCCTCTGGGGACCTAATTCTGCTAAGGGAGACATAGACTCAAAAAAGAAGTTCCCAAATGGTGAATATTGTGATGTACACCCATTGGAAAGCTCGATTATGCCATGTGTCGTCTGCCAATTTGGGGATATAGAGCAACTAAACTAAACAGAAATAGAATTTAGATGAAGAAATTTCTACAGAAATTTTATAATAAAGAAACTTTCCAGAGAAGATGAAGCCTAAGCAGAATGAGGTCTCCAGAGGGTGAATTTAGTTATGCTAGCCCGCTATGCAGGATAGCATCACTAAATTCACCCCCTTGGGACCACATTCTGCAAATGACAGGCACACTAAATTCAGACTTGAACAATAGTATTGTATATGAGTGACCAGACTGTTGGCAGAACATATACTTTATTGTGGTTCATTGATGGTAACATAGTGTGATATTGACGACTTGGAGCCTACAGTAATGCTCTAATTAATCGACTCCATAACCACAGCAGAATTATGGGTAACTTTTCAGGATTTAGTCGGAAATATGGCTTGTTGCCATTCATCAGAAAGCGCTCGGGGAGCGTGGGTAGTGTGAGCGGGGAGCGTGAGCTTTCCATCGGGGAGAGCTTTCCGATGAATGGCAACAAGCCATATTTCCGACTAAATCCTGAAAAGTTACCCATACTTCTGCTGTGGTTATAGAGTCGATTAAAAATTAGAGCATTACTGTATGTCATCAATGTCACGCCATGTTAGCGTCATTCAACCAAAATAACTTATAATGATAATAGCATGATATTGAAAGACTACATGATAATTTTCATTGACAAATCATATCACTGCAAATAGAAATGATCCACACACCTTGGCCAGACACACAAGACCTTTTAAACGTAGAGTTCTATGAAGCACATACTTCCAAAAATGAAAATCAATTTAACCCTTCCATGACTGAAGCTTCCCGTAATTTTGCGAAAACCATGTGCCAATGCCTTCTCTTATATATACGAGTCTCCCATAAGAAACCTTGCATATATAAGAGAATACATTGGCCTAACCATATTTACCTTCAAGCTAGTGCATTCTCTTATATGTATGCGAGGCTCCCGATAGGAGACTTGCATAAAAAAAGAATGTACTGGCACATGATCTTTAAAGCTGCACCAGCGTGTCTCCCATCATGAACCTCACGGTTAATATGGGGTATGTGTATTTTCTCATAAATAATAAAACTTTATATCATTGTGTGCCATTTATCCAAGTCTGTGAAATCTGTTAATTCTCGACTATATTTCATCAACATTAACTGCATTAATAATCATTTTTAACTTTAGTGATGTTAACATAAAAGCATTGGGGAATATATGTCACCTGTCGAACAGAGCCTTACCTCTCACGATTACCTGTTTCCATATTAACTGATATCTGTTTGTCAATTGGTCTACAACTCACAATACAGGGTGAATGCTTATTGTACATGGAGAACATATAGCTAGACATAGAATGTAACATTCCCAAAAGACATGTGTTGAGTAAATTTCCACTATGTTGATAAAGGCCAGGGCCCTGTACTATAAAACTTCTGCACGCAAAACAATACAACTTCTGAGTGTCCGGGCAGCTATTTACGAGGTTGTATGTCTATGTCTGTTAACAGGGGCGCCGGAAGCATCCAAGGGCAGGGGGGGGCAGAGCCTACAAAAAGGGCACTTTTCCGCAAAAAAGGGAATTTTCTCCACAAACTCGGGAAAATAACCATAAATTCATTGTGGCAAAAATCCCTATTTTATGGCCGTTTTGTGATAAAATTGACAAAAAATTAATATTCCTTGTGAAATTGGTGGTATTTGGACCAAAAAAGTCACATTTTGCGATAAAAACACGAGATTAAACACAAAAAGCATTTTCTGTCTCCAGAAAAAGGGCAAGTCCTGCCCAAACTCACCCCCCTTGGTCAAGGGCAGGGGGGTCAGCTGCCCCCTCTGCCCCCCTCTTCCGGCACCCCTGTCTATTAACGTTATAGTACCCAGATAAGAAGCAAAATTATAAATATAAAAACACACTTGAGGCTTACTCGTCCAATGGTAGCTTACTAGTGTTTTTTAGTAATGAGCAATAGAGTTGGACTCAGGGTCGGGGTTGGATGCATATATGTGAGCGTGGGAGTTTAGCGAACCGAAAATCACTGAATTATAGTGAGGTATTTTCGGCATTGATGTTTATTGCCAAGCATGCATAGCTTTGGATTTATCCGATCCACAAGTGGGATTATATGCATATATAGAGCCAAATCGTTTGTCTACATCCGACGAGTACACCACCAATGGCCCATTATAAACATTTTGCAAATATTTGACAATGGGATTGGGGAACAGAAGTCACTTAATGGTACCCCTCTCCCATTAGCCAACATACACAAACAATTTACATTAAGAATGACAGACAAATGGTACTAATATATTTAGCTGATGTATGCATACAAAGTGGCTGTCACCTATCTCTCATGCATCACATCTCATAATGATTTCCATGAAAAAATGTATGGACAAACAAGAATATAATGCCATAATGACCGGTATCATAGAGTAAATAAAAACACCCAGTATCGAATAAATAACTAATACACAAGTGTTGGAAAACAAGCTTCGAACGAATCTTCGCTCATAGCTCTGCAATTGTAATCGAGGCTAAAAAATACAAGGACTCCGAAGTTTCATACGTTGTAGTACCCAGCTACCTTGTGTCCCGAGTCATAGACATGCATTCTCTTATATAGGTGAATCTCCCATAGGGAACCTCGCATATATAAGAGAATACGTTGGCCTAACAATATTTACGTTGACATTGTAAGCCAATACATTATCTTTTATATACGAGGATCCCTATGGGAGACTCGCTTATACAAAATAATGCACTGGCAAAGAATCTTTAATGCTGCACCAGCGCAGCTCCCGTTGTGAAAGGTTTAAGTAAATGGCCAGTAGCGCAAACACTGTTGTTCAATTGATCCCTTTAACCCTTTGAGTGCCAGGTCCGATTTTTGTATCAACCCATATACCCTGTGCCAATGCATTCTCTTATATATGCGAGTCGACCATAGGTCGCCTCGCATATATATGAGAATGCATTGGCCTAACATTTTTTTTTTTTTACAAGTTTTTTCAATTTTAATAATTTATTCTTATATTCTTTAACAGACTTATTTTGTAGGATTAGGGCCGATGAGATCGGCCCCTGGCACTCAAAGGGTTAATAACTGAATACTATCTATATGAACCTGAAGCACTCTCACGTCACAATGACAAAATTATAGTATACTTACAGAGTATCCAATTCAACAACTCTATCGACATCCCCTTGTCTAACAACCATTCTTTCTGCAAGCTCTAAAAAGATTTATAAAGAACAGTGTATAAATAAAACAAAATTAACCTCTTGGCTCCTAATCGTCCAAACTGAATACGGACGTAAAATATCATGCTGTGTAGCCTATACATCCATACTGAATACGGACGTAAAATATCACGCTGTGTAGCCTATACATCCACACTGAATACAGACGTAAAATATCATGCTGTGTAGCCTATACATCCACACTGAATACAGACGTAAAATATCACGCTGTGTAGCCTATACATCCATACTGAATACGGACGTAAAATATCACGCTGTGTAGCCTATACATCCATACTGAATACGGACGTAAAATATCATGCTGTGTAGCCTATACATCCACACTGAATACAGATGTAAAATATCACGCTTTGTAGCCTATACATCCATACTGAATATGGACGTAAAATATCACGCTTTGTAGCCTATACATCCATACTGAATACAGACGTAAAATATCACGCTTTGTAGCCTATACATCCATACTGAATATGGACGTAAAATATCACGCTTTGTAGCCTATACATCCATACTGAATATGGACGTAAAATATCACGCTTTGTAGCCTATACATCCATACTAAATATGGACGTAAAATATCATGCTTTGTAGCCTATACATCCATACTGAATACGGACGTAAAATATCATACTGTGTAGCCTATACATCCACACTGAATACGGACGTAAAATATCACGCTGTGTAGCCTATACATCCATACTGAATACGGACGTAACATATCACGCTGTGTAGCCTATACTGTACATACCGAATACGGACGTAAAATGACTCGCTGTGTGCTATACATCCATGCTGAGTATGGAATCAGCACACTAGCAGTCGGTCGTCATTCATAAATTAAACTCAGACATTAGTGCCTGTGAATCAGTGTATCACGTACGATGTTTGAATTAGTACATGGTGTTCGAGATACACTGATATTATAATAGCCTTTGCATGGAGACAGTTTTAAGGTTTTCGTGATATTCCCATTATATTTTTCCAAGGAAAAATTGTCATAATGTCAACGGCACAAAACATAATGAGGCTAACCTTTTCTATACTAAATACTCATTGATGAATATAAATCCCTTAGGAAATATTCAGATAATAAGTTCAATAAAAGCCCGTCCGGCCACAGTATCCCCCGAAAAAGTGGCTTCATTGGGGGCATCAGCTTTTCTGAAAAAAAATAACAAGGACCCTAAATCCGAAGCAACCAGACAAAAATGGGTGGATCGTACCCATATTCGTACTTGATCTGTATTTCGAGCTGATAAACTCATATACCAAATTTGATTCAGATATGCTCACACAAACTAAAGTTATCATCCGGAAACCAGAAATTGACAGGATTCTAAGTCGTAAAAGGGCCATAACTCTCACAAAAATGGGCAGAGCAAACCCATATTCGAACCTGACCTGTATTTTGGGCTGATAAACTATCATACTAAATTTGATTAAGATATAATCACACAAACTAAAGTTATCATCCGGAAACCAGAAATTGACAGGATTCTAAGTTGAAAAAGGGCCATAACTTTAGCAAAAATGGGCGGATTGTACCCATATTCGAACTTGACCTGTATATTGGGCTGATAAATGCACATTCCAAATTTGGTTCAGATATGATCACACAAACTGAAATTATCATCCGGATACCAGAGAATTACAAGATTCTAAGTAAAAAAAATGGCCATAACTCTCGCAAAAATGGGCGGAGCAAACCCATATTCGAACTTGACCTGTATTTTGGTCTGATAAACACACCTATGAAATTTGCTTTTGATTTAATAAACGAAACTAAAGTTATCATCCGGAAACCATTTCCGGACGGACGCACGGACGGTACGATGCACAGATGGACGGACGGACGGACACCGGCTATTTTAATAGTCCCCCCGAAAAAAAATTCGTGGAACAACAAATAGTTCATTTGTTGAACTTATTATCTGAACATTTCCCTCCAATAAATAGGACTACTTCAGCACTTTTGAAAACCATATAATTGACTCAGTTAACCCTTTACCCAACAGAATGGCCCTGTGCCAATGCATTCTCTTATATATGCGAGTCGACCATAGGTCGCCTCGCATATATAAGAGAATGCATTGGCTTAACACATTAAAAATTATAAAATTGTTAAAGAATGTAAGAAAAAATGGTAAAAAGTGTTAAAAAAAGATTTTTTTTAGGCCAATGCATTCTCTTATATATGCGAGGCGACCTATGGTCGACTCGCATATATAAGAGAATGCATTGGCACAGGGCATAACTGTAACTATCACAATGTGGTCAAGGAGCCGGTTCCAATGATATCCATATTTGTATGGTTTTATTGAGACAGACCGAAGATATTTTAGGCTGTTGAAGCTTTATTTGGCCGGTTTTGGCCGGTTTGTTGGGTAAAGGGTTAACAGCTGGCTATTTTCACTCACAATTGTGCAACATCATACATGACACTGTACTTAAATCTTACCGACAGTCAACTCTGCCTTATTGTTCTCAAGCTCCGAGAATCTTTTTGTTTCCTTCTCAGTGTCAGCATCCAACTAAAAAAGTAAAATGGAAAATCAAATAAGGATCTGCTGTCAAACATAATGCAATAAACATTTGAACAATAAATAAATTAAGACGTCGCCATAGACCGTCTCCTCACAAACTTAACCCTTTCATGATGGGGACTGCGCTGGTGCAACATTAAAGATCCTGTGCCAGTGCATACTCTTATATATGGAAGTTTCCCACAGGGAGCCTCGCACAAATAAGAGAATGCACTGGCTTACAAGGTCAATGTAAATATTGTTAGGCCAATGTATTCTCTTATGTAAGTGACGCTCCCTATGTGAGACTCATTTATATAAGAGAATGCATTGGCACAGGGTTTTTCTAAAATTTCAGGAAGCTCCAGTCATCGAAGGGTTTAGACATCATTATTGACCGTCTCCTCACAAACTTAACTCAGGCGATCAGAAAACCTGTGGCTGTGTTATCATTTCAGATGGATAATAAATAAACATTTCCTCACAAACTTAACTCAGACGATCAGAAAACCTGTGGCTGTGTTATCAATTGAGATGGATAATATTTAAACATTTTCTGACAAACTAAGAGGAATAAATGTAGAATTGGAAAGGTGATAAATGGGAGGCCAGTCAAACATTATGTTAAATCAAAATTAATATATGTCAAATTTATTAGGCTACATTAACCCTTTCATGACGGGAGCTGTGCTGGTGCAGCATTAAAGATCATGTGCCATAGCATTCTCTTATATATGTGAGTCTCACATAAGGAGCCTTGCATATATAGGAGAATGTACAGGCTTACACGGTCAAGGTAAATATTGTTAGGCGAATGTATTCTCTTATTAATGCAAGGCTACCTATGGGAGAGTCACGTATATAAGAGAATGCATTGGCACAGAGTTTTTGCAAATTTCAGAAAGCTCCAGTCACAAAAATTTACCGGAAAATGTAGGAATACAAGATAGGACAAAATTTCTAAGTCGAAAAAGGCGGATAACACCACTAAAAATGTTGAACTGACCTCATAATCGGTGTTGCACAGGTTCACATGGTACTAAATATCTGAGCCAAGTTATTTAAAAATTGACCAAAAAAAGCATGCATAAAAGCTTGGATAAAATTGCAGTTTAAAGCTTGATAAATTAAATTTTACCTTAGTAATCTTAGCCTTAAGTTCATCTTTTCTGTCGTCAAACTCTCGCTGAACAATCATGTCTTCCCGAATGATGGTTTGCCTTGAGAATTAGAATTTAAGAAACAATAAATTAGAGTTGGGTGTGTCCCAGTGGGACTAATGATACCCCCCCCCCCCCCCCCCGCAGTACTATTGGGCTACATTAACCCTTTACCCAACAAAACGCCCAAAAACGCCCAAATAAAGCTTCAACAGCCTAAAATATCTTCGGTCTGTATCAATAACACCACACAAATATGAATATCATTGGAACCGGTTCATTGACCACATTGTGATGGTTACAGTTATGCCCTGTGCCAATGCATTCTCTTATATATGCGAGTCGACCAAAGGTCGCCTCGCATATATAAGAGAATGCATTGGCCTAAAACATTCTTTTTTAACACTTTTTACCATTTTTTCTTACATTCTTTGACAATTTTATCATTTTTAATATGTGTTAAGCCAATGCATTCTTGCATATATAAGAGAATGCATTGGCACAGGGCCGTTCTGTTGGGTAAATGGTTAACCCTTTGATGATGGGAGCTGCCCTGGTGCAGCATTCAAGATCCTGTGCCAGTGCATTCTCTTATATATGCAAGTCTCCCATAGGAATGGGTCTATTACTTTGCAATGTAATGCATTACCATTACTATTACTTCCAAAATGAAATATAATGCATTATCATTACTACTACTTCCAAAATGAAATGTAATGTATTAACATTACTACCACTTCCAAAATGAAATGTAATGCATTAACATTACTACTATTAACATTACTACCACTTCCAAAATGAAATGTAATGCATTAACATTACTACTATTAACATTACTACCACTTCCAAAATGAAATGTAATGCATTAACATTACTACTACTTCCAAAATGAAATGTAATGCATTAACATTACTACTACATCCAAAATGAAATGTAATGCATCAACATTACTACCACTTCCAAAATGAAATGTAATGCATTACCATTACTACTACTTCCAAAATGAAATGTAATGCATCAACATTACTACCACTTCCAAAATGAAATGTAATGCATTACCATTACTACTACTTCCAAAATGAAATGTAATGCATTAACATTACTATTACTTCTAAAATGAAATGTAATGCATTACCATTACTACTACTTCCAAAATGAAATGTAATGCATTAACATTACTATTACTTCTAAAATGAAATGTAATGCATTAACATTACTACCACTTCCAAAATGAAATGTAATGCATTAACATTACTACTACTTCCAAAATGAAATATAATGCATTAACATTACTACTACTTCCAAAATGAAATGTAATGCATTAACATTACTGCTACTTCCAAAATGAAATGTAATGCATTATCATTACTATTACTTCCAAAATTAGATGTAATGCATTAACATTACTACCACTTCCAAAATGAAATGTAATGCATTATCATTACTATTACTTCCAAAATTAAATGTAATGAATTAACATTACTACTACTTCCAAAATGAAATGTAATGATTAACATTACTACCACTTCCAAAATGAAATGTAATGATTAACATTACTACTACTTCCAAAATGAAATGTAATGATTAACATTACTACTACTTCCAAAATGAAATGTAATGATTAACATTACTACTACTTCCAAAATGAAATGTAATGATTAACATTACTACTACTTCCAAAATGAAATGTAATGATTAACATTACTACCACTTCCAAAATGAAATGTAATGATTAACATTACTACCACTTCCAAAATGAAATGTAATGAATTAACATTACTACTACTTCCAAAATGAAATGTAATGATTAACATTACTACTACTTCCAAAATGAAATGTAATGATTAACATTACTACTACTTCCAAAATGAAATGTAATGATTAACATTACTACTACTTCCAAAATGAAATGTAATGATTAACATTACTACTACTTCCAAAATGAAATGTAATGATTAACATTACTACTACTTCCAAAATGAAATGTAATGATTAACATTACTACTACTTCCAAAATGAAATGTAATGATTAACATTACTACCACTTCCAAAATGAAATGTAATGATTAACATTACTACCACTTCCAAAAT
The DNA here is from genome assembly GCA_032622095.1 of Siphonodentalium dalli. Classification (NCBI taxonomy): domain Eukaryota; kingdom Metazoa; phylum Mollusca; class Scaphopoda; order Gadilida; family Siphonodentaliidae; genus Siphonodentalium; species Siphonodentalium dalli. The sequence continues at coordinate 218,277,903 of CP136066.1, forward strand.
GAAATGTAATGAATTAACATTACTACTACTTCCAAAATGAAATGTAATGATTAACATTACTACCACTTCCAAAATGAAATGTAATGATTAACATTACTACTATTAACATTACTACTACTTCCAAAATGAAATGTAATGCATTAACATTACTGCTACTTCCAAAATTAAATGTAATGCATTAACATTACTGCTACTTCCAAAATTAAATGTAATGCATTAACATTACTGCTACTTCCAAAATGAAATGTAATGCATTAACATTACTACTATTATCATTACTACTACTTCCAAAATGAAATGTAATGCATTAACATTACTACTATTAACATTACTACCACTTCCAAAATGAAATGTAATGCATTAACATTACTGCTACTTCCAAAATGAAATGTAATGCATTAACATTACTATTACTTCCAAAATGAAATGTAATGCATCAACATTACTACCACTTCCAAAATTAAATGTAATGCATTATCATTACTACTACTTCCAAAATGAAATGTAATGCATTAACATTACTACTACTTCCAAAATGAAATGTAATGCATTAACATTACTACCACTTCCAAAATGAAATGTAATGCATTATCATTACTATTACTTCCAAAATTAAATGTAATGAATTAACATTACTACTACTTCCAAAATGAAATGTAATGATTAACATTACTACCACTTCCAAAATGAAATGTAATGATTAACATTACTACTATTAACATTACTACTACTTCCAAAATGAAATGTAATGCATTAACATTACTGCTACTTCCAAAATTAAATGTAATGCATTAACATTACTACCACTTCCAAAATGAAATGTAATGCATTATCATTACTACTACTTCCAAAATGAAATGTAATGCATCAACATTACTACCACTTCCAAAATGAAATGTAATGCATTACCATTACTACTACTTCCAAAATGAAATGTAATGCATTAACATTACTATTACTTCTAAAATGAAATGTAATGCATTACCATTACTACTACTTCCAAAATGAAATGTAATGCATTAACATTACTATTACTTCTAAAATGAAATGTAATGCATTAACATTACTACCACTTCCAAAATGAAATATAATGCATTAACATTACTGCTACTTCCAAAATGAAATGTAATGCATTAACATTACTACTACTTCCAAAATGAAATATAATGCATTAACATTACTACTACTTCCAAAATGAAATGTAATGCATTAACATTACTGCTACTTCCAAAATGAAATGTAATGCATTATCATTACTATTACTTCCAAAATTAGATGTAATGCATTAACATTACTACCACTTCCAAAATGAAATGTAATGCATTATCATTACTATTACTTCCAAAATTAAATGTAATGAATTAACATTACTACTACTTCCAAAATGAAATGTAATGATTAACATTACTACCACTTCCAAAATGAAATGTAATGATTAACATTACTACTATTAACATTACTACTACTTCCAAAATGAAATGTAATGCATTAACATTACTGCTACTTCCAAAATTAAATGTAATGCATTAACATTACTGCTACTTCCAAAATTAAATGTAATGCATTAACATTACTGCTACTTCCAAAATGAAATGTAATGCATTAACATTACTACTATTATCATTACTACTACTTCCAAAATGAAATGTAATGCATTAACATTACTACTATCAACATTACTACCACTTCCAAAATTAAATGTAATGCATTAACATTACTACTACTTCCAAAATGAAATGTAATGCATTAACATTACTATTACTTCCAAAATGAAATGTAATGCATCAACATTACTACCACTTCCAAAATGAAATGTAATGCATTATCATTACTATTACTTCCAAAATTAAATGTAATGCATTAACATTACTACTACTTCCAAAATGAAATGTAATGATTAACATTACTACTATTAACATTACTACTACTTCCAAAATGAAATGTAATGCATTAACATTACTGCTACTTCCAAAATGAAATGTAATGCATTATCATTACTATTACTTCCAAAATTAGATGTAATGCATTAACATTACTACCACTTCCAAAATGAAATGTAATGCATTATCATTACTATTACTTCCAAAATTAAATGTAATGAATTAACATTACTACTACTTCCAAAATGAAATGTAATGATTAACATTACTACCACTTCCAAAATGAAATGTAATGATTAACATTACTACTATTAACATTACTACTACTTCCAAAATGAAATGTAATGCATTAACATTACTGCTACTTCCAAAATTAAATGTAATGCATTAACATTACTGCTACTTCCAAAATGAAATGTAATGCATTAACATTACTGCTACTTCCAAAATGAAATGTAATGCATTAACATTACTACTATCAACATTACTACCACTTCCAAAATTAAATGTAATGCATTATCATTACTACTACTTCCAAAATGAAATGTAATGCATTAACATTACTATTACTTCCAAAATGAAATGTAATGCATCAACATTACTACCACTTCCAAAATGAAATGTAATGCATTATCATTACTATTACTTCCAAAATTAAATGTAATGCATTAACATTACTACTACTTCCAAAATGAAATGTAATGATTAACATTACTACTATTAACATTACTACTACTTCCAAAATGAAATGTAATGCATTAACATTACTGCTACTTCCAAAATTAAATGTAATGCATTAACATTACTGCTACATCCAAAATTAAATGTAATGCATTAACATTACTACTACTTCCAAAATTAAATGTAATGCATTAACATTACTACTACATCCAAAATGAAATGTAATGCATTAACATTACTACCACTTCCAAAATGAAATGTAATGCATTATCATTACTATTACTTCCAAAATTAAATGTAATGCATTAACATTACTACTACTTCCAAAATGAAATGTAATGATTAACATTACTACTATTAACATTACTACTACTTCCAAAATGAAATGTAATGCATTAACATTACTACTATTAACATTACTGCTACTTCCAAAATTAAATGTAATGCATTAACATTACTACTACTTCCAAAATGAAATGTAATGCATTATCATTACTATTACTTCCAAAATGAAATGTAATGCATTAACATTACTACTATTATCATTACTACTACTTCCAAAATGAAATGTAATGCATTAACATTACTACTATTAACATTACTACCACTTCCAAAATGAAATGTAATGCATTAACATTACTGCTACTTCCAAAATGAAATGTAATGCATTAACATTACTATTACTTCCAAAATGAAATGTAATGCATCAACATTACTACCACTTCCAAAATTAAATGTAATGCATTATCATTACTACTACTTCCAAAATGAAATGTAATGCATTAACATTACTACTACTTCCAAAATGAAATGTAATGCATTAACATTACTACCACTTCCAAAATGAAATGTAATGCATTATCATTACTATTACTTCCAAAATTAAATGTAATGAATTAACATTACTACTACTTCCAAAATGAAATGTAATGATTAACATTACTACCACTTCCAAAATGAAATGTAATGATTAACATTACTACTATTAACATTACTACTACTTCCAAAATGAAATGTAATGCATTAACATTACTGCTACTTCCAAAATTAAATGTAATGCATTAACATTACTACCACTTCCAAAATGAAATGTAATGCATTATCATTACTACTACTTCCAAAATGAAATGTAATGCATCAACATTACTACCACTTCCAAAATGAAATGTAATGCATTACCATTACTACTACTTCCAAAATGAAATGTAATGCATTAACATTACTATTACTTCTAAAATGAAATGTAATGCATTACCATTACTACTACTTCCAAAATGAAATGTAATGCATTAACATTACTATTACTTCTAAAATGAAATGTAATGCATTAACATTACTACCACTTCCAAAATGAAATGTAATGCATTAACATTACTACTACTTCCAAAATGAAATATAATGCATTAACATTACTACTACTTCCAAAATGAAATGTAATGCATTAACATTACTGCTACTTCCAAAATGAAATGTAATGCATTATCATTACTATTACTTCCAAAATTAGATGTAATGCATTAACATTACTACCACTTCCAAAATGAAATGTAATGCATTATCATTACTATTACTTCCAAAATTAAATGTAATGAATTAACATTACTACTACTTCCAAAATGAAATGTAATGATTAACATTACTACCACTTCCAAAATGAAATGTAATGATTAACATTACTACTATTAACATTACTACTACTTCCAAAATGAAATGTAATGCATTAACATTACTGCTACTTCCAAAATTAAATGTAATGCATTAACATTACTGCTACTTCCAAAATTAAATGTAATGCATTAACATTACTGCTACTTCCAAAATGAAATGTAATGCATTAACATTACTACTATTATCATTACTACTACTTCCAAAATGAAATGTAATGCATTAACATTACTACTATCAACATTACTACCACTTCCAAAATTAAATGTAATGCATTATCATTACTACTACTTCCAAAATGAAATGTAATGCATTAACATTACTATTACTTCCAAAATGAAATGTAATGCATCAACATTACTACCACTTCCAAAATGAAATGTAATGCATTATCATTACTATTACTTCCAAAATTAAATGTAATGCATTAACATTACTACTACTTCCAAAATGAAATGTAATGATTAACATTACTACTATTAACATTACTACTACTTCCAAAATGAAATGTAATGCATTAACATTACTGCTACTTCCAAAATGAAATGTAATGCATTATCATTACTATTACTTCCAAAATTAGATGTAATGCATTAACATTACTACCACTTCCAAAATGAAATGTAATGCATTATCATTACTATTACTTCCAAAATTAAATGTAATGAATTAACATTACTACTACTTCCAAAATGAAATGTAATGATTAACATTACTACCACTTCCAAAATGAAATGTAATGATTAACATTACTACTATTAACATTACTACTACTTCCAAAATGAAATGTAATGCATTAACATTACTGCTACTTCCAAAATTAAATGTAATGCATTAACATTACTGCTACTTCCAAAATGAAATGTAATGCATTAACATTACTGCTACTTCCAAAATGAAATGTAATGCATTAACATTACTACTATCAACATTACTACCACTTCCAAAATTAAATGTAATGCATTATCATTACTACTACTTCCAAAATGAAATGTAATGCATTAACATTACTATTACTTCCAAAATGAAATGTAATGCATCAACATTACTACCACTTCCAAAATGAAATGTAATGCATTATCATTACTATTACTTCCAAAATTAAATGTAATGCATTAACATTACTACTACTTCCAAAATGAAATGTAATGATTAACATTACTACTATTAACATTACTACTACTTCCAAAATGAAATGTAATGCATTAACATTACTGCTACTTCCAAAATTAAATGTAATGCATTAACATTACTGCTACATCCAAAATTAAATGTAATGCATTAACATTACTACTACTTCCAAAATTAAATGTAATGCATTAACATTACTACTACATCCAAAATGAAATGTAATGCATTAACATTACTACCACTTCCAAAATGAAATGTAATGCATTATCATTACTATTACTTCCAAAATTAAATGTAATGCATTAACATTACTACTACTTCCAAAATGAAATGTAATGATTAACATTACTACTATTAACATTACTACTACTTCCAAAATGAAATGTAATGCATTAACATTACTGCTACTTCCAAAATTAAATGTAATGCATTAACATTACTACTACTTCCAAAATGAAATGTAATGCATTATCATTACTATTACTTCCAAAATGAAATGTAATGCATTAACATTACTATTACTTCCAAAATGAAATGTAATGCATTATCATTACTACTACTTCCAAAATGAAATGTAATGCATTAACATTACTATTACTTCCAAAATGAAATGTAATGCATTACCATTACTACTACTTCCAAAATGAAATGTAATGCATTAACATTACTACTACTTCCAAAATGAAATGTAATGCATTAACATTACTACTACTTCCAAAATGAAATGTAATGCATTATCATTACTACTACTTCCAAAATGAAATTTAATGCATTATCATTACTATTACTTCCAAAATGAAATGTAATGCATTAACATTACTACCACATCCAAAATGAAATGTAATGTATTAACATTACTACCACTTCCAAAATGAAATGTAATGTATTAACATTACTACCACTTCCAAAATGAAATGTAATGTATTAACATTACTACCACTTCCAAAATGAAATGTAATGCATTAACATTACTACTATTAACATTACTACTACTTCCAAAATGAAATGTAATGCATTAACATTACTACTACTTCCAGAATTAAATGTAATGTATTAACATTACTACTACATGTACTGTACTGTACTTCCAGAATTAAATGTAATGTATTAACATTACTACTACTTCCAAAATTAAATGTAATGTATTAACATTACTACTACTTCCAAAATTAAATGTAATGTATTATCGTTACCATTATTTTAAAAAGTAATGCATTACATTTCCATTACTTCGAGTTGCAAGTGATTTGGATAAATTATGACAATCTGAATATTTCTGTGAACTTTATTAATATAATAGCAATCTTCGCAGTTGATTGAACTAAATGGTATCAGGCGGTTGAGAGCCTCGCATATATAAGAGAACAGACTGGCTTACGAGGTCAAGGTCAATATTGTTAGGCCAATGTATTCTCTTATATATGCGAAGCTCCCTATGGGAGTTTTCGTAAAATTTCATACAGAAACTTGTTGCCAGCAATGATACACAATCTGAAACATTCTAGTTCGTCACGGAAGTATTTACGGTATAGAGGCAGTGAGATAAATGTCGGACAGATCATATTTAGCCAGGTTTAGCCACAAGTGCAAGTAACTTGTGACAAGTGTTGACAATGCCAATGAAAGTCACTTGACTCTAGTGACCATTTTACCTACATGTACATGGATCATTCTGTTTTGAAGTTTTGAAGTTTTGTGTCCAACGTGCAGCATAAGAAACTTGTAGCAAAGAGAAATAATCCAATCTGCTAATAACCGAACAAGCGACCAGCAGGAAAGGGAGAATGGGATTAGCCTGCACAGGGAGCTCTTATTCAAGTCTTCAAATAGTGTGTCTGTCATTTGCAGAATGAGGTCCCCAGAGGGTGAATTTCACCAAATTCACCCTCTGGGGAGCTCATTCTGCTTAGGTCTCATCTTATGAGAAGTATCTATGGTCTCAAATTAACATTGTTTTAGTTACTTATTCCGTTCTGGGAAGTTTCTATATCCCCTAAAATGCATAATCGAGGTGACTAATGGGTGAACATCACAAACTTCAACCATGGAAGCAGTTGAGGCCTCAACTGAATGAGGTTCCCAGATGGTGAATTTGGTGATACTAGCCCACTGTGCGGGATAGAATCACTAAATTCACCCTCTGGGAACCTCATTATGCAAATAGACACACTATTATGATTAAAGCATATTGGTGGTCATCACATGACTACTGTTTACATGTTGGGCTGATATATATAAACATGTAGGTTTGGCACCGTAAAATCATGTGACTTTTGCCGCCATGTACATCCCCATAGCAATACAACAGAATTTTTTTTACAAGTTACAAGTTACATGAACGAGTGCCTAAATCTGGCTATTATCTTTTTGGACTCAAAGCAGGCCTTAACCCTTTACCCAACAGAAGGGCCCTGTGCCAATGCATTCTCTTATATATGCGAGTCGACCATAGGTCGCCTCGCATATATAAGAGAATGCATTGGCTTAACACATTAAAAATTATAAAATTGTTAAAGAATGTAAGAAAAAATGGTAAAAAAAGATTTTTTTTAGGCCAATGCATTCTCTTATATATGCGAGGCGACCTATGGTCGACTCGCATATATAAGAGAATGCATTGGCACAGGGCATAACTGTAACTATCACAATGTGGTCAAGGAGCCGGTTCCAATGATATCCATATTTGTATGGTTCTATTGAGACAGACCAAAGATATTTTAGGCTGTTGAAGCTTTATTTGGCCGGTTTTGGCCGGTTTGTTGGGTAAAGGGTTAAAATCAAAGCATAGCGTTTCTACAGGGAAATAATACTTTTTACGAAAATCAAAAAGAGAATCATGATTCAGATTCTCGTCAGATTTTAAGGCCTGTCAAAGCCTAATCCTAATCAAAGCCTAAATCTAATTAAAGCAATGTTTAAGTATCCACTGTTCAAATAAAGCAATGTATAAATATTTGATTTACTGTCTGTAGTAATAAACATCTCTAACAATAACTACTTTAATCCTTTCATGATGGGAGCTGCGCTGGTGCAGCATTAAAGATCCTGTGCCAGTGCATTCTCTTATATATTTCCATAGAGAGCATCGCATATATAAGATAATGCACTGGCATACAAGGTCAAGGTAAATATTATTAGGCCAATATATTCTCTTATATATGCAAGGCACCCTATGGGACATGGATTTTTTATTAATTTCAGGAAAATCCGGCCATGGAAGGGTTACATAGTTATTATGATTTTCGATATTTGCTCGTACTTGCATATCGTTTAAATGCATATTTCGGCTATTTTCATATAATATGCATGCACCAAACCATTTTCTCATAAAAAGACTATTTTTTAATCGTTTATTTGCATAAGGGTCGGACTCTATTCCGTTTTTATTCATACGAAAATCGCCAAAAATGTTGATGAGAAGGGGTAAAAAGTCACCTCATGGTGCCGAAATTATAGCAATTTGTAAAACTATTTACCTTAAAAAACGTAATTTATGGGAAAACTTAATACAAAGTTGTTGAAGATGACCATCGCGAGAGCGAAGACGGAAATTTTCAATTTCATAAAACACGTGGTTTTCTATCTCTTCTCAGTAACATGCTTCTGTTGACACACATTTCCTGTATGTTTCCATATTTATTTGTGAATTGCATGATTTCTTAAAATTTGTATATTTATTTGGTTGTTTGTTGAGTTTGTAAACATTTGTAAACACCTGAAGTTCCAGTTGCAATTCTGAGAATTCAAAGTGAAAGGAAGATTTCTGGGAATTCCACCAACAAGGAAGCCAACTAAACCGAAACCGAAACTAAAGTGCTTTTCTATTTCTTCTAACATGCTTCTGTTCACAAACATTTCCTGTATGTTTCCTTATTGTGAATTATATGATTTATAATAATTCTTGTGTTCAGTCAAAAGCCACAGGTTTCCTTTTTAATTTATGCGGTTTCGTTCTTTCAATTTACGATTATTTCTCTCAGGTGATTGTTTTGCCAAATTAAATGTACACGAAATGAATCAGCTGATTGCCAACTGATAGACTCGTCTCTGGCTCCTAAATAAAACACTAAACAAAGCTGAATATCGCTCTATACCATGCATTACAATAAGAGATCAGTATGGACTATCACCATCTTAAAAGTAGATGATGTCATTTACATCATCGTAATGAAGGCTAATACGAAAAGCAAATAATATATCATGGATCGAATCCGGAATTACAAAGCCATAGAAACTTATTTCCCTGCCAATCCAGATTCGAAGATAGAAATTTGTTTTCGTGAAAAATGGAATATGATAGAAAATCTTCTTAACCCTTTAGTGTAAACATATTTTATTCCAATCAAAATAATAACATATATAAACATTTAACAGACATTTTACAGGAGAATAGAATAATATAAATTTGATTGATTGGAAAGGGGATTAAACAACAAGCCCAAGGGCTTTTATTAAGTTTGCTCTTAACCCTTTGAGTGCCAGGTCGATTTTTGTATCAACCCATATACCCTGTGCCAATGCATTCTCTTATATATGCGAGTCGACCATAGGTCGCCTCGCATATATAAGAGAATGCATTGGCCTAACAATTTTTTTATTTTTTTTTTATACAATTTTAATAATTTATTCTTATATTCTTTAACAGACTTATTTTGTAGGTTTAGGGCCGATGAGATCGGCCCCTGGCACTCAAAGGGTTAAACAACCAACACTCTAATATTTGTAGATTTTAAAAAGGAGCTTATGCCTCAAAAGTTAAACCCTAAATGATAATTGATAGAGCAAATATACTAACTGAATTCTACATCATATATCACAGCGTAGTGCACAGAAAGGTGTCTGGGAGCCACTCAATGTGCCTTCTGACCTCCCTCCTGGGATATCACGCAATCAGTTTCAAAGACTTCTGCGAACCGGTTGTACGTGGTCTAGGATGGGGGTTTGGAAGTCTCTCAGAGTGGTCCCCGACTACTTTTGCCAAATTTACTGTGAACCCAGGCATCCCCCAAATGAGACATACCAGACATAAATTAACACTTTTAGATTCTACCCCCCACCAATACCATTTAACAAAGAGAGATATAACTCACCCTGGACTATATAAACAAATTGACACATCACTGATTATATAATTTATTTGTTTCATGTACTTGAGATGTTATATATTGAGATCTGAATAAAAATTATTAAAACAAAAAAAAAGCTTGCTGGGACAAGCGATTGATACACCATTTATTTCCTGACCATTAGAGCTATTTCACTAGAGAGCATATAATAAATATATAATATTCACCCCTTTTTGCCCAGCTCATCATTCTGTTTTAGTTCCCTCATCAGATGAGCATATAGAGCCCTCTCTTGTCCCTCCAACTTAGATCTTGATGTCTCATATCTCCTGATACTCTGAAAAAATAAAAATAAACCCCTTCATTACTGAATGGAACAAGTTAGGCCACTAAAATCAAATACCTGGGTTCTCAGGCACCTCCCTCGTCACTGAAATCATGCCTCGTCTAGAATTTTTTTACCCCCCTTTCTGATAGAAATATTGGATTTTAACCATGAAAACATGTGAAAATGATAAAATATTGATTCTGAAGTATAGTTTTCAAGATTTCTAGAAAAAAATAAAAATAAAAACATCCCTCCCCCATGTCAAAATTGAGGAATAACTGCTTGAGAACCCAGGTATTTTATTTTAATGGCCTTATAAAAGTATTTATTATATGACTGTCATTATTTTCTCTACTGGTAAATACCACCATTGTTTGGTGGTGGTTATCCGATAAATCGGATCATGATAGTATCGTGATCCGATTCCATATCATGCGTGTCTGAATCAGAACGAGGCTCCGGAAATGTTTACAATTGAGAAATTTCTTCTTGAAATTGTTGTTGTAGATTAAATTGTTTCGATTCTTTCATTAAATTTGAATTCAACTTATCAACTTTTTCGCAATAAAAGTTCAGAGGTTGTTTGTAATAATTAAGTTCAATTGGTCATATAATAAACATATTATTACTACAGTGAAGTGATCTGAGTCTCAACATCACGTCTCGTTGAGAAGGTGAGATCACGGATCAGACTCGCAGCCTTCTCAACTTGACGTGATATGGAGACTCAGATCACTTCACTGTAGTGATAATCTCTATATATTTGAATAATCCAGTCCAATTTGTAGGGATGTTCAGATATTATAAGATGACAGAGCAACACTGTGTGGATTGATCGCTAGACATCCAACAGGAAAGTGTTCTGTAATGGTTAGATGGGTAAGCCAGTGCGACATACCCCGAGATTTGAAGGCAATTCAAATATTGGACATAGATCAGTGAAGAAACATTTATGAACTCACTGGGGAGAGAGCATAACTAAAGAGAGTGAACTTATCTCATAACTAATCATCGTTATTATATAATTACATCTATTATAAATCTTATAATTATAATATAGATCGGTGAAGAAACATTTATGAACTCACTGGGGAGAGAGCATAACTAAAGAGAGTGAACTTATCTCATAACTAATCATCGTTATTATATAATTACATCTATTACAAATTTTATCAGTTTCATATAATACAACTACAACGTATCAACATACTAACGTTTCTGAAAATATATAGATTACCCAAGCATGCAAATAGTGTGTCTGTCATTTGCAGAATGAGTTCCCCAGAGGGTGAATTTGGTGATGGTAGCCTGCTGTGTGGGATAGCATCACTAAATTCACCCTCTGGGGACCTCATTCTGCTTAGGCCTCAACTGCTATGGGAGACCTAGGATCAGATTGATGTTCCCCAGTTGAAGTTGGTGATGTTCACCCATTAGTCACCTCAAATTATGCATTTTATCTTCTGCAAATTAGGGGATATAGAAACTTCACAGAAGGGAAAAAGTAACTAAGAATAATGTTAATTTGAGACTATGGATACTTCCCAGAAAATGTGGCCTAAGCAGAATGAGGTCCCCAGAGGGTGAATTTGGTGATGGTAACCTGCTGTGTGGGATAGCATCACTAAATAGACACACTATTTGCAGGCTTGATATTACCTTTCTTATAGTATCCAATTCTCCTTCACTTTCCTTCAGTTCGTCAAGTAATACATCAAGTTCTCTGAAAAAAAACATGACAAATAGAACATCTTAAATTTCTCAAAGTAAGTTTTGGAAATTAAAGCCTAACTTCATATTTCAGAGAACGGAATCTCATTCCATGTAGAAAAATCATAATGCGCAAATTATATTATTCTTTTAATGCACCCAGGGCCGATAAGGTTCGGGGTGATTTATGTGGTTCTTTGATCCTGTCATCCGGCAGACATTCCGGATTTTCGGTACGATCCGTTCCGTATCGGCCGAACTTAAAAGTCCGCATTTTACATCCGCCCGGAATGCTGCCTCCTTCCGGTAACTGAAAAAAGCAATTCACTCTTGAATTATATGCATCGCGCTCCCTCCCTCCCCCCCTTGGAGCTCCATGCCCCGCTTTGTTCGGCGTCCCGAGTGGCACGCCATATTCATTGTTCTGTGATGCCTGTTTTGTTTTGGGCCTAGGGCCCTGTGTGTTTGCATCTCGTTGCTGCTGTTTGTTTTCCCTTTCAGGTGCTGTGTCATCAGTGCCATTGATCCAGCCTTGGTGCGTCCTGCAGGGGTAACTTTGGTGTTACCTGCCCATACCACGGTGCTTAGCCATAGGGAGTTGGGCTGTCCAGTGGTCTCTACTGCCATTCCTGCGTCGCACTCGTTGGGCTTCTCCCTGTTGGCCGTGTGTGCTTATTGCTTAGGGCGCCTCATAGCAATTCTTGGGCGCCGGCTCCGAATCGTACCTTAGCTCGTCGGGCCATGCTCATGCCTGCGCTGTACAGCAGTATTTCTTCAGCGTTCTCTGCTTCGGCTTCTCGTCAGAGCGAAGGCTCTGCTTAATTGGTTTTCCATGCGTATGGGCTATCTGCAGGACAAGCTTATAATGTTGCATTAAAGCTGAGATCATACCCCACTCATGTGTTGTCGTTTAAATATTCCGTGCAGTAGTGGCAGGGCTGTCACTGGTGGGGGTAGTGTCTCTTGGATCTGAGTGATCACATAATATTTTGAGTAAGCGAAACTAAATTATAATTAAGTGACATATTTCTAATAATAAGTTGCTAAGACATAGAAAATTACTGAAAATAGCATATACTGTTAAACATTTTTAATTCGTGGAGGTTTATTATTTATACTGTAAAACCTTTTAATTTGTGGGGTATATTATTCATACTGTAAAACATTTTTAATTCACGGGAGTCTATTATTCATACTGTAAAACTTGTTTAATTTGGTGTAAACAATATTTATTCCCAATACAAAACAAGATGAATATTTTACAAAAATGCTAATGGATGAGTATGGGTGATTGGAAAGGGATGAGACAACAAGCCTATTGTGGCCTTTTTGTAAGTCCTCTCCCAGAATGCTTAAATTTTCCGAATCATCTGGGAGAGGACTTACAAAAAAGCCACAATAGGCTTGTTTGTTTAATTTGTGGGGGTTGATTATTCATTGATATCATGGATTGTCCAAATTATAGAAGTATAGTACAGTCTCCGTAAAAGCTAAAGCTAAAGCTCGGTTCGAACCGAATTTAGTGCAGTTGGTTAATAAATTTCGTATAGAATTTCGACTCATTAGAGATCCTCTATATACTTTGGACATAGAATGATAACTTTCACGCGTTTTCTTGTATTAGCATGAAGTATTGTATTTACAGCTCATCATGAGCTCGATGAATAAAGTATGTTATGAGTAGGCGGAGTTTTCATTAAGACAGCAGCCAATGAAAAGTTGTTATTTGAGAATTGATTTTGGCCGGAAATCAGTGGAGTGTAGTCACTTCTAGTTCTAGTTTTATTGGGTCAGCACACACAAATGTTTTTTTTTTTTTTGTAATTAAGTTAATTAAAGTGTGTGATATTGCTCAATTTGGATATAGTGAGTTAAAAAAAATTTCATTAATCACATTTTAACATAGACAGATATGTCACTGTTATATAACATAGTGTATGTGTTCTTATCTTATGATATTTATGTGTTCTTATCTTATGATATTTATGTGTTCTTATCTTATGATATTTATGTGTTCTTATCTTATGATATTTATGTGTTCTTATCTTATGATATTTATGTGTTCTTATCTTATGATATTTATGTGTTCTTATCTTATGATATTTATGTGTTCTTATCTTATGATATTTATGTGTTCTTATCTTATGATATTTATGTGTTCTTATCTTATGATATTTATGTGTTCTTATCTTATGATATTTATGTGTTCTTATCTTATGATATTTATGTGTTCTTATCTTATGATATTTATGCGTTCCTATATAAATATGGAACATGTAGAGTGAGAAATTTTTCTGTGTAAAATTTCATTGAGAGTGTATTTCCGACACGGGAAGCTGTGTCCATGCGAGTGTTCGGATAACAGGCTTCCATCATGGTTTTCCCTAAAACGTTTTTCTTCGGGTGGTTGTTCCTGGACCGCTGCACAGCTTTGGTAGAATAGGTGGAGTAAAGTTAATTAATGTGTATGTACATGTCTTCGTATTGTTTACTCTGAACAATAAACGCTGACCGACGATGGCCTGGCTCGATTGCTTTACAGGTAGTAGTTAGTTATCATTATGGTGGAATTGGGAATAATTGCAGCTCATATCTTTATCAATGCAGCTGAATTACGTACTTTTTCTTGTCCACATTGATTGTCTTCTGACTCTTTGTTTTGACTGAAGTATCGGACTGAAAAAAAGAAAATAATAAATGGAAAACACAAATCTTCGAGAGAGAGGCTGAAATTTAGTATATGATCCATACATTCAAACCTGGCATGCCTGGGCTTTTTAGGGACTGTCTGACATATGTTTAGGTACTTCAGAGTAACAATTGGTGAAAAGAAATCGTCCAGAAAGAGATCGAGGCAGAAAAAAAGTTTAGTTTTCCACACTTTCAAGTGATGGCATCATGACAATAGTGAAATGGTGTTTTTCTTCATATATATACTCAGGGTTATATTTGAGTAATTTAAGTAGGTTAAGTAATGTCATCTTAGTTACATTTGTAAAGATTCCACACTATAGATTCCTCTTGCACTATTTCTTTTATTGGTAAGAACCCTGAACGTTCTTCCAAAAATTAATACAACAGTCATTCATGAAAGACAACAATACCCAATGAACTGCTACATTGTTTATTATTTTGTTTGATGAATCCACATGGTACCAACTACTGTATTAACCCTTTACCCAACAAAGGCCCTGTGCCAATGCATTCTCTTATATATGCGAGTCGACCATAGGTCGCCTCGCATATATAAGAGAATGCATTGGCTTAACACATTAAAAATTATAAAATTGTTAAAGAATGTAAGAAAAAATGGTAAAAAGTGTTAAAAAAAGTTTTTTTTTAGGCCAATGCATTCTCTTATATATGCGAGGCGACCTATGGTCGACTCGCATATATAAGAGAATGCATTGGCACAGGGCATAACTGTAACCATCACAATGTGGTAAATGAGCCGGTTCCAATGATATCCATATTTGTATGGTTCTATTGAGACAGACCGAAGATATTTTAGGCTGTTGAAGCTTTATTTGGCCGGTTTTGGCCGGTTTGTTGGGTAAAGGGTTAAATCACAGCTTGTTTTCCTGTCCACGAAATGGAAAACTGTACTTTTTATTTTTTTATATATGTAACAGAATGGGAGAGAGAAGTGCGGGAGTCCCATCGAAAATTGGCAGCACCCAGAATCCCAAGCCGGTCACACATCCAAGGACTAACCGAGCTTGACGTTGCTTAAATTCGATGATCACGCAAAGCATCTAACTACTGTGACCAAGAGATCTAGACTTCTTGAGCGAAGAAGTCATCGGCCTTCTATATTTACACCGCGACCGCTACATCTATTATATATTTTGGAAGATCTGTGTGTTTGTGTGTGTGTGTGTTCGCGATGGACTCGAACACGGCTGGACCGATTTCGACCAAACTTGGTACGGACACGTAATTCGACCCGGGAACGAACATGGGCCCGTCCACTTGTCCGTGCGGCGTCACCTTGACCTTCAAAACTCATATCTCGGGATCCGCAGTGCTATCACGCCAGATTTAGCACTGCGATGCAGGGAGGATTAACTCTATATTCATACGTCGACGAACGTAAGCAATTTGCAACAATTACGCATCGTGTATTTTTCCCAAAATTATAACATTTACAATATATATTGTCAATTTGCAGGCTATTAAAAATCGTGCATCTATCCCAAAATATATCATTTATTACAATTTCTGATATATAAATTTTGTTACAGCTAATATTCTTAGGTCTAATGTCGATAGATTTATTTTTTGTATATTCACACCACGCATAGGCTCAAGCTGTTTACATTTACCCCGCGGGTCTGGAATCTCATCCAAGAATCCATTTAGCTGAAATGATACTTCGTTGTTGCGAAATGGAATCTACCGGTGGCCCCAAGCCGTCAATGTCAACAACATCGAAATTGTTCAACTTTGACTGCGGGAAAATAATTAGTTAAAATTTACCACACAATGCTAATTTATCTTTACGTTGAAGTTTGATAATTAATGAGCGTGTGTATATGAGGCGCGTTTACATACTTTAGTGGAAATCAAATCGGGTAAAACTGGCGGATTTTTACGGACGAAATTTGATACATAGGGTATCTCGGTATCCGCTGGGCCGATTTCCCGGTATCTGGTTGCCCAATTTTCACCATTTTTGGGGTGTTGGTGTTGGAAAACTGCCAGACGGATTTTGACAAAATTTTATACTTAGTGGTAATTGTTTCCAGGGAGTGTTTTGGACGGGTCAAATCGTGACCCCAGGGTCAAATCGTGACCCCACCTGACCTTGATCTTCAAAATGGTCAATTCAATGTCAAAGCCCGGACGAAGTCGGGTCACCTTCTAGTATATATATATAAACTCTGATGATGGTAATATCTATATTGGATTTCCATGGACCTATAAGCCAAGCCTGGATATAGTGTGTCCAACCCATAGAGAGCCCCACATAGACTGGAGAGGACGACACTCCATAGTGCTTGATTCCATCTTGTGTGAGGCTTCCTGTGGGTTACATATAAAACATTCATGAGTTATTTCACTTATTGGAGTGGGTACAAGCCTGGATATAGTGTGTCTGACATATGCAGAATGAGGTCCCCAAAGGGTAAATTAAGTTAGTGATGCTACCCCGCACAGCGGGCTAGCATCACCAAATTCATCCTCTGGGAACCTCATTCTGCTTAGACCTCATCTTCGGAGAAGTATTTATAGTATCAAATTAACACTGTTTTAGTTACTTTTTCCCTTCTGTTTAGTTTCCATATTCCCTAATTTGCAGAAGATAAATTGCATAATCGAGGTACAGTAACTAATGGTTGAAAATCACCAACTTCAACTTCAATCTGATCCTAGGTCTCCCATAGCAGTTGAGGCCTTTGGTGAAGCTAGCCCACTATAGCATCACTAAATTCACCCTCTTGGAACCTCATTCTGCAAATGTCAGACACACTTTACCCAGGCAGTATGTGAAGCATCACAATAAACTTTTTCTTGGTTTATATTGGACCTACCACAGCCACTTTGAGTTTCTTCTTTTCCACCCGAGCTTCCGTTCTCTCTTGTATTAAATCTTCTTTGAGTTGTAAGATGCCGTCTTCTAGATCCACAATCTGTGATGAGACGAACATGCATCCATGTAAAATTATCAAACCTGGAGGTGACACTGTCCCAGTGTTACTAAGGATACCCCCCCCCCCAAACAGTGCAATTGAACTACATTAAGTGTAGGCATATTAACATATTTGTATCTAAAATATATATATATTCATGATATTAGAATGAAGGATAATTTTAAAAACCCTTCATCCAATTTGGTGACAGTAATTTAAACTTTCAATTCAAGAATTACAATGTTAATTTATATTCAGTGATTTCAAATTCAGTGATTCCAAATGTCATATAGAAAATAAGGCTTCTTCGATACATTTATTTCATGAGAAATTTAGTTTGACGTACATTTTGGTTTGACGTACATTTAGTTTGACGTACATTTAGTTAGACGTACATTTAGTTTGACGTACATTTTGGTTTGTTTGTCGAACTTTATCTCTTGTCTCATTCAGTGATATCTGTAAACTGGAATTTAAAGAGATAATTATTAATAAATGAAACAACATAAAGAAATGTTCTATGGTTAGAATTTAGTGTGTCTGACATTTGCAGAATGAGGTCCCCAGAGGGTGAATTTAGTGATGCTATCCCGCACAGTGGGCTAGCATCACCAAATTCACCCTCTGGTGACCTCATTCTGCTGAGGCCTCAACTGCTTTGGGAGACCTAGGATCAGATTAAAGTTCCCCAGTTGAAGTTGGTGATGTTCACCCATTAGTCACCTCGATTTTGCATTTTATCTTCTGCAAATTAGGGGATATAGAAACTGAAAAGAAGGGAAAAAGTAAATAAAAAACAATGTTAATTTGAGACTATAGGTTCTTCCCAGAAGATGAGGCCTAAGCAGAATGAGGTCCCCTCTGGAAACTGCATTCTGAATATGTCAGACACACTATATTCAGGCCTGGAAATATTTTATTGAGTTGAGATAATATGAATCATACGTGACACG
Source organism: Siphonodentalium dalli (assembly GCA_032622095.1). Classification (NCBI taxonomy): domain Eukaryota; kingdom Metazoa; phylum Mollusca; class Scaphopoda; order Gadilida; family Siphonodentaliidae; genus Siphonodentalium; species Siphonodentalium dalli. The sequence continues at coordinate 218,296,950 of CP136066.1, forward strand.
TAGTGGAGTAACCACACATGATGTGCCTCAAATTTGCCTTTTTTCGGTGACATATCGCTAAGAATAATTTATGTAACATCATGCAGTGGTCACGACGGAGACGACATGCCAAATTGACAAGACGTGTCGTGGATTGTAAAATCTTGTCTGGATTATCTTCATTTTTAGTTTTCATTAAGCTAACCAACGAAATTGGTCTAAATGAAATTAATGGACTTCAATCACATGTGAATTCTTCGTAAGTTGTGAAGTAGTTACTTTCATTTTTATCGCGATACTTCATTTCCAATTCCACGTTTTTTGCAATCTCCACACGGTTGCTAACCGGAAGTCACGTGACAATTTCTCCAAAATATATACCCGCGATCTTGAAAAATCACTGATGGATATAGAAAAAATTATATGACGTCAGTCACTTGCCTTAGGTATAAGCACCCTTGGTGGTTGCTATGATTTACCTATACATTTGCATCGTTAGTTTCATATAAATATTTTTATTGTTGCGTTGTCAATTAAAGTTACGTCAATTAATTTGTGTCTTGATAACTCATTGTGATGGCAGTTTCAATGTTTCATGATGGCCCCGATTTTTAATAAACCGAACACTGAGTAGCTCCCTTATTACGAAATGTTCAGATAATAAGTTCAAGAAACGACCATAGGCCGTAAGTATAAGAAATAATATAAAATTAGTTATCAAAATGAAAGCACATAAAATGGAACCTTGGTAATTATTATATTTAGCCTAGATCTTCTTTAACCCTTTCAGTGCCAAGTCCGATTTTTGTATCAACCCATATTTCCTTGTTCATTTTTCAAATTTATGATTATAATAATGTGATACATTGATGGAAAGAGCTCTTAGAGCTCTTTCCATCAATGGAGCTCTTTCCATCAATGGATCATATTATTATAGTCAAATAAATTTGAAAAATGATCAAGGAAATATGGGTTGATACAAAAATCGGCCTTGGCACTGAAAGGGTTAATATGCCTAGCAAACATCCTCCCATTTCTCATGTCATCCATACATTTATGTAGCACATTCATTTATGTGGGGAAATTATATGAATAGGTTGCAAGCCTTTATTTCTTTCACTAAGCCTAAGTTCACATACCAAAGGCTTTATAATTATAGTCCAAATGTTCAGTTCAAATAATAGGTTCAAGAAACGACCATAGTCCATTTGTTGAACTCAGTCCTTCGATTTTGAATTTGCAACCAGTGAACGAGATTTTAACAAACAACACACCAATGGTCAAATGCCGATAAGGCTATCCACCATGTATCGTTCTCAGCAGTGATGACGCTGATTACGAACCTGGTAACTACTAGCAGTAACAGACATTGTGATCGCATTAATACTCGATGAATGAAAACAAACGGCCACCTTCTTGACAATGCGTCATTCAATATGGGCACCTAATGATATTGACCAATGGGACAGTCGGAACACTGAAGAGGAATCAAGCGTCATCATTAAAAATAGGCAGCTAATAATATCGACCAATGAGGACTCGTGTTGCGTCACGTAATCGCCACAGTTAATAATATCGGCCAACGAATGAGCAGTATCACGAAATCGGAAACTTATTTATAATAACACGAGATCAGCAGATTCTCCCAGATTAAAAATAGAATTGGAAAATCCCCAGAATTCTGCGTGCAAACAACTCATTCAGGCGACTTTGTTTCAAATTATTATCTGCACATTTTTAAATCTAGTTTTTGCAAGGGACATGCAGTTTTTTTTGTGTGGAAAATTAATAAACGAAGTGGTCCCTAATAATCTCGTACAGGGGGGATTTTTAGCTGAAAATAAATAATCGTACCTGTACGCTTATTTGGATCCAGAGACTGGTGACGAAACCACGTTACTATCAAAGTGAAAGAGGGTTGACTCGTCGGATTCCGGTGAATCTGATTGCGGTAACGATTAGGATTCCACTTCCGAGTTTGAAACTTTAAGCGAGTCTGATGGGCATGCGCTCTCAGACGCGGAAGTCGACTAATTACCGTGATCAGATTCATCGGGTTTGCCGGATTGTTGATGCTATTATCATGTGGACTATTGTACAATATAAACATATGTTTTTTATTTCTGTTTCTGTTGCCACACTTAGAATAATACGCGTGTATCATTATACTTGGGTTTGTCTTTATTCAGTAATCATTTCATCGATGTTAATTTGAATTGTGCTCCCTCAAAAAAGGTGCGCGCAAATCCCAAAAGCTCCGAGCGATATACTGCGCACCTACGTTTTCCAAATTCGAAGGACTGTGAACTTATTAATTATCTGAACATTTTCCACCAATGAAAAGGGAGGCCTTCTGCACTTCTAATATCTGTTCACCTGCTTGTATTTCTTGAACATCTCTTTAAAGGAATATGATTGATTGATTGGGGTTTAACGTCGTTTTAGCAATAAAGCCATATCACGACGAAGGAATAATAGACCATGGAGAATCCACTCAGTAAATAAAGGGTAATATACCTAGCTTTCTCAGCCATCCTCTGATTGAGATGAGATATGATTTCTTCATGCCGCTTTTTGATTGTTTCTCTCTCTGGGCTGAAATAAGACGTTTCATGGTAAGTTTATGGAGAATATATAAACAAATTACATCTATGAATACAACTCTCTCTGAAAACAAGTTCATCCTACACCAGTCATGGTGAACTGAGATTGTAATTCAAGTTGAATATTTGTATCTGAAACACGCATTTTTTTATTGGTCGAGACTGAAGAGTTGCTTAAAATTTTTGTCTCACTAGCATCGGCAGCTGATTGGTTAATAAATTTTAAATGGAGCATCGCGTCATGATAACGAGCGTAAAATACGTCACTGTGCACCCAGGAGTTGTGTAATTCCATTATTACTTTCAAACAGAGAATTAGAACGGTAGTCTTGTTGATGATTTTCGCACGCTATGAAGTAGAGAATACTGACACACCAACCAACCTACCACTAAATAATCACTGACGAGTGGTGAACATTTCCCTGCAATAAATAGGACTCCTTCTGTACTTGGTATTATATACCATCTGCTTATTTTTACTAAAAAAACAAAACCAGATGAATAATAGACCATTACAATGTATACTTTTATAACTGAGTGGGAGAATTCATTTAATATATAATAAACACAATTCTTTTACTGAGAAAACAATCCATGCTGACAATGAAAAGTTTGGGTTTTTTTTGTTTTCTTTTATGAAAAACATTTACTGAAATTCCAGGAAATTTCAGAAAATTTTCTTGAAAATCATGAAAAAAAAGGTTCAGGGGTAGGGCTGGGTAGGGGGTTTAAAATAGGGTTGGCAGGGAAATCCGAACCACAAATATTTTTTCTTTGGTCAAAATTATACATGTAAATCAAAATTCCATCATCAGCTGACATTCGTGTAATTCATACAAATGAATTGTATCTCCACTCCCTTTCTCTTATAATTAAAACTGTCCTATTATCACTAACTATAAATATGCATTCTCAATGTCCAATTCTTTCTGACGGACAGCCAAGTAGTCAGCATTTTTGGCGACTTTTTCTAAATTGTCTTGCAGCTCTTGAAGAACACTGGCATTTGAATCCCTTGCCGAATCAACAGCAGCTGAAACAAATAAACATAGCATTGATTTTCAAAAATTTCAGTCGTTAATAACATTAATCAATTGGGATATAAGCATAATAAGCCCTTCTATCCGGATTCCAGCATTGAATTGATCAAGAAATTACTACCATATCTCACAAACTGGAACAGCCTTCACCTTCGAGCCATTTGAAAATCATTTTGACAGTTGGACATTTGATTATATTTATTATTATATTTATTATTTATTGGTGTCTGTAATCTTATTGTCAGAAAAATGTTTGATGTTCTGAAAGTGAGAATGATATGAGTTGAATGATGTGTGTTGATGGAGCTGAATGTAATGTAGTTGTATGTATAGTGTAACACATGATGAGCTTGTCTCATTCCTGCCATAATAAATTGTGTACTCAACATTGAGCCTTATTGTCTCTCCTCAACATAGAATTACATTTATATTACTATATACCATACCATTACCTCAGACGTGTTCCTAAATTCGGAATTAGTCTCAGAGCCACGTTTTATATTAGGGAGCAAGGGAATAATTTGGCAAACTCTCTCACTGTCCATGCCACAATAGCAGTCAGTTATAAGCAACATGTGGAGCAACCGAAGAGATGCATAAGTGAATGCACTAGCACAGGATATTTAATGCTGCACCAGCGCAGTCTCTCGCCATGAAAGGGTTAAATTCACCCAGCACTATTTTTTGCTCAGTTTTAAATTTGCGCAGCTTGGTGTGTGAATTCAAAAGTGGCAAAATATTTTGGTAAAAGCCTGTATCCAAAGGCAGATTTGGGTCTTAATTGTTCCCAAAGGTTGATGTAATGACAATTGTGATGTAAATGGAAGGCAAGTAAAAGATAACCATTACTTTTTTGGTTGTGATGATGGTTATTTGTACAATTCTTGGGCATCAATAACATGATAGACGATAGTTAAAATTAACCATAACGACCGTGTACATAGGCTGCAGAGTGCAGACTTCTGAAAAGTCAAGTAGATTATAGTTCAGTACACTGTAGTGATGTGCGGATTTGAAAGTTCCTTTTGGTTTTGGTACGGTTGTTGTAAAAAAAAACAGGTTTTGGTTATGGTTTTACTCAATACAAATACACCGATGACTATATGCATAGAGCAGATGGTATAACATTTCCAGCCATTTTCCAGTGATTTCCATATCAATATCATGTGCCATGATTTCTGATAAATATTATACCCAAATGTTCCACATCGAAAATGCTACTAGTAGTGATGGAAAATAGCAGCTGACAAAAGTGCACACTAACCACAATTTTTTTAAAGTGTCGGTTAATTGAAACCGGAAGAATAGGTTTGATAGAATATATCACTTGCAAGGTTTGTCAAATAGTGACAATAAATAATTGCATACCTTTAATTTCTTTCTCAACTCTGTTTGGCAAAAACTGGAGCTTATGTCTGAGAACACTTGTTTTGATTGTTTCTGTTTCATATTCTTCACTGACCTTCGTCCTTGATTTTTCCTACAAGAATTTTTTTTAAATTGCAATCTGATCTATGGTTTCAAAAGAAACTAGAGGTGTGACTGTCCCAATGGGACTACGGATACCCCCCTTTTTAAAATACTAAGATGTTTCACATGTCAGTAAACATTTAGTTAAAATAATAAAATAACAGTTCCCATTGCAGGTGTACAACCATAACCCTAATCTTAAACCTATTGACCGAAAATTGTAGGAATAAAAGCTTGGACAAAATTATGTATGTTGCGAAAAAAATTCTAAGTCGAAAAAGGGGAATATCTCCACACAAAAAATGTCGGACAGACGTCATAATCGCAGGGGCACAGGTTCCCATGGTACTAAATATCAGTGCCAAGATTCAAAAACATTGACCGAAAAATGTAGGAATAAAAGCTCGGACAAAATTATGCATGTTGCAAAAAAAGTTTCTAAGTTGAAAAAGGGGGATAACTCCACCAAAAAATGTCGGACAGATGTCATAATCGCAGGTGCACAAGTTCCAATGGTACTAAATATCTGTGCCAAGTTTTAAAAAAATTGACTGAAAAATGTAGGAATAAAAGCTCGGACAAAAGTATACATGTTGCGAAAATTTTCTAAGTCGAAAAAGGGGGAATAACTCCAAAAAAAAAAGTCCGACAGACGTCATAATCGCAGGTGCACAGGTTCCCATGATGGTTGATGTCTGTGCCAAGTTTCACGGAAATTGATCAAAAAATGACTGAGAAAAACTCCGGACAAATTTGTGTCCACGGACGGACGGACGACGGACGACGGACGGACGACGGACGGACAAGCTGACTCCAGTATACCCCCCCTAACTTCGTTGCGGGGGGTATAATAACTACATGTATATAAAGAGCTGTATAAAATATAAATCAACCTATTTTGTAACAATCTGTCTATTTGACATTCAGATTTCATGACTAGCTGTAACTATATGTTTATAACTTCTGTTAATTGGTAACCAAATTTGCATGTTCTAAATTTACATGTTCTAAATTTACATGTTCTAAAACTATAATGTAGCGAACTCTTTGGAGTGGTTTAAATTCTGGTCATATAATGTAGCGAATTCTTTGGAGTGGTTTAGATTCTGGTCATTTATTAGATTAGATGTGGTATACATGTATACCACTAGAGCTTCACAGACTGGCAGTAGACAGACTAACGCAGCCTTAGAGTAAACACTTAATAAAGCATCATTATAACTGTATCTACTATGTTTGGACCAGACAGTCCCACGAGATATGGCATTGGTTGTAGTTTATAATTTAGAAATAAAAGTTCCAACATGAAAATTTCCTCAAGAATATACTAATATCATAGCATAATGATAGTATGAATAGGATATTATCCACACAACACACTTGTGTTAGTCGAGCGTTTGTTTAAAATATAACATATAAAGTGTGTGCGATAAGCAAACACTGAACACCATGGTGATTTATTTGGGAGGTTGATTCACAGTGACCCATTCAACACCGAAATATAGAGGGGCAATTAGCAAGCGTTATATAAGGATTAACTGTCATGTGGACTGTTTTTATGGAGATGTAACCGTGAGGTAAGTGGTCATAACTTGTGTAAAACCCAAAGGGTTTTACATACAAGTTATGGCCACTTACCTCACGGTTACATCTCCATAAAAACAGTCCACATGACAGTTAATCCTCATATTTATATACATTTAGTGAAAAAGCCGCTTTTGTAAATGTATTTAAATCGAAAAATGTATCGTGACAAAACCAGCCCAAAATATCCCATAGCACCCTTGGCAAAAGTTAACAGGAACAATTTCTTTATATTGAAACCTGATGAAGTATTAAGTCAATCCTGCGCGAGTCCAAATGCGCCCAAAACATTACGCATTCTTCTTTCCGAAACTTAGTATGTAAATATAATGGTATATTGTAAACAACATAGTACAGTTTCAACCAAAGTTCACTCAGTGGGATATCCCCGGGTCTTTATGTATTGTAACATAACATGACTTTTGTTTACTAACACTGCGTACGATCTTGACAATAACATGCTATTTAAATTATATTTACGATTGGTATGAGAACAAAATCTGTCTATATTTTAATCTTCTTTCTGTTTATGGTGGTTTTAACGAATGTGACTATTTTAACAGCAATACCCATTGCGAGGACCATCCATATCTTTAACAATTTCCAAATACAGGATAACAAGAATTCAAGAATAAAATACACTAGTATATTTATAAGTAGCTATAAACATATTTCTTCAAAATTTAATCTAGAAACCTCAATACAACTTAAATATCATACCAGCCCGTGTACTGATTCTATGACTGAAACTTAAATATCATACCAGCCCGTGTACTGATTCTATGACTGAAACTTAAATATCATACCAGCTCGTGTACTGATTCTATGACTGAAACTTAAATATCATACCAGCCCGTGTACTGATTCTATGACTGAATCTTAAATATCATACCAGCCCGTGTACTGATTCTATGACTGAAACTTAAATATCATACCAGCTCATGTACTGATTCTATGACTGAAACTTAAATATCATACCAGCCCGTGTACTGATTCTATGACTGAAACTTAAATATCATACCAGCTCGTGTACTGATTCTATGACTGAAACTTAAATATCATACCAGCCCGTGTACTGATTCTATGACTGAATCTTAAATATCATACCAGCCCGTGTACTGCTTCTATGACTGAAACTTAAATATCATACCAGCCCGTGTACTGCTTCTATGACTGAAACTTAAATATCATACCAGCCTGTGTACTGATTCTATGACTGAAACTTAAATATCATACCAGCCCGTGTACTGATTCTATGACTGAAACTTAAATATCATACCAGCCCATGTACTGCTTCTATGACTGAATCTTAAATATCATACCAGCCCGTGTACTGATTCTATGACTGAAACTTAAATATCATACCAGCCCGTGTACTGCTTCTATGACTGAAACTTAAATATCATACCAGCCCGTGAACTGATTCTATGACTGAAACTTAAATATCATACCAGCCCGTGTACTGCTTCTATGACTGAAACTTAAATATCATACCAGCCCATGTACTGCTTCTATGACTGAATCTTAAATATCATACCAGCCCATGTACTGATTCTATGACTGAAACTTAAATATCATACCAGCCCATGTACTGCTTCTATGACTGAAACTTAAATATCATACCAGCCCGTGTACTGATTCTATGAATGAAACTTAAATATCATACCAGCCCGTGTACTGCTTCTATGATTGAATCTTAAATATCATACCAGCTCGTGTACTGATTCTATGACTGAAACTTAAATATCATACCAGCCCGTGTACTGATTCTATGATTGAAACTTAAATATCATACCAGCCCGTGTACTGATTCTATGACTGAAACTGAAATATCATACCAGCCCGTGTACTGCTTCTATGATTGAAACTTAAATATCATACCAACCCGTGTACTGATTCTATGACTGAAACTTAAATATCATACCAGCCCGTGTACTGATTCTATGATTGAAACTTAAATATCATACCAGCCCGTGTACTGCTTCTATGACTGAATCTTAAATATCATACCAGCCCGTGTACTGCTTCTATGACTGAATCTATGTTCTTTACATCTACATCGCTGAATTTGAATATATCATGGTTCATCCGATGGGCTGAAATTGAGAATAAATCAAATAAATCAAAGTTGTACTTTTGAAAGTGTAATTTAGTGTAATTAAATTGCGTTTAAGCGCAACTATTTTAAAATGATATGGGCAACACTTAAAAAGCACTGATTTTAATGGCGCTCAATCAAGCTTGCAAATAGGGTGTCTGTCATTTGCAGAATGAGGTCCCCAGAGGGTGAATTTAGTGACGCTATCCCGCATAGCAGGCTAGCATCACTAAATTCACCCTCTGGGGACCTCATACTGCTTAGGCCTCATCTTCTGGAAAGTATCTATAGTATCAAATTAACATTGTTTTTAGTTACATTTCCCTTCTAGGAAGTTTCTATATCCCCTAATGTACAGAAGATAAAATTCATAATTGAGGTGCCCAATGGGCGAACATCACCATCTTCAACTGTGGAACTTCATAGCAGTTGAGGGCCTGAGCAGAATGAGGTCCCCAGAGGGTGATCACATATAAATGGAGAATAATCTTGTTCAAAATAGTAAATTTTACAAATATTATATCCATATTGACAACACACACTGTCATTCTTAATATATATATTAAATGGGGTCCGTGACTACCCACCCCTGAGACAACCTACCCGTTTCACCCCGGGACAACCCACCCCGGGACACCCCGCCCGCCTAAAAATTATTGTAATTAGGAGGTGTGAGGGGATTATGAGATGTTTGTTTAATAAAGAAACTGGGTTGCTATTTATTGATTTTTATTTGATGTAATAATAAATTATATACACATCTACTATATATTTTGAGACTTCCGTATGTATATATGTATATATATGTGTGTGTATATCCTTTATAGACTCGAAAACGGCTCGACCGATTGAGCCCAAACTTGCTATCTAAGGGTAAAAAGCCACGAGAAGTGCCATCGCACCGCTTCTGAGAACGTCCGAGCACTCCTTCACCCTTCGCCCTGCCACCGTCATTGGAATTGATGGGTTAATGATTAAAGAGCGTTTGTATCTGCAGTGTCGTTGTTAAAGAGCGTTTATATACACGAGTATAAATACGACTCAATCGACCGTCTCAGAAACTGGGGATATCGAGACGAAATTTCGTACTTAGGGCTTCCAAGGGACGGGGGAGATTTATGTTGGGTCAGTTTGTCCGCCTGAGGTGACCTTGACCTTGAAACGGGTACCCACAAATGACCTTGGACGATATCTTGGCCGTCAGCGGTGACATCGACGTGAAATTTGTTATGTATGGTCAACTCAGGACGGGGAATATTTTTGTCGGCGTGCCTGTACGGGGTTACCTTGAAAAACAAAATTAATGGATCGACCAAAGCTATGGGACCAATCCCGCCAGTGGCGGGCTAATCTGCTAGTGTAATATAAACGAAGTATAATATGAACGAAGATTAATGACCGAAGTATAATATGAACGAAGTTTAATGGACGAAGTTTAAAAACAAAATTTAAAAACAAAGTTCAATGAACGAAATGTGATGTGAACGATCGAATGGTTGACAATTTTAAGTTTTCAATGGGGCTGTGTGACCGTTCTATGTGGCAGATCAAAGTCGACGTTCAGGTTGTCAGTCTGGTCAAAAACTTTAATATCATCAAAGAACATAAAAGGAAATAATTACTATTAACAATTTCGGGACAAACCGCCCGTGTTTATTGGGACGACCCGCCCCGAAAACAGCAGAAGGGCGGGTTGTCTCAGGGGCGGGTAGTCCCGTTCCCTATTAAATCCAGTGACTGTCAATAGCGAAATCATTTTTGTTAGTTTATCGCCAATAGATGTGTCCCGAATCGAGTAGTAAATATTTACAATTGAGCGTAGTTCTAACGATGTCTTCTATGGAGTGGTGCGGTCGATCTGCTTCAGATATTTGGCGATGTTAGTAGAATGCTACATTGCTCCAGTTGGCATAGCGACTGGTTACTAACTTATCAGTTTCATGCACCCGAACAAGCACATAATACTAGTATGTCTTTAACAGGACTCAAAATGAGTCGCGAGAGAACGTTTCAGAGGGTCATGTATGTGCAGCCGGTGACTTGGAACAAGACGCATCAGCTACATACACTAAGATCTCACTAGTGATACAGTCATATCTGTATCTCTATATATTTCAGCCGCACTGGTCCAGGTGCTACCATGGCCGAGTAACTTTACAAGCCTGTGGTGATTCCAGTAGCGTTCTTTAACATGCACATGCCGAGGCATTACATGGGTCAGCCATTAAAGTCCGCACCTGATCGGACAGAATACTGGACCCACAACAACATACCTGGAAAATGTTGTAATGGGGGGAAGTTGGTATTTTGCATTCAGATCTTTATTCAGTGATCTCGAATGAGACTTTTCAGCGGGACACACTAATAGTTGTAGTCCGAGCTCGAGCCCAGTAAAATGTGTAGTTGGGATTTTCAATTTCGTTTATTGTCGTTAATATAATTACAATAGTGATGAATTTTGGTTTGTGGTAAGTTATGCCAATTACAAATAAAAACAAAATAAAAAGATAATTTGTAAGTCTTATATTTCAACTTTTATCGACATTTTTCGTTCTCCATCACACTAAAAGTTGTAGTTGGAATCAGCCGAGCCAGCCGAGTAGCTAATTAGCTGTTAATTGCTATTGTTAGGAATATGTTGGCGGCTCAAATCAATGGATTTATGAGTGAAGACAAGAGTGTTTGCAAATTATAGTGAAATATAATCAAAGTAGTGTTTATACAGTTACTTGTTGTTTCAAGTGTGATCATATATCACGCACAGGAATGTGTTTTTTTAAAGATGTCGCAGCTGATTTTATATGGGATAGCGGTATTTAAGATGAATACTTATAACTGAATACTTATCACAGAGTTGTTTACACGTATGCGCTCATGAAGGAAGAAGCAAATGAAACTCAGTAAGAAGCATGTATTAACGTATGAATTGGAACTAGATTGCATGTGATAAATGCTGTTTGCCAAATTTATTTGATGACATGGTTGAATGCTCTAAGGAGGATTGTGAGACATGGGTACACCATATGTGTACCCATGTGAACAGAGTTATATATGCAACAGTTGTTCAGTTTGATCAAAATTATAAATTAGGTTTATTGCTATAGAATGACATGCTGAATCCTACTTATGCCCAACTAACCTTGGGATCAGTCACCGTTAGTGGCACACGCTGAACGTGGAATTCCTTGGTATCGGAAATGAGGACATAAGTAGGATTCTAATCATGATTATTTAAATGTTGATATATATTATAATTCTACTGATGCCTAACTCACCTTGAGGCCAGTCACCATTAGTGACGCACGCTGAACGTGTATACATAGCTCCTTGGTAAACGTATCGGAAAACGAGGTAGACATCAGTCGGATTATTATAGTGTCATTATGTAAATAATATATTAATAATGTACTAATATCACGTTGTATTTCAGGTGTTATTAATGTTTTTCAAGTTTATAATTTCAGGTGAAGTTCATGGCGAAGAAGATGGAAGTCAAGATAAAAAAAAAAACGCCCTTTTCAGGGCCACACACTTTCTCCTAAAGAGTAATCTTTAAAATTGCTAAACCTTCATATATTGCTTAATTTGCTTAATAAACAAAAGTCATTGTTTGTTTTTATTCACACTTGCCCTTTGATCTTCATGTGACCCACCACTGACTTAACCCTTTACCCAACAAACCGGCCAAAACCGGCCAAATAAAGCTTCAACAGCCTAAAATATCTTCGGTCTGTCTCAATAGAACCATACAAATATGGATATCATTGGAACCGGCTCCTTGACCACATTGTGATAGTTACAGTTATGCCCTGTGCCAATGCATTCTCTTATATATGCGAGTCGACCATAGATCGCCTCGCATATATAAGAGAATGCATTGGCCTAAAAAAAATATTCTTACATTCTTTAACAATTTTATAATTTTTAATGTGTTAAGCCAATGCATTCTCTTATATATGCGAGGCGACCTATGGTCGACTCGCATATATAAGAGAATGCATTGGCACAGGGCCCTTCTGTTGGGTAAAGGGTTAATCCAATTAGCCGCCTAACAATAGCAATAAACAGCTAATTAGCGACTCGGCGGCTGGCTAGGCTGATTCCAACTACAACTTTTAGTGTGCTGGAGAACGAAATATGTCGATACAAGTTGAAATATAAGACTTACAAATTATCTTTTTAGTTTTTTTTATTTGTAATTGGCATAACTTACCACAAACCAATTGGAATCACTATTGGAATTATATTAACGACAGTAAACGAAATTGAAAATCCCAACTACACATTTTACTGGGCTCGGACTACAACTATTAGTGTGTCCCCTTTTCAGCCTGACAAACTTGGTACCGGTATCTGATTTTTGTCAGAATACAATACCCTGACCAGGTTGCGATCCCAGGTCTGCTAGCATGATAAACCAGTACGCTACCTCTCGGCTACCTATTTCCCATATTACAATGAGTACAACGGCCGTTTCCTCAAGAAATACTCGGCGCTATTCGTACCCCAAAAGAAAAAAACACAACAACTTCAACAGATGACAGACTAAAGCCATTCATTGTAGTTAACGGTGCTATATTGTTTTATGTCAACTAATCTAATGGGATGAAAATTTTAACTAATTATGGCTTTTATGCTTCAGACCTGAGACAGTCGCCCCGGAAATACAGTATACTTGTAGTTGTAGGGCGCGCATCAATAATCTCAATTCGACTCCACCCACCCAGCATTGACTAATATATCAAGATGTTCCACCCATTGGTGTTTTAAAAAAAAGAGATCTGTTAATTAGTTGAATATAATGTGACTGCCAATTCTGGGGTGAAGATTGAGTATAGGCACTATAGCTCAGACTGCAACATTACCCCTCTACCCCCATCGAGATGATCGACACTGACTGACTGAATTCCAATTTCCATACAATTTACCACACTGAGTCACTGACGATATCGACACCTCAAATATTTACAGAACCCTAAATCATCTACTATGATCTAGTATATGTTGTGCATTTGTTCTGTTATATAGTATTAAATTAACTGTCACTGCTTTGTAACGATCTATACAAAAAAAGGGGGGCAGATTCAGAAATTCAAATTAGTTAATTACTGGCTGCAAATTTTCGAAGCCCTATATGGACAACTATATTGTCAAATCATTAGTACCTAGTTCCAACAGATGCTCTACTGTTGTTTGAACACATGTGCTCTCAACCTGAGCTGGCATTTTGTTGAAATTGTGCGATAAATTAGCATAAAAATAATGAAAATTCCTTGTTTCTGTGTTGCCAATAACGCACAATCGGGGAGTGTTCGATTGGGTCGGGGTCGATTCGGTCCAGGGCTGTTTCGGCCGGGCTTGTTCGGCCGGGCTTGTTCGGCCCATCGTTTGGGCCGAACAGTCTCACCTAAAAATGTTTTTATCAGTAGGATATTTGGATGTTTATATATATTTTTCTTTTGTATGTTATTTTATTATTATAATAAAGCGTTTAATATTTTGATTAAAGAGTATAAAAGGGTAGCATTGCTCTATAAGAGAGGTACTACCTGGTCGCGATATTAAAGGGTGCGTATTCCACTGGTGCCAGGCTGTGATGAAGAAGGTCGGTGACATCGGCTTGAAAACCGCCTATAAAAACAACAATCCAATCAAGGCGTACATCCAGCAGTTCCTAGCTTTGCCATTCCTACCAGCCAGCCACATCCTGCCAACATACAACAGTTTAGCCACAAGAGCCAGAACCGACCAATTGAAGGAATTCGTGGAGTACATTGGAAACCAGTGGATGAGAAATAGCTGCATCGCAATCAGCGAATGGTGCATATTTGACCACCAAGTCAGAACAAATAACCACATCGAAGGTAAGAATCATTATTCATTTAAAGAACATATATACTAATACATGTATATAATAAAAATATTAAAACTACAAAAGTACAAATTTAATGAAATATCTTCTTCTTCACCATATTTTTATTGAACTACAAAAGTACAAACAAATTTAATGAAATTTCGTCTTCTTCACCATATTTTTATTGAACTACAAAAGTACAAACAAATTTAATGAAATTTCGTCTTCTTCACAGCTTGGCACAGGCGACTTAACATGAAGGGGAGCAGATTGTCATTCTACCCGCTGATCCAAGTGCTCCAAAAAGAAGCTGCACATATCGAAGTAGCTGTAGCAGCAAGGGACCTCGAGACCGACATAAAACAGAAGTACACGAAGATTGACAAAGACATTGAGGCGATATGGGCATCATACAAAGAAGGCACCATCAAGACAACTGAATTCCTGAAAGATGTGAACTCGATCTACAAGAATGGCCAATCCAAGAAATAAAGAAGACGAATAAAGAAGAAGACCTAAATAAATAATGTATTTTATGTAATGTGTTTTATCTTGTTTTTAATCATTAAATAACCAGATGTTTTTATCATGTAAACTGTATATATTTACTGTTTTAACTTGTTTTTAATCAATAAATGTTCATATCTTTCATCATATTCACGTTATTGTTCGAAATTGTTGCAGTGTTAATTACTATGTGTGTATACCCATTACTATTGTTGCGAATAAAACGTGTACAAACATAAATCTCCATTGTCATCAAAAGACCGGTCCCAAATCAAAGGCAATTAACATGCCGTCCAATTAACACCCACACTACCTAATTACCCGAATTGAATAGGGGCCGAACGAGCCCGGCCGAACGAGCCCGGCCGAAAGAGCCCTGGACCGAAAAGTCGAAGACCGAAAGAGCCCTGGACCGAATCGACCCGCTCCCGTTCGATTGTCGTTCTTGCAGCTGAACAGAATTGCTTCCCTTGAAACGAATATGAATACGCTCTCCCAGCGTCGCTATTATTTATTTTTTAATAAATTATCTTTAAAAAATGAATACAGAAAGAACTAAATTCTTGTCCGAAGTAACAACTTTTTCCATCAGTTTGCTAACATTGACTCTAAATCTAAACTTATCTGGCTTCATGTCAGTCGAAGAGGAAAGCTGAAATTGAAAATCGTTCTCGATAGCCAACTAACATGAAAAAAGGAATATATTACTTGAAGAACTAGCATCAAACTAAAAGCAATAACAACGTATCACTTATTGCATTCAATAGTAGTATATTTGGTTGTCAGGTAGACTATATTATCCTTAAAAATTAAGTTATTTTTTATTAAATTCAGTAGCAGGTTATAGAATAGAATAGAATAGAATAGAATAGAATAGAATTTATTACCATAAAGGACCCCGAGGGGTAACATGTAGTGCGTAATCAAATTACACACAGATGAATGCAAATTCAAAAAATAACATGCATAATATTATTATATGATATTATAAGAAATGATAATAAGGCAGTTTTTAGGACGGATAACAGAATGGATACAAAGCAGTTGTCTTGAGAGGGCAAATGTCTGCTTACAATGTACTTATGAATACTTGCTTGTGATTACTTATTAGTGAGCTATTACTGGTTTTATTTTCATGACTGCATACTTAAATTATTCCACACCTATGACAACTAAATTGCTTTTCAATTGCATCGTCTCTATCCACTTACAGGTATAATTATGTAGACTATTATTATAGTCTCCTTGTGTTAATCTAATTATAGTTAAACTGATAGTAATTGATAGTGAAATAAAACAGCAATTTCGCCAAGCTGAATTCCAAAACGCGGCCTTTTAAAGTCATCTTGATATAATACAAATATACTCCACATATGTATATATACAATACATATATTGGCATTATCTTTATATATGGGTATATATTAAAGTATTTGGGTATTATGTAAGGACATTAAGCTAAAAAGAGGAATGGAACTCAATATATAGCCGAATCAACAGAATCACTTCTGTCTAAAAACTTTTTCTTTTTTTTTCTGAAAGACCCACTTAATTTTCGATTCACCGATTATTTTTTTTTATAGTGCTTTGATATACGGTTTTAGTACAAATATATGCCATAAAATATGATTAAAATACTACAATTCATCACCATTTGAAAACAGCTGAAATCATAGAAAGATTCCCCATTAAGGCTCCTAGAATGCAACAAAATTCAAACTAAAAATGTATTTTCAATGGAAGGGGAATAACTCTATTTTTAGGATATATAGTTATTCCCCTTCCATTGGAAATAATACACTTTGCACCACAATGACAACAAACAAAAACATGTCCACAGTTTATTATACCGGATAAGTTGATAATACATTTTTGTGTAACTTCCTCTTTCAAATGGTACATAAACGTAATATGGCATATATTTTATATATGTAATCTGGGGTTCGAAAATATTAAGTGGGCCTTTAATTGTTTCTTGCACTTATGTGTATTTGTGGGGCTTCTTATGAACCGGTAATACTTCCCATTTCCCATGTTAAGCACACGCTAGTGTATTGCCTGATGTTGCACTTTAGCATTGCAAACGAAATAATTAAAATTGTCTTCAAACATAAGACATATTGTCCATAAATAAATAGCCACTAAGTGACTAACATATATACACATGCTGCTTTAGACTTAGATCATATATCATGTTATGTTTTGACCATAATATAGATACATATATGTACCTATTCGCTGACCGCCATTACACAATAGGGAGTTTTGTTCCTTACATCAGTTTTCATTCCTTTTTTTAGAGCTTAAATAATTGTATCATACTACACTATAATACCTCAAGAATGTTCATATATATATGTATATACTATAGTCCAAGTTAAAGCAATTAATCTTAACTGACTAGACTCATTAAAGTTTTCTTCCTACTGCAAAACAGCTAAAAGTATTACCAACCGTTTAGCTATATAGTTTATTATAATCTTAATAATACGTTTATTCTCTTATCAAAAAGATATTGAGATACAAGTAGAAGATATACACAAAAGATTGAGAATGTTGCAGTATATGTACAATATATACACGAACTTCCCATCATCGTCATCATTATCAACATCATCACCGTAACCTCGTCATCAGTATCACCGTCTTCGTTGTCATCACGTTAACGTCTTCGTCTACTCGTCGTCACAATCGCCAGTATCATTATCATCATTATCTCCAACAACAACAACAACAACAACAACAACAACCACAACAACAACAAACTGCATATTAGTCAATGAATGAACATAGTCTGCGCAGGCAATCCACATCTTCCAAATTCAGAATGTCATCTAACATATCAATAGTTGCATGTTCTATGCTGGTATATTTGCTAGGCAAGAAGCGATGTCTGGCCTCACATAAACATTCACATTCTAATAAATAGTGCATTTCATCTCAAATATGTCTTTTAGTGCACAGCGGACATAGTCTATGGAATATGTTGGTATCATGCCATCGACCTTTCTTTATTGGCAAGCGATGATTACAAGTACGGAATTGACAAAGAGTTATTACGTTCCTATAGTATCCAAATAGTCCAAGTATTTTTCTAAATGTATATCATGTTTGAATATTTTATAAGTACTGCCTCGACTAGAGTTTTCAATGTTAGATAACCAGATGCCATATAATTGACTATTATGACTACACTTAAAATAAAGTGCCATTTGTTCTGAGCATGCAATATATCCCACATTTAAAGTGATGTGAAACACTCCGGTTGGGTGTTCAAATAGTATATAATGGGAATAACCTTGCTCAAAGTAGTTATTTTTATGAATATTGATTCAAATTTACAACACACACCGTCAGTCTCATATATTTATTAAATGCAATGAGTATCGATGGCAAAATCATTTGCGTTAGTTTATCAGCGATTGTTGCGTCTCGAATTGAGATGTAAATATTTACAATTGAGCGTAGTTCAGATGGTGTTTTCTATGGAGTTGTATGGTCGATTACTTTGAGATTTTGGGCGATGTTAGTAGAATGCTACATTCTCCCAGTTGGCATAGCGCCTGAGTACTAATTAATCAGTTTCACGCACTCAAAACAAGTCCATAATATGTCTTTAACAAATGAATCTGCCTAGATTTTGTTCGAATATCTTTCACTTTCTCTATCCGTTTGAACTTTACGGGCACAGTTTCACAAACCTTAAAGGCCAATTGATACAAAATCTGACAAAATCGACTTTGGTTCATATTCATAACTTTCATCCAGTATTTCACAATACGCAGTTTGACTGTGTACTCTATTGGCAGTCTGTCGCTCTCACCATATAACATATCATTTGGGTAGATGATTTAAAGGTACTCAATCCGAACAGATGGTCCCCATCTCAACAGATTCCAACAACAACAATCCGATCAGAGGGTCCTATATTACTATTTCTTTGGCTTTGGGGGTAAAAAATATTTGATTCGAGTCGAGGAACCCATCAAACAAAGCTCAGAGTTATTAGATATTGATTTTTGAAATTTGTTAATTTCTCGAGATGAGTACTAAAAATTGCCGTTAATTTTGAAACATGCTCGAGATGAGTACACCAAAACTCTATTCAAACAGACAAGGATGGATAACTCTAAAATCAAGTGGTAATAATAACGCAATTTTGACTACGTACTGGGCCAGAAAGAATTCCCGATAATGAAAAATAATAGATTTCTAAAATCGATATCTAACAAATCTGAGCTTTGATGGGTGACTTCCTCGACTCGAATCAAATATTTTTGACCCCCGAAGCCATTGAAATAGTAATTGAGATGAGTTTTATCGGATTGAGTACCTTTAAGGTGGAGAACATGTTTCAGAAATTTCTATGGATATTTAAAAAACTCTCATTATTTCCTGACCCCCATACTTCACAACAGTACAATATAATCGGTAAAACTTGTGCATCAAACAATTCGAACATGTTTTTAACTGATAAACAGTGAATTCTCGACTTAGAAATGATAGAATACATTGCTTTAGTTGCTTTATTTGCCAGAGTCTTCTTTGCAGTACTGTATGAACCTGATCTCACTGTGAATATATCACAGGGGCCTGTAACGCGCTCCGCTGTTCGCCCCCCTTTTGCACTGCCCATATACGCAGCTCTCTATACGCGCCTTCTTCGCGTTAATAGAACACTATATAATGTTCCATTAACGCGAAGAAGGCGCGTATAGAGAGCGGCGTATATGGGCAGTGCAAAAGGGGGGCGAACAGCGGAGCGCGTTACAGTCATGTGGAATGGGTCACTTGTTCACTGTTTTGTTTGTTTCTATTTTATTTTAATCTCTTTATTATTTATCACATCTCATCTCGCGTCTGGAGCCACCATATTATTACATCAGCTAAAACCCGTTATCCATCGCTAAAATTAAAAGTGATTCGGTACTAGATGTGTTAACATGGCTTCGCCACATTGAACTAGGGTTACTATTCAAGTTGAATTTTTTTTTAATATATACGTCATCAATTGTTTTTGTTTGTTAAACATAATATGATGTTAGACCCTTTATCCCTCAACCAATCTGTCTGAAGAAAAAAATAGAACTATTTGACGCAGTACGTGATGACGTCCAGCCTCCCTCCACACAGAGTACCTGTATATGGATTCTGATTTTGGGTTTCTGAAAGTTTTTTCCTCGTCTTTGGTCATCGTGTCAAACTTTGCAAACTCAAAGATCAACCAGTTTTTCAGCGCGTCGAAACTTTTGACAGATTTTGGAGATGTTTGTCTTGGAACAGTAGGATCAACTTGCTTAGTTTGTTTCGGCGCGAATGTAAAAACTTCAGTAGCTGATTCCATTGCCTGTGATACAGGTTCTGGAACAGGAGTATAATATCGTTCTCTTGAACTTGTGCTGCTAGTGATAAACTGACGAGGTTTGTTTGACTCCGTCTGAGTGCTGGCATGTATCAACATATACTTGTTTCTAGAAACAGCAGGTGAGTATGTGACCTGTTGAATTGATGGCCTGGCACCAACTATTCTCTTAGCAACTATATACGATAACTGTTTCTCAGCCTTACATCTTTGTACCTTGATTTCATACTCCCATATTGGACATGAATGACCCATTGCAGAATGCGAACCTGGACAGTTCGAAATTTTGTTAGGACTGTACAATCCTTATGCGCATGACCAGAAAGAGAACAGCGTTAACAAAGGGTTTTATTTACAAGGTTCCTGGCTATGACCACAGCCCTGACAGTTAAAACATCCTAATGGATTTGGAAGATTGGTACTTAATCTACCTTTATGTACCCAACCTCCAATGTCGGTAGATGTTCGCCTCGATTGAAGGTCAGAAGATAACTATTCAAAGGAACTTGTAGTCCATCAACTGTATTTGTAAATGTACGGAATTATGAAACTACATGTGCTGCTAAGTCCGCCAATATTTCTGATTCCGAAGAATCAATGGAACTTGGTGAGTCATCATTCTTATGAGCAATACGTTGTTTTTTTGTATTTGAGTTGCCATAAGAAAAGAAAAAAATGGACACAGCCCAGCACCCGCCGCGGAGTGCCCTTCCACGGTCTGGCCAAACACTGGTACATAGCTGAATTAGCGGTGACCCGTTTAGCCACATCACATAGATTACAGCAGCCTCCGGTCGGTACTTATCCACAATGAGATACGCGTGAACAATACAGGATTGAACATTCAACCATCATCAGTGTGACAAACAAAGACAGAAGATAACAGAACACCATGCATATACTTAAAAAACAAAACAAACATTACATCAAACATCAGACGAACGACACAACAGATAACATTAATTGAATCTGAATCACCATGGAGAGGCGTGACTAGTCCATTTATTGTGCCCGGTCAGCTCAACCACCCGTCTTGAAGAGGTGTAGGACCGAAGTTCTTCACGTGATAAGATCGCCTTGATATCATCAGGACTCCTACACCGCACCTCACGGGATGCACCACGCGTACCACATTAGGGGATTCTTACCCCTCGCAGTGGGGCGGTAGGCCTATTCTATACCCCGGGCCCACACGGGAGGGGGGGGGGCGAATTACGAGCGTGCATCTTGTACATAGTAAGGTTGTGATCGGTGCCAATGTGTTTAGCATGTCAGAATATGAAGAGTATTCTTAATAACAATCATTTCAGTAAAAAAATGATAATCATGTAAATTTATTTTCCGTGGACATGCGTAAGAATTAGCAATCCGAGAAAACGGATTATATATTAAAACCGTGCGAACGGATTAGTAAAAAAATCCCCCCCCCCCCTGCCGGACTCCATATATATACAAATTGGTCAAATGATACACACAAGATGACAAAGTCATTTGTCATTTGATACAGGTCTTTTTGAAATCAAATGTATATCTAAAATCATCGTTTTTGACAAAAGGTACACATTTTGAATAAAAAGTTTTGTCTGAAATGGCCATATGCAGTCAGTATCAGTTGGAAAATTTTCAACTTATATAATTATAGAGGGTGTCAGTGCAGGGGTCCGGAAACTTAAAAAAAAACAATTGTTATATATTACACTTGCAATATAAAATATTTTTATTTTTAAGTTCCCGGACCCCTCTGGTGAGTGTCAGGGTGGAAATTTCCAACAATTTTAAAGTTTGAGGCACTGGTCAGTTGGAAAGGTACAACCTAATTAAGGGAGGGGTCGGTGCAAATTGAAAGGTAGACACTCCAATTAACCAAACCATCGACGTATATTAAATATAGATCAATGACCAAACGAAGACCCTCTAGCCACATCTCTGCATGGATAACATTATCACATAACACCCGATGAGACATTTCTTGCGCTTCTGACAGCACAAATTATTTGCATGCGCTTAAGAACAAAGAAGTCAAATTCTGGCAACATTTGACCCCAACTAGTATAAAGATAACATGCGTGTTCTCAAAGGTGAGCCACATACACACCAAGCCTTATCAAGAGATTCTTGATACGAGATTGCTCAATTTATCATTTAGTTAACACAAATACTGTAGTATTACTTCTAAGTCGAATAAAATCGAACTTGACCTGCGTCTATATATACTCAAATGTAAACAACATACACAATATCAAGAAATTCTGTTAAATGTTATTCAAGCTATCATCCGGAATACCCAAAAACTTCGATTTCTAAGTTTATAAAAAGGGGCATAACTCCGTCAAAAATCATCCGACCGTGACCAAATTAGAACTTGGCTGCGTATTATCATATGTGAACCACCCACCAAATGTCAAGAAATTCTGTTGAATATTGTTCAAATTACCATCCGGACAACACGAAAACAGCAATTTCTAAGTCGAAAAAGGGGCATAACTCCGTCAAAAATAATCAGACCATGACCAAACCTCTAATTTGTCCTGCGTCTTCTCAAATGTGAACCATATGTACCAAATATCAAGAAATTATGTTGAATGTTGCTCAAGTTGCCACTCGGATAACCCGAAAACAGCGATTTATAAGTCGAATAAAAGGTCGCAGACCCCACGTCCCCGAATCGAGGTGGCTTTTTGCGACGGTGGCTTTTTTAAAAGAACAAATAATTCAAATTGTGGCAAAATTTGACTCAAACTAGACGATGAACTGCATGTTCTCAATGGTGAGCCACTCACCAAGTATCAAGAGATTCTTTTGAAGAATGCTCAATTTATTTTTAAGTTTGACACAACACAAATGTTATTTCTAAATGGAATAATATAGAAATTGGACAGCGTCTTCTCAAATGAGAACCATGTGCCAAATATCAAGAAATTTGAATTTTGTTCTAGAAAGTGGCATAACTCCGTCAAAAATCATCGGACTAGGCCTGCGTCTTCTCAAAAGTGAACCTACTAAATATCAAGAATTTCTGTTGAATATTGTTCAAGTTACTATGTGGACAACACGAAAACCGCGATTTCTAAGTCGAAAAAGTGGCATAACTCCAAAATATCGGACCGTGACCACATTCTAGCTTGGTCTGCGCATCGACGTATATTAAATATAGATCGATGGTCTGCGTCTTCTCAAATGTGAACCAGGTACCAAATATCAAGAATTTTGTTTGAATGTTGCTCAAGTTATCATGCGGACCGTAAGGATGTGGACTGACGGACGGACGGCCGTGCTGATTATAATAGTCCTCCGAATTTTTTCGGGGGACACAAAGAGGCATAACACCGTCAAAAATCATCGGACCGTGACCATATTCAAACTAATTGCCTTTATGGATCTTTATGCGCTTCTCAAATGTGTGAACACATACCAAAATATCAAGAAATTATGTTGAATATTACTCAAATTATTGTGCGGACAACCAGGGTGGACGGACGTACAATGTCATGCATGCTGATTATAGGCCTATCATATACATAATATATTATAGTCCTTCCAAATTGTTTGGGCGGGACAAAAAGGTCTCCCATATAATTTTCATAATCAACCGCAGACTATGGGAGGCCCTTTTCACATTTATTATTTATTTGCGCTTAAGCGCAAATATTTGCGCTTAAGCGCAAATATGTGTCTATCAATTTATTTGCGCTTAACGCAAATACCTAACACTCCCTTACTTCCCTCTGATTGTGAATGATTGAGTCCATCTCATACTGAGGCATAGTATATTATGATGGGCCCATAGTAATAGCCCCATACAGACTCAAAGTTGAAGAAAAAACAAATTTCCATATGCATATCAGCATCTCTGTCCCTGGTGTCCCAGGAATTGGTGTCTCACTCCCAGAGCTCTAGTATATTTTATTAAAGGGATATCTCCTGCACAGATATATACCATTTCTATGGCCATAAAAAGGGAATTAGGGGTTACCGGGGGGCTTGCTTCCTTCATATTGTGTACTTATTGACTTGAAATAGGGGGAAAAACCCTATTTTCATATTATCAGCATCCCTGTCCCCAAGAATGTGTGTCTCCATCACAGAGATCAAGTATATTTTATAAATGAGACATATCCTGCACAGATCTATACCATTTCCATGTCATAAAAGGGATCTAGGGTTACTGGGGGATTGCTTCCCTCATATGGTGGGCCTACCGGTATATAGACTTGAGTGATGTGTTTAGGCCTGTGCCATTTAAAATTAATTCAGGGGGGAATCAATGAATATTAATTTTTATTTGCGCTTAAGCGCAAATATGATCTATTTGCGCTTAAGCGCAAATCATTTGCGCTTAAGCGCAAATGATAGAGGTTATTTGCGCTTAAGCGTAAATAAATAATAAATGTGAAAAGGGCCTCCCATAGCAGACCCTTGATAACTAACTCTGTGAACAATTTGAAGAACAATTGTTGGAAACAATTCGAAAACTGAGGTAGGCCTGTCAGGCCTGTCTATGACCGAAGAGCGAGCACCTGCGCGCATGTAACGTCACGCACGGTGACGTAACGCGCACCTGCATTATGACGCGGGCACCTGTCCTGTAATGTTCTGCTGTAAAAAAATTCATCGGCGCCATATTTCTCTCTGTATTATAATGTATGCTTGCATTTTATTGTTAAAATAGAACGCCCCCTACTCGAGATCAACTGTTCATACAATGTGTACGCCCCTGTGTGAAACCGAAGATATCCGATTTACAGCAGACGAAAAAGGACGTATGTAAATATTTCCCAGAAACCATTGCGATTCGTGACGTCATTTAGCAAAACAAACCCAGCAGGATTTTGTCAGCAAAAAGTCGATGTGATATTCACTGTATTTGGACACTTATGGGTTGTATTATAAATCAATACTCACCCAAAAAGTACCTCAGCAATACTGGCATCGTCATCTGATTCAGAAGACGGTGGAGTGTCGCCCCCACCGCGAAAAAAGCAACGTTTATCTGTCAATATGCAGTCCAATGGCTGCTCCCAGCACAATGGACAGATGGATGGAACTGCGACGACTTCCCAACAAAACGGCCTGCATTCACCATCAACAAACGGGGAAATAAATGACTCGATGGTTCCAAAAACTCCTCCTGATTTGAATTTATCTAACAATGATATAGATACTGTAAGAGTGATTGGCCAGCACCTCAGAGGACTTGGTCTGAAGTAAGACATTTTTATCAAAGAATAATTTTAGAAAATTAGAATCATTCCTCAATATAGATCAACAAGTTGGTGGTATTTCTCCTAAAACAATCACAAACTCAACTTACTGGATATCAAAATCGTGTTACCCTTTCTGGAAGTCCGCCAAGTTAAAAAAAACTTAATTGGCTCATTCTATGCAGTCTGAAAGGGCGTGGAAATGCTGGACATATTAAAAGTTAAAAAAAAACATTGTTTTTATTGAGTTTTTCCTTTTGAATAATCATATTAAATAGTGAAAGATTTTCAAGTGAATCACTGCTATCCGGGTAGCTGGTGGAATTTGACAAAATAACAATATCATTTATGGTGATGCTCCGATCGATATTAAATGAAAATGTCTCTCTGACCGATTTTCTGGACCGGCACAATCGTGCGAATTCCGATTCCGATTTATAAATTGTATATATGAGTGTTGGGCATTTGAACTCATATACATTCATTGAACTCCCTATCGCAACAATGTCGGGGAACTGTTTCTGCTGACGTCAACTGCGTATTTTCATGTTTAAACAATTACTGGGTTTACTGGTTATTATACATCTATAGTTTCAAATTAACATTATTTTTAGTTACTTTTTCCCTTCTGTTTAGTTTCTATATCCCCTAATTTGCCGAAGATAAAATGCATAATCGAGGTGACTAATGGATAAACATCACCAACTTCAACTGTGGAAATTCAATCTGATCCTAGGTCGGTATCTGGAGAAGTTGGCCCCATACAAAGACGACCGTATGCGAAGACGGCCCAAAAGAAGTCGGTCCCATTAATTAATAGAAGGGATTAAATCGACTTAATTTGATTGAGATACTAGTAGTGTTTATGTTGGCTAATGGGTGACTCTCCAGAAGTGTCAACCATGTTGGCAAAAAATTTAACTTTGATATATTACAATTTTATATAAATAAAAAAAAAAAATTGCATGCTTCTGAATTATTCATTTTGAAAAAAAATTAAACAGTTGGCTTCTAGAAATTAATATATGGGCCTCAGAACCTTGCATTTAAAAAAGAAGTTATTTTATTCAAGTTCCCATTCTGAATCATATGTACATTTTAATACTAGTACGTATGAGTACCCCTTCATTTCAATGGTCATTATTTTGCAAGATTCATGTAATTTAGTTTTTTTAAACTTGGCACAGGACTACTAATAATCCTAATTGCTTAAGTGACGTGTATTGAACAGTATTGGTAGTTTACAAGCCTGTTTGTTTTGTTTAGAAGAGTTAAATTGAACATTATAAAACAAGTATTGTTTTGACAATTAAATTCCAATATGTATTCTCTATGTTGATTCAAATTAATAGTGAATCTACATCGTTCTATATTTATTAATAAAATGGTGATTATACATTATGCATTCTGTTCCTGAATCAACAAGCTTTTATCAGAGAAATTTATGAATATAGTTAAAATCATGTGAAATTAGTTATTAGACTCACTGGCAATGGTTTTGGTAAAGGATTGATAATAAATGCATGTCGGGCATGATCCTTTAATATGTATAGTCACTATCTTTACTATGAGATATTACGTATATTAATATCAACAATTAAATTACATGTTTGATTTTGCCAAATCAGCCGTGTAGTCATGAATGGGAAGATGATTAAAGTGGGAGCGAGGGGCATAATTTAATTACATTATTGTTATTGGCATGGGCATCACCCTACTTGTGAATTTGGTGTGGCTAGTTTTGAATACCATTACTATTAAAACAATAACAATAAACAGATTATTCAGCCAGAATACACTTTGGATGATTAATTTTGATCTTGAAATTCAATTTATTTTATTGATGCATTTGGACTACTCAGTTAAGTTGCAATCAGAGGCTGGCATTGTTTGACCGATATTGAGTTGAATGGAAATCGGCATCAAAGATGAGCAGGTTTGTCATTGGGATAAAATAAAATTGTTCCATATTTGAAATATTAGTATAGCAGTTGTCAGGTCTGAAGTATTAACATTTGTTATGTTATTTTGTCATTATGAGACACCTTTCGCACAATGGACGAGGACAGATAATTATTACGAATAGCTATTTGTAATCGTAATTTCGGTCCAAAAACCTTTTTGCAGAAATGATGACTATGAGTCTGTTTATGAGACAATCATGCTTGCATGCAGTAATTACAGTAATGCCCTAATTAATCGACTCCTTTAACCACAGCCGAATTATGGGTAACTTTTCAGGATTTAGTCGGAAATATGGCTTGTTGCCATTCATCGGAAAGCTCTCTCCGAGAGCTTTCCGATGAATGGCAACAAGCCATATTTCCGACTAAATCCTGAAAAGTTACCCATAATTCGGCTGTGGTTAAAGGAGTCGATTAATTAGGGCATTACTGTATGTTGTTATCAGGTCATAACTTAGCGCTTTGTGTTTGGCATGATTCTCGCGTTTGACCACCTCGAAAGATTTTGATGACCACGAATAAGTAAAAATTAAGGCCACATGGCGATCGCAATTAATCTTAGCGTCTCCAACATTGGTGAGCTGAGAAATTATTTGTGAGATTTGTTGAAAATCCGAAACCATAATCGAAACAATGAATAGGGAAAAATGACAAAGAATAATTATATAGAAAGAAAACAAATTCTAGTGACATAGTACCCTATTCGTAATAATAATCTGTCTTCGTTCATTTTGCGAAAGTTGTCTATTATTATCAGTTTCTTATTCATATCAGAAAATAAATAAAGAATGATTTTTAACATTGGTTCCGTTATATATGGGGCTGATTTCTCTGGGGCCGTATTCGCATGGGGTTGTCTTTGCATTGGGCCGACTTCACGCAGGGCCGACTTCTCCTGTATTCCGTAGGTATCCCATAGCAGTTGAGCCATATGCAGAATGAGGTTCCCAGAGGGTGAATTTGGTGATGCTGGCCCGCCATCCGGGATAGCGTCAAGAAATTCACCCTCTGGGGACCTCATTCTGCAAATGTCACACACACTATTTGCAGGCTTGTTCACGATGAAGTAGCCATAAAATTCCAACTTGATTTCTACTGCCAATATAGATTGTATTACTTGTATAGTATTGATTTCATCCATTGAAATTCATTATCTTTCAGTCACACTGCTGATCAGCTCATTCGGGAGTCCGGATGCACATTAGAGCACCCTTCAGCTGCTAAGTTTCGTTCTCATATAATGGAAGGCGATTGGGAGAAAGTGAGTGCCTAATTCTTAATGATTTACCATTATATTAAGGGAATGGTAAGCCTGTTCGATTCTATGCAGGGTAACATGGTTCATTTGGAGCTCCATGGTCCTGTGGTTAATAGCTTATCGTACTTGTCTTCGCTGTCAACACAGCAAGATGAGTTTGCAGCCTGCCGCTGGTCTAATGTGAGTTTCACACAGCAGTGGCTTGGCTGAATTGATCATGTATGGCAAAGGAATTTTATTTACCTGTGAATTTTTGTCAACTGGATTTGAACTGCCGAAAATGGATTCGCCATCACCTAATATGGCAAACTTGACCTCTGCGGTAAGGTTGCGAAAGGTCAAACTACAGTATACCCTACTATACTATTTAATTGAAAAAGAAACGTTCAACTTAGTGTTGAAACGACTCTGGAATTCTGAAGTCGACTAGTCAAACCCCAAAAGTCGAGTCGAAGTTGACTTGTCAGTACCTGCGGCCGAGAATTATATACGATACCCATATATCCTTATTTCCCTCTTCTCCTTGTCGCAATTATGCACATTAATGTTCAAAAGACAATAATTCAGAGGAAAAACGTAGGTTTATTTTCAAATCACATGATAAAAATCTTCATGATTGATTAAATTGACAAACAAACTCATGTAATGATTATGTTCACAGATGTTGAAAGCAAGAGATCAATATAACAGGAATAAAAAGATCGTAAAGAATCAGCATTTTCTCATGCTACTGAATGGGTGTATTTATTTATTCACGTGATTTTGATAAACCGGTGTTTTTCAACCACTCATAAAAATAAACAAGTTCAATTGAATCTTGAGCCCTGAATGTTTTTCCAAGATTTCTAAGGTTTTATACGACAATATAGTTACCTTCCGAGTCCCCCAAAGGTGAACAACTTGATGATAATGATAATGATAACAAAACATGTGTGTTTTGGGTAAGAATAAAGAATTCAATGTTTAGTTGAAAACATGTTGTTTATCAATAACAATTTATTACGAACACAGTTACACCGTGTTACAATGTTGTCGGCGAACTTCAAAGCTGTCAATCATTGCAACAAGACAGTGTCGCAGTGGCACCATTTGATGATCTTTGAGTTTGATCATTAATAGTGATGTTCCGATAATGAAAAAGCCCATCAGACCGATTTCCGATAACTGGAGGCACAATCGGCCAATTTTCAATTCCGATGTTTATATATTTTGTGCGTTCTTTCCCATAATGGACCTATATACACCCATTGCACTCCATATCCCGGTATAGTTTCAAAGCCAAATACATAAAAATATATATATTATAGTATTTCTGCCGACGTCAGTTGTGCGCTGTCTTTGATGTATGCCGTTAGTTGTTTTGACAAAGAGATCAAAGGTGCCGAATCAGAGTAACGTTATCACCGTAAGGGGAACACTTGCATGCAGTATAAAGGTCTTGATTGAATACTTGTTAGTTGCGACAATGTATGGAATGCGATGATTATTAACTAAATTTAGAATGTTGGATAATAATTGGTGTTATATTTTTCTGAGATTTCCCAAATTCCCATTGGTCACACTTTTTGTCTTTTAATAACTGGGAAGCTTTTATAGTTCCTCCTACTCAAATTTTGTTTTGCTAGACCGCCTCCGAGTTCAACGAGGAGAGGACTTTAAAAAAGCATTTTGCTTGTTGTCCAATCCTCTTCATAAATCTATATATTTCTACATGTATATTATGTTTATGTCATATGTTTGATTTTTTGAAATAAATATTGTTTACACCAACGTGGAGCTAAGCATATTTCATAGCGTACGCTGTAACTTGTAATGAGAGCAACATTATAACAATGGCGACTCGCGGAGCGACAAAAACACGTGCAATTTGGGACTACTTCACCATATTGTCCCTTACAGATGAAAAAGCTAATTATGCCCCTCCTCACGTTGGTCATTATTGAAGACAGTTCTGATCATGACTGTACTAATTCATTCAGTGCGTGCTTCAAATTATTGACATAGCATGTGACGTCACAGCTTGGCACATGCTCAACCGGAAACTACATGTGCATTGTTATGAGGTCAGTTGTTGAATCTATTTCGTATTGATTGAACCAATAACTTCATATTACAAGGGATATATCGGACAGATGTATTGCCATGCTTATATATAATCATACCGGACTGTTAGTACGATGCCAATAACTTCTTTTTGGGTTGTTACCACTGCGTTTTACATTCAATACTACGGTTGTATTGTGTACATTTATTAAAGCATGCATATAGCGCTTAGATACTAGAATGTTTTGACAATCGGTAAAAACCGATGTTCAACTGTGAGGTACGATTAATATTCAATGGGCTATTATCGGCCAATGGCCGATTCCGATTATCGGAACATCACTAATCATTAATCTCAAATTCACCGTCATGGAACTTGGAGCACCTATTGGCCCTATTATCATCTCACCATGGGTGCATGAATTATGCTACATTTTGAATAAACTGACAATGTCGCGTTTTTACCACTGTCAAATCCGTGACAAGTGTTTGATCAACATGTCTTGTACCTACCTTATAGTCTTTTAACTCTTATTATTGGAAACATATACATTTTTCCGACTAGATCAGGGCAAGATGAGTTGACGTTGGGAGCTATCATGTCGATGCTGGTTCGTTGATTAATCTTTTCAACACTAGTTGATCTATATCCGGTAGTACTGCTATACAGAAAAGAGCAAATGTTTATCCTACTGATGTTCACATCTAGTAAAATGCACGATCGTGGAACAGGGTTGTTGTATAGATATGGTTCATTAATTGAATTAATCTCAATCAACTAATTGTTGGATCTTGAAGTACCTTGTTATTGTCAAATGGAGGTTCATTGTCATTGAAATTTTCATACATAGTTATCTTAAGATTTCATATTCATGAGTGAATGTTTTTGATTACAGGCAGAGAACGACCTCAATGAACTGAAATCATTGGTGGAGTGCTGTCAGGGAATACTGGTAAGTTAGGCTGGTATTACAAATGTTTGTTTGCCCACTCGGGGACCTCATTCTGCAAATGTCGGACACACTATATCCAGACTTGACTAGTACATGTATGTATACATATATTGTCTCCCGAAATCAGCACCATCCGTCCGTCCGCCCGTGTGTCTGTCCAATCTGGTCATAAGCGCAATTACTCAAATTATTATTAACCGATTTCAATAATTTTTTATTTATGAGTTGCTTGTCACAATATCTTGCACAAGTTCGAAAATCTTCTTACCTGAGTTATGCCCCTTAGTTTGATGATTTTTCGCCATTTTTTTGTCATAAGCGCAATATCTCAAACAAATATTAATCAATTTCAATAATTTTTTTTGTTTATGAATGACTATGTGTTATGGCTTATTTCGACTTGGAATTTGAAATATTTGAGGTTTTTATTGGACTTAGAATGCACACAATTCTTGGTTTCTACATCATAACTTTTAGAGTGAAATTTGTTATGTGGATTAATAAATTTTATTTCCCATCACTGCCAATCTCGGAGTTAGCCACCTTGGGGTTAGCCATCTTGGAGTTAGCCACCGTTTCAGGGGACACTGCGGTCGGCGACCTTTTATTTTGTGGTTCAAATGAGCCATGTTGTTTCAGCATATCTTTGTCAGTTGCAATGTTTTTGTTGCGTGCGTATCGTATATACATGTAGTAACATCTGATTATAATAAAATTGTAAGTTCTGGTTCTGGTTACATACCCGTTCACAATGAAACATATGAGAACTTTGAAAGTACCATTTAAGTAATTGATAAGTAATTAATTACATTGTCGAGTAAATGTAATTACTTTGTGTTTTGAATGTATTTGTAATTGAACTTTTTGAAAGTAATTCACTGTAATGGTAATTAATCAATTTGGGTACTAGTAAGTAATTGACCCATCCCTGAAACACAATATGTTTCAAAACTTTTTGAAATGGTTTTCTGTTTTTCAGAAGATGAAATTTTTACTTCTGGAGCAAAAATATTTAGAGTATTTAGAGGACGGTCGACTACTGGAGGCTCTCAACTGTTTGAGACACGAGCTCACTCCTCTCAAGTTTAACACAGACCGGGTTCATCTACTAAGTTCGTGAGTATATTCTTTGAAGACATTTTTTATCAACTCCAGTATACTCCACATTTATTTTCAGATTATCCAACCATTGTCTATGGTTAATAAGTCCAAGGTTTTCTTGCAGAAGAAGATTGCTTTAGACATAAAAAAGCTCTTTGTTCTCACAAACGGAATGAAAAATATTATTGTCAATAGGCAGGTAAAAGATTTTGAATCCCCTCTCATCAAATTGAAGCATATTCTCAAAATTTCACATGGATTGTGAGCTCCAAATCACTGATAAACACATACAGCATAGTTCTTGCTTGTGACAATGGTTATAATGTAACCAGAAAATCTGAAATCTCATTCAATAAGGTGATAAGTAGGTCAATATGTCAATTTTTATCGGAAATTGGCATCTGCCATTTACTTTAGGGCCTGGGTGAATTACAAAATTGCTAAATTCTTCCATGATCCCCAAGCAGAGTACCATGTAATTGGAGTTCACAAACACAGAAGATGGTAATCTTAAACAACTGTGTTAAATATTGTGAAGCAGGGAGCAGTATATACCAGTATCAGGACCAGTATATACTTTAGAAGAAATTCAGTTCAAATATTTGACTTGCCCGAAATCTTGCCAATTAATTCGGCTGATGATTCATTACATTTTATCAGCAGCTGAAACCAAACAAATGGAATAAATGTTGCATTTGTGACTTCCAGAAATTAATAAACATAAAAGTCCAAATAAACTCTATAGGGTGTGATTATTTTGACAAAAAATAATAAATGTTTATATGGATCCCGAGAGTATTGGGAAGAGCCCAGTTTTCAGACATTGAGCACAAATCAGGGTGACTGTCTTTTACATGTACTTCTATCTTATAGAAACCTTCACTGCACCCACACTGGAAACATGTGGAAGTGTCACGAATAAAGGTGTTTTATGTTGAAATCTGCCAGATCTTCGAGCATCATGTCTTTATCAATTTCATGCATCCGAGTCTGAATATGTCACAGTTGAATTCTGACTTTCACAGAGAAATCTGTCGCTAATTATTCGCTATGACCATGTACCATTTTGAAAATATCCACCAATTTCATATTGATTTTTTCACAGTAAACATATTTGTCCACAGAGACAGTGACAAGAACGTTGTCTCAGTACATTGACACTCGTTTTTGTATTCATGATCATTGCCCTCCAATGAATGTGCGTGTTGTGGATTGTAATACAAGAAATAAATTGTGGATGTTGGGACATATTTTGTTTTGAACTCACAATAAAATATATAGACTAGACTCGGGGTTCAAACTAGACATTTTTTTTAGTTTAGGCCTTAGTAAGCTGTGCACTGATCATGTTTAATTGTCTCTAAAAAAAATTGGTCTTGTTATTCAAATGTATGATGTGATACTAGTCTATACCTAATGTATGTAGTTATTCTACTGCTGAAATAGGCCATTTATCTCATTTGTTTCATATGCAGTAAAGCAGAGCTCCTTTTTTATACGCCCTTTTGAAAAAAAGGCCGTATTATAGTATTGGTCTGTCCGTCCGGGCGTCCGGGCGGCTGGGCGTCCGTTAACCTGTTGTTGATAACTTTAGTTAGAGTGAACCAAAATTAGTAAAATTTGGTATGTGGGTTTATTAGCCGAAAAGTAAGTTCAAGTTCGAATTTGGGTTCCGCCCGCCAATTTTCACCGGAGTTATGCCCCTTATTTAACGTTTTTTTACTTAGAAAATCCTTGAAATTTGTTGTCTGGATGATAACTTTAGTATAGTTTATCGGAATGAATCCAAATTTGGTTTATTACTTTATCCCACCAAAACACAGGTCAAGTTCGAACTTGGGTTCTGTCCGACCATTTTTGGCAGAGTTATGCCCCTTTTTCGACTCAGAAAATTCAGTTTTTCTTATGTTTTTTGGTTTCCGGATGATAACTTGATTTTGGAATGTTTATACGCAAAACCCGTTTTTTTGTGGATTACATATATCGAAATACAGCTCAAGTCCGAATTTCGTTTTAATCCGATAATTTTTGCGAGAGTTATGGCCCCTTTTTTGACGTAATTTGACTTAGAAAATCCCTGAAATTTGTTGTCCGGATGATAACTTTAGTTAGAGTGAACCGATTTCAATCAAATTCGGTATGTGGGTTTATTAGGAGAAAAGACAGCTCAAGTTCGAATTTGGGTTCCGTCCGCCAATTTTCACTGGAGTTATGCCCCTTATTTGACGTAATTTGACTTAGAAAATCCCTGAAATTTTTTGTCCGCATGATAACTTTACTAGAGCTTATCGGATTCAATGATAATTTAGAATATTACTTTCTCCCACCAAAACACAGGTCAAGTTCAAATTTGAGTTCCGTCCGCCAATTTTTACCAGAGTTATGCCCCTTTTTTTATCAGTTTCCGCCGACCCAAGAGAGGGCGTATATTGCACGCCCAGCGTAGCTCTTGTTCAGATTTCTCATATGCAGTAATGCAGACGACTTGATACTTTGATTTCAGATTTTCTCATGTGCAATAATACTGACTACTTAAGATTTTTTTCTTCAGATTTCTCATGTGCAGTAATGCAGATGACTTGAGGGAGATGGCTAAGTGGGCTGGAATAGGTCCAACTTCTCGACAGATTCTCATTGAGAAAATTCAATGTGAGTAAAAAATAGTGTTAACAAATATGAGCACTGTATTAAATCTCCTATTTATTTTCTAAAAGATCGATTGGAATGGTATTTATTTGACCCATTGTCAGAAATAAGTTATACAAACAATTTTATTAAAAGCACAAATTAATCTAAATAATAAAATCCATCAGCATGATAGCTGTGAGAAGTTTAATCTATTTAGGAGACTATTTTTGGAAGTTATTACACACTAACATGATATTACCCTTGAACTACCATACATAAATGTCGTTCTATCTGTCGAAGGGTTAACTATTTCTTCCTCCCATGTCTTTGAATAGTCTTGAAATATATTTGTACATTTGCAGCTTTTCTTCCACCAAGTGTGATGCTGCCTCCTAAGCGCCTGATGACGCTGCTCAACCAGGCCGTCGAGATGCAGAAAGATAAATGTCCATACCATAATACCAGATTTGAGAACAACTTTGATTGCGTTTCCTTACTTATCGATCATATATGCACCAAGTAAGTATCAATCAAATTCTGAAACAATCAAGAACTGTCCCTGAAAGTTAGTGTATATTATATAGTCAAGAGCATTGTAATATTGTTCACAACAATAATTCTCATAGGATGCAATCGGTACAATCTGGTTCCGTTTTTTATGTCCGGTTCGACGATATTATTTTCCGGTTCGATAGCATAAAATATGCTGTTTTCGAATGTCTTGTTCTCTTTCTCAAGAATTGATTAGTAAATCTGATTTTTGGCGCTTCAGTTAGAATGGTTTTTCTTCACAAGAACACACCAACAATGATCGGATTGCCAGACAATTTACCAATGGTATTAAGTTTGGCAATATTTACTGGGTGCATCAGAAATTCAGCACATGTTGATGAAAAACTTTTTAAAAATGTCTCACACTCAATCATGCGATTTAATCACTCGTGTCATATGTATTATAAATCCTAGAAACATCATTTATATCTAAATATTAACTTTGATAATAGTTATTTTCCCCATAAACATGCACGATTTGCGATTGAAAACTTGGAAAGTTTGTGATGATTTTGTACCATGCGCCCGGCACTGTATTTTTGATAGTGTACTCACAACAAGCAATTTACAACAGATATAATTGACAAAAAATGAATCCTATGGAACACCTTTGAATAAAATAGATGGTGTATGGTGGCATCATTGGCATGGTAAGATATATTACATCTAGAATATTTGTTTTCAATTATTTGTTTACATTGAGAAGGGATTGCTCATTTTGTGCAACTTTATTCGTGTTCTTTGCCGCATATTTTAGCAATTGATATTTCACATGATTAACACAACTAACTGATAAGCTACATACATTTTTTTTACCCTGTGCCAATGCATTCTCTTATATATGCGAGTCGACCATAGGTCGCCTCGCATATATAAGAGAATGCATTGGCCTAACAATTTTTTACAATTTTAATAATTTGTTCTTGTATTCTTTAACAATTTTATAATATCACCCATACAGAGCCCCAGACAAACATGAGCAGACGACACTCTTCTATATGCTTCTATATATGTGTGGGGCTCCCTGCAGGGTAATGGATGTTTTTTATTTTATGTCCTAAAAATTGTAAGAAACATTTATTTAAAAAACATGATAAAAAAATTGTTAGGCCAATGCATTCTCTTATATATGCGAGGCGACCTATGGTCGACACCCATATATAAGAGAATGCATTGGCACAGGGTAAAAAAATCCCGACTTCCGACTGGATTTGATATGGCGGGTCACATATTAAGATATAGATACCAACACTTAACTAGTAATCAACAGAAATACGACTCGCCACTTCAAATTTTCTGGTTTCAAAACATATACCTGACATTGAAAGCGGAACTGGATTGTATCGATTGCAGTCTGTGAGTTCTGTAAATCCCTGTCTATTTAAAGCTTTTCCCTAATTATTGTTGAATGTCACATTTACTAGTAGGCTAGTAATGTACGCAGGTATAAGTCACACAATACTATTTATACATTTAACCTGCTATTAAAACCCAGATCCTTTGTTCTACCTCAACATTTTATACTATGCTTTATACCACAATTCGACATTCATAATCTAGAATGGTCATGTCTCCCAATGTATGCCCAACGAACTCCCACGGGGACCTCTATTCGAGAAATAATTCACTACTAACACCCACCCACAATAACAAACATCTGCTTATAAAACCCACGTAATACAATTCCGTGTCACAAAAGGCAGCATGTTAATTTGCATACTAGTTGTATCTATCACATTCAAACATAACATGTCATAATAGAGTTACTGTTCTTCTGCACCAAATGATATTACTTTGATAATTGGCGAGTCAAAACTATCCTAAAATGCATTCTTGCCCAAAATATGGATAATTGCATCGACAGTATATATTAGGTATATATACTATGTTATATTTACAGCGAAAACAAATATTTTATTAGATGTTTGCGTATATCAAAGCTTAAATTAAGACAAATCAGTGTGGATTTGTTGTCTGCCAAGGACTATCCTCCCCCAGAAAAAACGTGCGTAAACGTCTCATTTAGTGATTATTTATCGGTATTTTTCATCAGTATCAATGTAATTTCTCCTTGTATATTATAAAACTGTGTGTTAAGTCAGTTAAAGGACTCGCTACTGGACTTTCGTAAACTAGTTTACAAATGTCCCTAACATAAATGCCTACATGTAGGATAGATAGAAATCTCACGTGCCAAAGCATACGATGTGAGACAGTGATCTTTATTTACAAAAGACAGGTATGTCGCAATCTTGAGCTCCACTTACAGTCCAGATAC
The DNA here is from genome assembly GCA_032622095.1 of Siphonodentalium dalli. NCBI lineage: Eukaryota > Metazoa > Mollusca > Scaphopoda > Gadilida > Siphonodentaliidae > Siphonodentalium > Siphonodentalium dalli. The sequence goes on from CP136066.1 coordinate 218,335,425, forward strand.
TGAACCAGAATTGTGTTCCCTCTATGATATTTTGTTTTGTTTATTTACAGAGACCAATTCCCATCACATACAGTCCAGATACTGAACGAGCATTGTGATGAAGTTTGGTTTTGTAGATTTTCTCCCGATGGTAAAAAACTAGCAACAGGTTCCAAAGATGGCACACTCATTGTTTGGGATGTTGATAATGTGCGTATACTCTAATTTATTTTCTTATCAATGAGCAACCATTTCGTCCTTAAGTGTTTTACTCAAGCCTTGAAATAGGGTGTCTGTCATTTGCAGAATGAGGTCCCCAGAGAGTGAATTTAGTGATGCTACCCCGCATAGTGGGCTAGCATCACCAAATTCACCTTCTGGGGACCTCATTCTGCTTACACCTCAGCAGAATGAGGTCCCAGAGGGTGAATTTGCTGATGCTAGCCTGCTATGCGGGGTAGCATAACTAAATTCACCCTCTGGGGACCTCATTCTGCAAATGACAGACACACTATTTCAAGGTTTGGTTTTACTTTGGCAGTGAAACTATCATAGAAATAGATATTCTTTTTTAGCAAAAGTACGTCTATTAGGCCAAAATGAATAATATTCATGTTTCCCCTTTCCCACCCGCCTGGTGTCGGTTTTCACGAATGCGGTAGTTCTAGCTGCCGGATCCTAAAACTTTTCATGTCAATGAAATAAAATGAAAGAGTTAAATAAAATGAAAAAAAAAAACATTAAATGAAAAGCCTACAGCCCGCCCCTAATTGTTTTGGGGTCCGAAAGGGGAAACACAAATATTATTTATTTTGGCCTCAGAAAGATTCAAGGAATTATTAATCAGACTATTTATTGCTTTTTAATCATTATAGGTTTTGCTGATTATCGTATATTATAGTCTGTCGATGCGAAGTGTGACTTTGCTGTATCTGAATCTAGCTGTTCTGCTTTCAGAAGTCTCTATCAAGATATCATTCTGTTACGAATTCATCAATTCCTTTTTTTTTATATTTATTGCACATCATGTCTACTGTTACCATTGATAGATACAAATCATCTTAACTTTAGATTTGATTTTTTGGATGCATCTATATATAGCATTCATCAGTTTCTGTGATTCATACAAGTCCTGGATATAGTGTTTTTGACATTTGCAGACAAGTCTGCAAATAGCGTGTCTGTCATTTGCATAATGAGGTCCCCAGAGGGTGAATTTAGTGACGCTATCCCGCATAGCGGGCTAGCATCACCAAATTCACCCTCTGGAGACCTCATTCTGCTTAGTCACTAAATTCACCCTCTGGGAACCTCATTCTGCAAATGACAGGCACGCTATTTGCAGGCTTGTTTGAAGAATGTGGTACAGCGGGCTCACATCAACAAATTCACCCTCTGGGGACTTTATTCTGCTTAGGCATCATCTTCTGTGCAGTATCTACAGTCTCAAATTGTGTTTAGTTACTTTTTTCCTTCTGTTCAGTTTCTATGTCCCCTAATTGCAGAAGATAAAATGCATAATCAAGGAAACTAATGGGTGAACATTACCAACTTCAACTGGGGAACTTCAGTTTATTCATAGGTCTCCCATAGCAGTTGAGGCCTAAGCAGAATGAGGTCCACAGAGGGTGAATGTGGTGATGCTAGCACCCCATGTGGGATAGCATCACTAAATTCACCCTCTGGGGACCTCCTTCTATTAATGACAGTCACACTCTATGCCTGGATCCATACATGCACAATTCATGAGAATAATGTGGCGAATTTGGTGATGCTAGCCCACCATGCAGGATAACGTCACTAAATTCACCCTCTGGGGACCTCATTCTGCTAATGTCAGACACTGATCCATACATGCTCAATTTATGAGAATAATGTCGTGAATTTGGTGATGCTAGCTCCACCGTGTGGGATAGCGTCACTAAATTCACCATCCGGGGACCTCATTCTGCAAATGTCAGGCACACTATATCCAGACTTCGATCCATACATGCTCAATTCATGGCAATAATGTTTCATTCTACAGGAGAACCATGAAGTGAGGCTAAGGAAAGCCTACGAGAACCATTCATATGGAGTAGCATACATCTCATGGAGTCCCGACAGTAATTTTCTTATTGCGTGCGGCCCAGATGACTGCTCAGAACTATGGCTGTGGAATGTCCAGGTATGTTTAGTATAGGGAAGAGGTGTAAGTTGAAATATTCAGGCTCACTTTGTTAAAATATAACTGAATATTTTCTGTTTAAGGCCAAAGAAAATGAATTGTGTGGTTGTAGTTACATGTCAGAAACAATTACGGTTGGTAGATAGGCTTAAAATTTTATTTTTAAAAATAATTTTTTATTTCTGATAATTTTATGGCTTTCTTTTCTGCCTTGAAAATTTAATGATATCATTGGGCTGAGAAAAGTTTTCATTGCTTTTTGTACAGAATACAGGTGACATATTCATTATTATACCCCTGCAATGAAGTTGGGGGGGGGGGAATACTGGAATCAGCTTGTCCGTCCGAGCTTTTATTCCTACAATGTGAAGTCAATTTTTTTTAAACTTTACACAGATATTTAGTACCATGGGAATCTGTGCACCTCCGACTTTTTTTGGTGGAGTTATCCCCCTTTTTCGACTTAGAAAATTTTCGCAACATGTATAATTTTGTCCGAGCTTTTATTCCTACATTTTTAGGTCAATTTTTTTTTAACTGGGCACAGACATTTAGTACCATGGGAACCTTTGCACCTGCGATTATGACATGTGTCCGACTTTGTTTTGTTGAGTTTTCCCCCTTTTTCAACTTAGAATTTTTTTTGCGACATGAGTAAATTTGTCCGAGCTTTTATTCCTACATTTTTGGGTCAATATTTTGAAACTTGGCACAGATATTTAGTACCATGGGAACCTGCGATTCTGACGTCCGTCCGACTTTTTTTGTGCAGTTATTTCCCTTTTTGACTTAGAACATTTTTGCAACATTCATAATTTTGTCCGAGGTTTTAGTCCTACATTTTTCGGTCAATAGGTTTATGATTGGTTAGGGTTTAGGGTTGTGCACCTGCAATGGGAATCTGTTATTTTATTATTTTAACTAAATGTTTCCTGACATGTGAAACATCTTAGTGTTTTAAAAACACAGGGGGGATCCTTAGTCCCATTGGGACAGTCACACCTCTAGTTTATTATTCTCATCACAATCTAGTAGATTGTCATCTTCGGGTTTTCATCACCAACGATATTTATTACAACTATTACAATTATTCTTTCATATCTTGTTGTTTTTAAAACTACTCCTAAATACTACGATTCTCACAAACCTTTACTATGCCAGGCATGCACTCTATATTTGGAAATGATTTATTTCGTCATCTTGGGAAAGCTGCATCGTTCCAGGGGTCGATTTAATTTGTTTAATTTGTATAGCATTTTGCAGCACTGGGTAGATTTTGTATAGCATTCTCTACCAGTACATATTTTTGCAATGTAAATTGGTTAGAAATTGCAAATTAAATCGAGCCCTTCACCGTTCTAGAAAAAAAAAACCTATGAGAGATTGAGAAACGTAAATCTGATAGATTATCGCAAGCTTTTCAAAGAGACAGGAATTAGTCTATCTATTCTTTGGTTCTCGGGTTATTTTATCAACACAAATGTGTTAAATACACATGGATAACAACACGCATGGATAACAACACGCTTGGATAACAACACACATGGATAACAACACACACGGATAACAACACACACGGATAACAACACGCATGGATAACAACACCCACGGATAACAACACGCATGGATAACAACACACATGGATAACAACACACATGGATAACAACACACATGGATAACAACACACATGGATAACAACACGCATGGATAACAACACACATGGATAACAACACGATTGGATAACAACACGCATGGATAACAACACGCTTGGATAACAACACACATGGATAACAACACACATGGATAACAACACACACGGATAACAACACGCTTGGATAACAACACGCATGGATAACAACACGCTTGGATAACAACACACATGGATAACAACACACATGGATAACAACACACACGGATAACAACACACACGGATAACAACACGCATGGATAACAACACACATGGATAACAACACGCTTGGATAACAACATGCATGGATAACAACACGCTTGGATAACAACACACATGGATAACAACACACATGGATAACAACACACACGGATAACAACACGCTTGGATAACAACACGCATGGATAACAACACGCTTGGATAACAACACGCATGGATAACAACACGCTTGGATAACAACACGCATGGATAACAACACACATGGATAACAACACACATGGATAACAACACGCATGGATAACAACACACATGGATAACAACACACATGGATAACAACACACATGGATAACAACACACATGGATAACAACACGCTTGGATAACAACACGCATGGATAACAACACGCTTGGATAACAACACACATGGATAACAACACACACGGATAACAACACGCTTGGATAACAACACGCTTGGATAACAACACCCATGGATAACAACACACGGATAACAACACGCATGGATAACAACACGCTTGGATAACAACACACATGGATAACAACACACATGGATAACAACACGCTTGGATAACAACACGCTTGGATAACAACACACATGGATAACAACATACATGGATAACAACACGCATGGATAACAACACGCATGGATAACAACACACATGGATAACAACACGCTTGGATAACAACACGCATGGATAACAACACGCTTGGATAACAACACACATGGATAACAACACACATGGATAACAACACACACGGATAACAACACACACAGATAACAACACGCTTGGATAACAACACGCTTGGATAACAACACGCATTGATAACAACACGCTTGGATAACAACACACATGGATAACAACACGCTTGGATAACAACACGCTTGGATAACAACACGCTTGGATAACAACACGCATGGATAACAACACGCTTGGATAACAACACACATGGATAACAACACACATGGATAACAACACACACGGATAACAACACACACGGATAACAACACGCATGGATAACAACACACATGGATAACAACACTCTTGGATAACAACACGCTTGGATAACAACACACATGGATAACAACACACATGGATAACAACACCCACGGATAACAACACGCTTGGATAACAACATGCATGGATAACAACACGCTTGGATAACAACACGCATGGATAACAACACGCTTGGATAACAACACGCATGGATAACAACACACATGGATAACAACACACACGGATAACAACACGCTTGGATAACAACACGCTTGGATAACAACACGCATGGATAACAACACGCTTGGATAACAACACGCATGGATAACAACACACATGGCTAACATCAGTCAAATCAAACACAAGCCTTCTAATTGGCTGTCATTTTGCTGAGTAGCATGTAAAAAATCGGCAATAAGACCTCCCGCTCTAACATAAGTTTAATGTGAGGCAATTCTATTTAAAAGTACATGGGAATTTTGAATTTGGGGGGATCAAATTCGCTTGAATCTTTCCTTGAAAAACCAGCGCTAAATATAGAAAACCACAGACTGGTACCCAGCAGGGTGATAGTCAGAAAGGAAGTATTAGGTGCGCTCTGGTAGAGATTGGAATGAGGCTATCTATTGGGCCAACATAAATAAATTGCTAGAATTACATCCAACCTCCCCTATCTTATATAATACAAAGTGATTTAGATTTGATAAAAATTATTGAAATGTAATTTGACGGTTAAGGCATGAGAAAAAAGTTTGCTTAAAGATACGGTTGGCCTTGGCGGTGGGTATCCTGTGAAAATATCGCCACCCGTCAAAAACCACCACAAACAGATAGAACATCAAAATGTAGATAGACTTTGTCCGTATACAAATAAGAAATATCGCATAAACAGTATGTTATGGTCATATGTTTGACCATTGTTATGTAAACAAAGGCATAAAAAGTTACTTTTCTGGTGTTTGTTTATATTATGATGGTAAACATAAAGAGCGTTATTTGTTGATGAATACCTGATATGGAACTAATAAAGAGCGTTTATGCCATTTGTGTGTGATTTGCCAGTAGCATTGTGCTGTCTTCTGTAACACAATAAGGCTCTTGCTTGCGTAAAATATAGTAGATCTTTATGATAACATGCTGTGTACGCGATGGTCATGGTATATATGAACGGAACTGTATGCGTTTTGATGTTTTTCTGTTTACGGCGTTTGGAACAAATATGAATATTTTCGACAATTAAGGCCGCACGTGCCTTTAATAGATATCAAAATAAAAACAAAATTAAGGGGACTAAAAATGGGTCGGGAGGGGATGTAAATCAAGCAATTTGTTTATATTGGTCTTATACTCAAATGTAGCTAATGATCTTTTATTTGCAGACTGGTGATCTGAAAGTAAAAATGAGCCAGTCGCCAGAAGACAGCCTAACAAGTGCTTCATGGTACCCGGATGGCAAACATTTTGTTACCGGCGGAACACGTGGGCAGTTTTACCTCTGTGTATGTATATTATAATATTTTAATTGTTCTTTAGTAATAATTCATGGTACCCGGACTGGCAAACATTTTGTTACCATGGAACACGTTGGCAGTTTTACCTCTGTGTATGTACATTATAATATTTAAATTTTTTGTTAGTAATGATTCATGGTACCCGGATGGCAAACATTTTGTTACTATGGAACATATGGGCAGTTTTACCTCTGCGTATGTACAGTAATGCCATAAGTAATCGACCCTTTAACCACAGCAGAATTATGGGTAACTTTTCAGGATTTAGTCGGAAATATGGCTTGTTGCCATTCATCGGAAAGCTCTCAGTGAGAGCTTAAGAATGGCAACAAGCCATATTTCCGACTAAATCATGAAAAGTTACCCATAATTCTGCTGTGGTTAAGGGGTCGATTACTTAGGGCATTACTGTACAGTACAGTCCTTTTAATTAGGGAAAATACCCCTGGGCAAAAAAAATGCCTAGGCAAAATTTTTGTCCTAGGCAAATTGCCTGGGCAGTTTTGAAAATGCTTTAATATCATGTTAGTTACATCGTGAGCAGGTGAATATCTTGAGGACACAGTCCACTACACACAGCAAACTGCTTACATTTATGATAATTGAATGTATAACTTGTCAATTTGTCTAACATATGATACTATGTTTGATTATTACATGCATTTTAAAATGTTATATACTTGAGTTGACTTGTTTTTCCGCCAAGGAGAAGCCCTTCAACTGAACTATATGGATTATTATCCTCGGCCTTGTGTTATCAGGAGGGTTAAAATTTATTGTCCGTTTATTAGCCTACTCCGGTCAATCAGCGACTCCGGTCAATCAGTGCTCGGATTAGCTCACGCATGGATGCGTCCCGTGCAAATCTCGCTCTCTTAACAATTCATCTAGCCAGTTTTATTTCTCTCCTTGGACCTATCAGACGTGGTTTTAACTAAAGGAAGTATTTCTCTATTGCGAGTTTATCAACTCAATATTTATTGTTGATCACAAACTTGCAATTTATCCGTTGCTTACCCGGTCGTTTCATATTTATAAGTTCGCGCAGAAACTCTTCGTTTCATAGTATGCGCAACGCTATTTATAAATATTCCGTGTTTTTATCGACCCATTTTATCTCAAAAAAATTTGGAATTGGAATCGACAAAATCACGTTGTGAACTTCGCCATTGATGGCCATTTTGACAATGACTACAGACGCACATCGTTTACTTGTAGCGAACCTATTTTGCATTATTGTGCAACATATACGGTGGCATGAATCGTCCGATTTCTGAGTCCACGTGGTACGGTATGCGAAGTCTCCTAATTTCGTGCTAACTATATTTCATGATGCCGACTTCTTGCTACGTTCATTTCATGTACACTACATAATCGTATCTGCAACAGCTCTGTTATTGCGCAGAAAGTTGGCCAGGACAGAAATGTCTCCTTTGGCGATAATTTACATGTATTAATAAACAAGATAGAACTTGTAATCCAATGAAATTTCTTTTGCCTCAACTACTTCAATTGTAAGTTGAAGTTGAGCGACTGGAACTTAACCGACATTTGGTAAATGATTATCACAGAACATCATTGTACATATACAACATGTCGTTATAATTAATTGTGCTTACCGATTAATTTTTGCATATCTTAGCTAGCCCGAATGTATTACTATTAACATGATGGCTCTTATTTGGATACTTGGAACGTCGCAAACGTTACATCGACTTCAAGATATTTATTTGAAACTCTGACTCTGTTCTTGCGATTCCATTTCCTTTCCCTCATTGTATTATCGGAACAATCGTTAGAAACAATGAGATTATGTTTGTTATAACATATAGTATTATATTGCCTGTGTTCAAATAATGCTGTGTCTCTTGAATAGTCTCTTTCTTTACATGTCTGTCCAGTATTACTGGCTGTGTCCGCTTGCTACTAATCGTGCAACTGGTTTGATTGGGGACTAGGATTATCTGACACAAGATTGGGCACTAAGGATTTTCATTTCAAGTTCCAGGGCTCAAAATACATTTCATTTTGCGAGAATCAAATGCTGAATCATGTCAGTCATGAGGCACTGAAAATTGTAAAGTTTTGTGAGAATCATTACGGGAATCGATTCGGTGATTCTCGTTGAATCTTGAAGCCTGAGTTCCCATTGTCGAATGGCGATCTCCATCACTTCATATCGGTACTGTCGTTATTTCGGCGACAATTGTGTCTGTTTCTTTGCAATCACTCAATGTATTTTGCAGAATGGACTTCCCTGTTCGATGACTGCACAGATATGCAAATGCAGTAGCCTGAACCTTCAGCTATAGTTTGCTTAAATATCCAAGGATACTTCCGTCCGTGGTCAGATCTCTTTGGAGAAATTTGGGATGCGAGCCTTTGGCTGGCCTACTTGACAGTACTTGTGGCATGTCACCATATCCGTGTGACCTAGCATGGTCGCAGTGTTGAAATGATTCATTGGCTAGCCAGTGTCTCAATAAATTTTCAGTCAACAATGTTTATACTTTTGATGATTTTGATGTTTGACATTTCCACGTGTTCACTGTAACAAATAGACAACATCTGAACTGTTATCCTCAGATATTAGTGTTTGTAGATACATTCAAATTACGAATTTAAATGATACAAAATGGTGAGCTTAAAAACATGTATGGCCAGCCATAATTGTTCCATACTAGTACAAGGGTATCAGTGCCTCAAAGGCTCAATGACATACGAACTGACTATATCAATATGGCGTAAATTTTCACTGATACCGACATACTTCTGCGCTTTCAATCCGTGAATAGTCAAGGTGAACTACTATGCATTTATATTGTCATGTGCCCCCGATGCACTGTCAATAGCCTTTCCAACAGAGTCCATCACTTGGCTCTCTACCTTCTATTTCCACATAGAAAGATCAAATGTCAAATAGCCTTCACTCATGTATTAAGCACAGTTACAGGAAATGCATTTATATTGCGCAGGGCCGCTGCCACTATAATTTCCATCAGAGCCCAACACATGGCTCTTTTCCTTCTATTGCCTCATATCCAATTGATTATCGGGCAAATAACAGAAAGGACAGCATTTGTATTGTCACACATATAAAGTGCAGTTACATGAACAGTGTTTCTATTTATATTGCGCACAACCACTGCAGGCCTGCGTATTGGAGGCGAACGACGGTTCGGTTCACCTGGAGGTTGTGAAATCTAGGTCGCGTCAAAGTTGTATGTGGCTCTCGTGATACTGAATATAACAGTTTGTGTACCTATGGGTACCTAAGCACAACCAGACAACCGACAAATACGTTACGGCTTCAGATTTATTTGGCATTCGGCAGGCCTGCCAGTGCCAATTTCAAAAGAGTCCAAAACATGGCTCTTCTCTTTCTATTACTACGTATCCATGATTATCTGGTAAATAGAAAACCTATATGAATAACACAAATGAAAGCATTTGTATCATCACACATATAAAGCGCCGTTCCCAAAGAAGCCTTTATATTGTGCATGACCACTGCCCAGTACCAGTGACTGGCGGGGTGCTACCATCGTTGATTTGGAAAACAAATCTTCAAGGGCGAATGCCACAGCTCCTGAGCCTTAGGGTGGGGAAGACTCATCATGTGCCACTAATAGCGCACCAGCCAACCAGACTTCAGTTCTTCCCAGATGTAACCGCAGCTCGAGCTCTCATTTGCTCTCGCAATTTAGAAGACGGATGTACTTGCGCCTGTATAATCATCAGTTGTGTTTTTCTCAAATTCAATGTCATTGTGGGATAGACCTCATAACATGCATGTTCCATGGCACTTTCACATTCCCATAATTTAACTGCGATGGGAACGATTTTATATATACCTTCCAATAGTTTAATATTGAATAAATGATTACTATGACCATGCACCTTCTGTCAAGAGGGAACAGTGCACAGTTTAATATTCGTGAATTAGAAAATTACAATTGCTTAAGGCTGCGTGAACAATTGCTCCTGTCTCCTGGGAAGGACTGAGACTTCTGACTCTTCCCCACGGTCCGTGGCCCACTCCATTACGTGAGTGGGTCTTGTCCCCCTGGAATCATACTCCTTCGGGATATTCCAGGCCTGCTCCACCATCTGCGGACTTTCTGTAAGTGTATAAAACGTTCTCCTCACCGTAAGCAAGGACTCCGCTATGTTCTTGCACAGGAGAAATCGGATCTCATCGTCCTCTTCGCCGAGAAAAGACAGTATCTTACCTGCGGTTTAATTTCAAGCAGGTAAGATCACGTGGCCATCGTAAATAACGGAATTTACCTTATTAACCTTGTTTTGCAATAACTAACAAATGTTTTGTATATTATGCTTGCTAATAACTAACAGAATGTCTTGTCTTGCTTATTGTCGAACGAGATTCGACTTTGATGGCCGTACGGGTTGCTCATGAATTTACGCGATATTGTCATAGTTGGTTGAGGGCCCATTGGTCCATGGTTTTACATTTTGAGCAAACGTACCAGTCTTAACTCGGGCAGGAACCATTCGGTCCCCCCTGGTCATGCTGCAAGCCCCGTCTTCTGCAGACCGTGGGAGGCAGGGTACCGTCCTCCGGAGATTCGGGCAACCAATCCTCCAGGACACAAGCACCCGCGCCTTTGGCGACTGTTCTGGGTGGGGAAGCCTCGTTGTCCCGTGCCGCACAAAGCGCACTAGCCAACTGGTCTTCTGACGCTTCCCCACGGTGCCGTGGCCCACTCCATTACGAGGGTCGGTCTTGTCCCCCTGGAAACGTCATCCCAAGTGATACGTCCAGGCCTGCTCCTCTGCCGTCAGGGGATCCTAGTGGTATGTCATCGACGTTTATGTCAGCGTGTCGGGACCACCTGCATTTGGGAGATTCGGTGGGGGCTTTCCCTGGTCAAATGGATCCTTTCAATTTCCCTTTTTTCCGCCATTTTGGCCTTGGGGTGGGAAATAACACCTTAAAATCTAACTGCGAGCGCAATTGTTCCTCGTTCGAGCCATTCCCAGTGTGGGCTTCCCTCTAGTACCTTACCTCAACCTGATGCAGGCTGTTCTGTTGCTGGCGTCGATCCTGACATGCTTTCTAGTTTCTATAATTCTCCTGGCGTCTGATGGCTTTGACGACGATGAGCAAGGATCTCGGGCCGACGGTGGTTCCCACTGTCAGTCAAGGATTCTGTCGTTCCTAGGGAACTCGCTTTGCGTACGGACACGACACGGGTCGATCTCTTGGAAAAAACTTCATCACAGGATATGTGTCAAATCTTGTTACAATGTATTACACAAACTTTGCACAACTGTACCAGTCCTTGGGCTGTACCAGTTCGCGCCCCCTGGTCCTGCATCAGCAGACCGTGGCAGGCAGAGTGCCGTTCTCGGAGATTCGGGCAACCAATCCTCCGGGACAATAGCACCCGAGCCTTTGGAGGCTGTTCTGTGTGAGGAAGACTCGCTGTCGCGTACCGTCTATAGCGCTTTCTATTTGGGAAGATATAAATAGTAAATACCGCCATCACTCTCATCGCAGGACACGAGAGAAAAGCAGCAGCAGAAAAAGAAGTCTCTACTGCTCGGTTTCTACTAATAGCTGGCACGTATGGTATGGCACTGCCTGGGATGTTTATTCCAAAAGACAAGGGGGGAGGTACAAGCTTGAGCAATGCTGGAATCTGAATTTATGAGCTCTTTCACATAACATATCAAAGCCGATTCATGACTAAATCACATTTACATGAAATCTGTTTGGAAGAGTACATTCCCGTCAAACTGGAATATTAAATTTATTGCTCGTTGCCTCCTCCTGGGCTTGCATTCTATTCCATATAGTTCAGTTGAAGGGCTTCTCCTTGGCGGAAAAATATAATTTTTATATTAAAATTAGTTTTTCCTCAAGGGAAGCCCGAAACTGAACTATCATAGATCCCTCCCATGGCGGTGCCATTCCCAACCCCGCGACTCGCAAATCTTACTATTAAAAGTCGGAAATAAAACTGGCTAGATGAATTGTTAAGAGAGCGAGATTTGCACGGGACGCATCCATGCGTGAGCTAATCCGAGCACTGATTGACCGGAGTCGCTGATTGACCGGAGTAGGCTAATAAACGGACAATAAATTTTAACCCTCCTGATAACACAAGGCCGAGGATAATAATCCATATAGTTCAGTTTCGGGCTTCCCTTGAGGAAAAACTAATTTTAATATAAAAATTATATATCATGATTCATCACACCCACATGATCCCACATGAACATAATCCCATTTAATGCTTTCAGTGTTTTTATTTCTTGTAAATTATGTTCACATTTCTTTAATCTTTAATATTAAGGACAAAACTGATGCCATTGTGAAAACATCCAGACGATATCGCGAATCGAGATTGATAAATTCAGCGCCCAAAGAAAGTACAAACATGTACTACTAAAAGCGTGTACCGCCAAACATCCGGTCATTAGAAACGTACTATTAAACCGCGTACCATTTTCGCCGATTCGTGGTATTTTTGCCGGCGGGTCAATAAAATGTTTAGGGTTGCATGCAAAAAATAGGGTCGGTCGGGAAACCCAAACCAAAGGACTTTTTTTCTTTGGCCTGATTAGAAATGTCGACACTCACTTACAGCACCTTGAAAGTTGGAAACTTCCCCCTCGGCAAAAAAAATACCGACGCAAAATCATAATCTCCTCGGCTCGTCCTCGGCCGAGGGCTAATTAAAAGGACTGACAGTATAATAATTTTCATTTAACCCCTTGGCTGCTATATGTCTTTACTGAGTACAGAGTTAAAATGTCACCCTGTGTGCTGTATGTCTGTACTCATTACTTCAGTACATAGCACATGGAACCAGTGTATCTTGACTTTTTAGACAGTGTATGATTTTCGAGGATTGTGTTAGATAATAGGCTTTGAATGCAGTCTGTTACTATCTTTTTCTTACATGGGTTCGCATCCGTCGTGCCTGCATTCATGAATCAATGGGTTCCTTCAACATTTTCCTTTGGCACACCCTACAGACCACATCCCTCATCCGATCATCACCAAACTACATATGGATCTTCGGGGTGACCTCTAGATGGGAGCCATCACTTTTTCCAAAATTTGTTAACTGCCATCAGCAGCCATTTTGGATATCGCATTAATCCATCGGCACATCCAGCAGCAGACAACATTTATTGGAGAAATGTTTGAGATAAAAACAATTTCATCTACACAATACAATCGCTTCACTGAAACTTTTTGACTTTCCTTATTCTTTATCATTCCATTGACAGCTCAGCATAAAATTAACGCCTCCCAAAGTTAAATGACACTTTATTTTTTAGGAGTTATTATTTAAGTTATTTATTGTACAGTGTACTACTGATAATAAGATTATATCTATAGTGTATTTCCAAGGCTCTATTGTTTTTTTCAGGTGTATTACTGATAATAATAGATTTTATTGCACACCCAATGGCTTATTTGTGCGGAATACAGCAAAATACAGAACAATTCAAAACGTTCAATAAAAGATTGTGTATTGTACAATACAAACCAATTATGTCAACAACGTCATTGGCGACGTCAACTTTAACAGAACATTTATTCACTAAATTATGAAGTATAGCCTACATTAAGCACACGTTTGTTCAATAAAATGAAACAATATCAACCTAAATGTTAGTATATTGCAATCCACAGCCTTCAGAGTGTGCAATAAACATAGAACAACACAGCTTTGTGAACATGTTAACCTTATTGCACTCGTTTGTCGTCCCGCCAGGTAAAACTCTGTTCTCGTTTTACCATCGCATCACAACAAACTCATGCAATAACGTCAACCAGTTCACACACTTGTGTCGTTCTATCTATATATCTATAGTGTATGTCCAAGGCTCTATTGTCTTTCAGGATACTGATGGAAATGTGCTTGAATCTTGGGAAGGTGTTCGTGTACAGTGCATCTCATGTCTGCATGAGACTAAGACTGTATTGGCAGCAGACACACATTTCCGAATCAGGGGATATAATTTCGGAGAGCTTTCTGATACAAATGTGTGAGTAGAAAATGATTTTATGTAATTCTCTTTATATATTCAAATGAAATATGTAAGTGCAATGACTTTTATTTGAGTTTTAACTATTTTTTACCTCTGTGTATAGTTTTAACTACTCACTTTTAAAAATCTCTTACTCCGTATTATAAATCTTAGTTGTTGACCATTTTTAGCTCAACTTACTTTGTAAGTTTGAGTTATTGCCATGGTTTGGCGTCCGTCGTCCGTGTGTCTGTCAACAATTTCCTTTGGCGCGGGCTACAGGTCGTACCTTTGGTCTAATCTTTATGAAATTTGTCATGAATGTTGACATTGACATGTAGATGGGAACGAGTGATTTTGGGGTCATTCGGCCAAAAAACATGGCCGCCAGCAGCCATCTTGGATTTTACTTTTGCATGACTAAATCCTTTGGCGCGGGCTAAAGGTCGTAGCTTTGGTCAGATCTTCATGAGATTAGTCATAGATGTTAACAATGATATGTACAAGGGAACAAGTCATTTTGGAGTCATTCGGTCCAAAAACATGACTGCTCGTGGCAGAGGCGGACTGGGCCAAAAAACCGGCCCGGGAAATTAATATAATACCGGCCCATCTGTTTGGGGGGGGGGGGGGGGGGGGGGGGGGCGTCCACAGTCCACCTTGGGGAAATTCCTACTGCACCCCCCCCCCCCTCCCTTGAATCAGATGCAGACCAAATACATGTTTTTTGCATAATTCCATTTGCACCTCTGGTATAATATCCTATACATTCATAAACCATGGTTCTATATATTCCCGGTATGAGACCATTCAGATATTTTTACCTGAAAAATTGCATAAATTCTAACATCTAGC